>JAKCWG010000432.1:0-100000 GCA_021464415.1 Lonicera japonica
ACTTAGAAAGGACTTGTTTTGAAAGAAGTGAACTTCTTTGCAAATTATCTAATTTTCTGTATTAAAACTTATAATAATTGAAATCAGAAGAGTTGTAGAAAAATGTACCTGATTGCGCTTGAAAAAGAATAAAGATTTGCTAGCTTGATTATTTCCTCCTTGCTTGCTTCTTTCTCTCTCTAATTTTATGTCTCTAAAAACTCTTTCCCTAATTTTTTTTCTTCCTCAAACTCTCTCTAAGGATCTAGACAGAGTTTTCTCTCTCTAAAACTCTCTTGAGTGTCGATGATCCCAGATGAGACCCCAATGATCCTATTTATAAAGAATTTTTTGCTAAAAAGCACTTCAAAAGAGGCTAGCCGAAGGGGGTGCGACTTGGGAGTACGCTTGGCACCTACGGCTAGGAGGTGCGCGTCTGGCACTTGAAAATTGCCTGGCATGCCTAAAAAAACTCAACTGCCCCGGCTGGCACTTGAAGTGGCAACATTAGTTGTGATAGATTCCCGACGAATTTAAGGATGTTGAATCCCAATCCAAAGTCGAGGCTTCCTTATTTTATATGCATGCTGATTCAAAACTTGATGTAGAATGCTTGTTTTGTATGAAAACTAGATTCACACGAGAGTCGTGAATTGAGGTGTTCACACCACCAAAATCACAACACTCACAGAGATACAATTGCAACCACACATATACTCAAATTCAAATCTATATTCACAAACACACACGTATATAAAAACCCACTTTTAGTGGTCCTGTGTAAAGCAAAACCACTTTATAGCAAATAAACAATTGCAGCCAACAATAGTGGACAAAAATCCCTTTTTTAATGGTCCCGTGTAAATCATTTGAGGTTTAATAAAAAATCCCACAATAGATATTATATATTGAGCTATTGCTTTACAAAACCTATTTAAGAAATCTATATATTTAACTATTTCTAAACACAAAATAGAACAAAAGATGGGCAAAATTACCTTTAAGAGACACGGAGTCTAGGGTTTATTGTGGGGATTAATGATAGCATTCATGGCAGGCACGACGACTAGGGTTGTTGACGGTGGCTTAATACTAACAGTGAGAGAGATAAAAGGGCAGCGGGTTAGGGTTTATGGTGTGGGTGAGGGAACAAGACGATGGCTGCGTGGGAGAGGGTGAGGATAGTGTAAAGAGTGTGAAATTAGGGCTAGATAATCAATTAACACGAAAAAAGCCAGATGGCGTCGTGTGCGTTATTACTAAAAGAATTTGTCACGATTAAAGACTGTGACAATTTCTCAAAATACTGTGACAATTAACATAATCAATTGTAAAAATGTGTCTTCATACGGTTTATGACTGTGGCAAGTCTTCTATGGTCATTGACCGTGACAAATTGTCGCTTATACAGCGTGACAAATTTTTTTTTTTTTGTAGTGTCTTGAGCTTTTGCTTTTGAAAAAATCTCTTATTCATTCTCTAATGATCAAGACCTTTTGTGTTTAAATGAAAAATTTGCCAAGCCGAGGCTTAGGGCCTATTTGGTTGAATTTTTTAGTTGAGCTTTTAGGAAATGTTAAAGTAGGTTGAAAAGCGAATTTGGTTTTTGTTGAATTTTTTCAACAAATTCAAAAAGACTCATGAAAAAAATTAAAAAAAAATAGTCACAATGGATCTTATTTTATAAATCTTGATGAGTATGTTTCAAATATATATATATTACCTAATTCCAATTTTTGGATTTAAAGTTATGGTATTTTAAAAATTTTATGAGAGAGAAAGCAAAGTGAAGTGAATTTTGAAAAGTGTGAAAGTAAAGTTGACTTTCGGTAAAAAATTGGTTTTTAAAAATTGAACCAAACAAGGGCTTAGCATGTGATTATAGGGAAGTTTGGGGCAAATTTTTAAAGAAGTTAAATGATGTAGATAATCATTCAAATAGCTTCGATTCCAGATATAGTGATAATAATGCCATGAGCTTCGCAAGTTAAACTTTGAAATCTTCATTCTCTTCATTCATCACGATCAAACTTATAATGTTTGTAGGTATCATTTCTAAAAACCTTCATGAGACAAAACTCTTCTTTTAAGAGAACTTAGAAGTTTAACGGCTTAATGCATAGTTTAATGCCTTTGTGGAATTATTTTTTTGTTTATTTTAGTTATCTTGCTAAGGGACTAGCAAGAGAAAAGTTAGGGAGAGTTAATAAAAGCATAATATTGCCATTCATATGCTGTTTTTTAAAGTTATTTGACACATTTATTTCACTAACTTTCCCAAGATACCGATTTATCTTATGATTAGTCTCGTAGCATGTTTTGTATTTAACATGGCTTGAAAAGGAGCACTTTGTAGTTGGTTCATGTGTTCATAGGTGTGGGATGTTGTGGGCTTCAATTGATTAACTAAGAACAAGTTTGGAAGTATATTTAAGCAGAATCCTCTTTTTCCTAGACCCATGATCGATCATGCTAATCCAGAACCTTTTTCATTGCTTTCATGATTGATCATAGAAAAGCCATAATCAATCATGCTCCCGCTAGATTGGCCATTTCACACTACTTTTGGGTTTTTTTGTGGCTTTGAGTTATTTTAGATATTTTGTAATACTTTAGTATATATATATTGAGGCTTAGCTTGTTATATAAGTTAGCTAGGTTTTGTAAGAAAAAAAAGAGAGAAAAGAGTTGAGAGCTTATCTTGTAATTTCCTCTTCATCTTGTAAGTCTACTAATTTATAAGAATGATGTTTCCTTCTCCTTTTATAATCTTTGTTTCTACAATTATTATAGAATAGACTATTTGACAAGGTTATGAAAGAAATTTGCAATGTAATTTCAGGTAATTATTATCTCAATCCATGTTTAAATATTGATAAATAGTTGTGAATCCTCCTTCCTCCTCTAATCAACCATTATACAAGCTTTCAAGGTATTTCCATATAATGATTAGACTTTATATGCCATGTATCTTTAGTTCTTGAGCATAAATGAGAACATAATACACTTATGTAGTTCTTGAAAGCTTGTATTTCCCTTTCTTTTCTCTTGATTTTTCGTTTCATTGTAGAAATTATAACGAGTTCATGAAGATCCTTAGAAATAACATAAACTTGTAATGTTTATCTTTGATTCACTAAATGCTATAATGAGTATGTTATATACTATATGTGATGTTTAGACTCATTATAGTCTTGTTTATGTAATGATCGAATAGATTACGAATTTACGCCATAAACTATGTCTCATTCCATTGTAAGGATTCATTATTTAGATGAGATTGCAAATACTTGCTCATTGTTAAACCTATTATTGCCGAATTTATCACTAATTCTTGATTTAGCTTTCTATGGGAATGAGTTGCCTACCTTCGTACCCGGTGCTATGAGATATGGATGATAAATTCATGCTTAGTGGAGTTTTGATTATACATTCTCTTGATATAGCTGTATACCGGGAATGAGTTGCCTTGCTTCACACCCGTTGTTATTGAGATTTATAACATGATCCCCATTTTTTAGAATAATGTATTTGAAATCTTTGTATAAGATTACAATCACTCTATCTTACCTTACAAGTAACTTCTATAAACATTAGGGCTTTTTAGCGGTTTTATAACCGCGTTTTATTTACGTTAATTTAAAATCAACCATTTTAGAAAAATCTGAAAACCATAATCTGTGATCAATTCCATATCTTTTTAATTATCCTTGTGGACTGACACTTGGACTACCAAAACTATATTACTACTTGACGGACCTGCACTTGCGTTAATGTAGCGCGGTATTTTCACAGTTTTAGGAGGCACATGGAATACAATGAAAGGGACATGATGATGGTGAAATTCTTACCCCAACAATTCAAATCTCTAAGGAAAGTACATAAGCTCTTGGTAAGACGTTATGAAGGACCTTTCCCAATAATAAAGAAAGTAGGGAAAGTCTCTTACCAATTACAACTACCCCCAAGTTAAAGATCCATCCAGTCTTCCGTGTTAATTTCTTAAAGATGTATCATGCTAACACAAAGGACCAAAAAAGAGGAGTGTCAAAAAGGACACTACTGCAGTTGTCAAGTCTTTCGACAAGGATATTGAATACATCATAGTAGATCGATTCATTTGAATAAGAGGGGTGCCCAACTTGATTAGTCGAAAAACCTCCTCAATAATGAAGCAAACTGGGTACATCGGGGCACACTTTGGCAATTTACGGATAACATACAAAAGTTCAAGGAGGAAGGCACAACGAGAGCATCGCAAACTTAAGTGGGGGAGGATGTCACGAACCGTTAACCTGGAGGCTTATAGAAGGTTCCAGAACATACAGGAATACACCAGGATAATGAAGTACTCTTGAAGCCTATAATATATACATATATATATTTGTTCTTAAAGAATACTCAAGAATTGTATGGATTTATATGAAATTGTATAGAATCCTAGAATATTCCAGAGAATTAATCCAAATCGTCGAATATAATTGATCTCCACCCTTCATTAAAAAGGTGGAAGCCTATAAATAGGCGAGAACTTTATTTGTACAACCATCGAAGAATTGTAAGCTTTCTCGAGTGTAATAAAAAACATTCTCCTACTTTCTACTATTGCGTGAATTAACTTTTTTTCTTTGGGTTTAAGGCTTACTTAGTTATTCATCGGGTTCTAAAGAGTGCTAAATGCTGCACGAAGTGTTGCGTGTCTCTAGTTGTATCAAGTCTGCAAACAAAAACCCTAATCTACAAAAATCTAATTAGGCGTAGTAAAGTGGGAAAATAAGGGGGTGAATCTAAATCTCGGGGGAAGGAATTAAAAATTATAAAAAGAATTTAAGATTGCCAAATTAAAACCAATTTTGATTTTGGAAAGTCTTTTTTTCTTTTCTTTTTTAATTAAAATTAAAATTAATGAATAACTAATTATCAATTCACAAGAGAGATTAATCAAATATTGAGAGAGATCAAGAGTTAAGAATCCACCACCAATTACTTTAATTTAACTATTTCATTACCACATGTATGTAACCAAGATAAAATAGAAATTCTAGTTTACTTAAATACTTAGGAATTACCTATGGTATGTAGCATGATCTTAATTTTCAAATAAACTAGTAATTTCAAGATATAACTTTAAAACCAATTTTTATCTTTTAAAATCTTTTGTAAAATCCAATTTTCTTCTTTCATAGAAAATAATAACATGGATTAAAGTAAACTTCCAATTAATTGCCACTTAAGGAAAACACAAAGGTTCAACATCCATCCATGTTAACAATTAAAGTTTAGAAGAGAATTAAGTGATTAAAATCAACTCAAGAAAATTCTTTGGTGTGTAGTTTGTTTCATAAATCAATAATCACACTAAATTGGATTGCCTCTTTTGGAGGTCAATCAAAAGGATTTTTTTTATTAAATTAAGCACATGAGAACTACATGCAATAATATAAGTTAAATTAAAGATTGAGATTTCATCTCTCCACTTGAAAGGAGATTAGTCTTCCATTATAAATATTGAACAGAAGAATGATATTAAATAAAATTTCATTACTCAATTAAAATATTAATCTCAATATCAAAGAGGAACTTACAAAATAATAATTAAAATTGCAATAAATAAAATTGTACTTGAAATTTAGAAATTCGGTTGAATGATTCTTCCAACGGTGGCGTGCGCGGCTCCTTCTCTCTCTATCTCTTCACAAGTTTATTTCTCTCTTGTGGTTGTGTGTTTAGAATGGGTGCTAATGACCTTTATTTATAGGTGTAAGGACTAGGGTTTAAAGGTATAAATATGGAAGGTTTAGAAAAGAAATTAATTTAGATGGAGTGGAGAGCAAGAAAGTGGATGATCTTAGGAATGGAAGGTGCTTGATAAGGTAAAGGAGATATTGGGCTTGGTTAATGGGATGATTAAAAACATGGGTTGTTGAAGAATGTTTATGTGGGCTTCCCTAATGGATAATGAGATAAATGATTTGGGAGAGGGCTTGTAAGAGAGAAATACAACCACTCATTTTTGAGGCTGTGCGCAGGAAGTAGGTTTAGGGCTTTTTTTCACCATCAAGATGCTAGAATTTGAAGATCGTCAAAACGCGAAAGTTATAGCACACAAAATTGTGAGTTATGAGCACAAAGTTATTATCAAAATACCGAATTGTCACCTAAATGATTAAAAGCAGATTTTTCGCGCACTTAAATATTAATGCACTTCTTCTTGGATTTGGACTTCCACACCTCTTAGAACATGATAAATCATTAATTTCAAGCTTGCCTAACCACAGGAACAATTGCCATTTCTTCTTAACACATCTTTGCTGCATTGTTAGTTAAATTTGGCACAAAATTGCACTCTTTTCACTTTTCACTTATAAAGAAAACAAAAGATGATATTAGCACAGTTTAGACAATAATAACAAACTACCAAAAAGCTTTTAGGGATAAAATATGGCATTTTTTAGTGTTTATCACGAAGTACAGCTAAAGTCTACGTAGGTTCTTAAATGAAAAAAAAAAGAACAATTAAGACAAATATTAACAATAATAAAAACTCGAAACAAAAAATTATATGCTCAGGCATTTACCGTGTTAATGGAGGCGTTGTTTGGATGCACCGCGAATGCTTTATTGATGTTCATGAAGTGGTGATTATTTTCAGCATTTACAACAATCCGGTAAGCATGCAAGTTATTGATTTCAACGCATCGCATCAAATTTCTCCAACCCTCATTTAGTAATCCATGATCATTTAAGATCTCCAGCAAGATTTTGTCATTCATGTTCCCATCTTATAAACTTTAACTTTTACTCCAGATCTTTCATGAACAATATAAATCGAAACAAAAAATTAAATATTTGGACATTTTCCGTCTTAATAAAGGCGTCATTTAGATGCATCGCAAATGCTTTATTGATGTTCATGAAGTCGTGATTGCTTTTAGCATTTATGGAAATTTGGTAACCAGGCAAATTATTGATTTCAACACGATGTCAGATTTCTCCAACACGCATTTTATAATCCATGATCATTTAAATACCTAGTAATATCAATAGCGATATATTCATTCATTTCCATATCTTCCCCTTCCCGAAACGCATGAATCCTGAATGTTCATCTTCCGTCCAATGGCGACAAGACTATGTGATTTTTGTTAGAAAATTTATATTTTCTTATTTATGTGGGCAACATATTATAATATTTTAATTATATTTGCTATTTAAATTAATGGGCTAATTTTTAGTAGTCTAATTGATTTTTAGTTAAGCCCATAAATTACTCAAATAAATGTGGGCCAAATGTGTAAATATCTTATATGGGCTTGTTAGGGTTTAATGGGAACTCTAACTAGTCTGTATATAAAGAAAATATTAGGGTTATGGTCCCCAACACACAAAATCAAAATACGGTTCCCTTTTCCCTATCTGGAAGAGAACAAAAAAAATCCCATCAAGATACTAAGGCGATTTGGTGGAGGAAGACCACGTACCCGCTCGATCCGTGCTGTTATTGTGATTGATCCTCGTATTCCGCATTTGTTTATCATGGATTTAGGTACGCTGTTTCATTATTTTAATTTAGATCTTAATGATTTGACATGATGACTTAAGTGATTAAAATTCCAACAACTTTAACAATGCATGAAATTTTCTCCAGCAACTTTTTTTCATTCCTGTTCTCCATCTTTCGAACTTTAAGTCTTACTCCAAAACTTTAATGAACAACATAAATCGAAACAAAAAATAAAATGCTTGGACATTTACCGAGTTAATGGAGCCATCGCAATCTCGTAAGCTATCAAGTTAATGATTTTAACATGGCATCAGATTTTTTCAACACGCATTTAGTAATACATAATTATTTAAATAACTAGTAATATCAATAGCAATAAATTAATTCACAGCCATATCTCCCCCTTCCCAAAACACATGAATCCTAAATGTCCACCTTTTGTTTGATGGTGAGAAGACTGTGATTTTGGCTACATTAAATTTTCTCTAAAATAAAATTTAATAATGACTTGTAGTGTCTTGAAATAAAATTATAAGAAAATATTTTCACCTGGTTTAAATTGCTTATAGCTTGTTAAATAAGAAGGGACGTTAATCATCTTCACAAGGCCTTTAGACTGAAATATATTTTCAATTATTTCAGCAAATATGTTAAGATCTGCAGCAAGATTTTGTCATTCCTGTTGCCATCTTACCAACTTTAGCTCTTATTCCAAAGTTTACATAAATAATATAAATTGAAACAAAAAATTACATGTTCCAACATTTACCATGTTAATGGAGGCGCCGTTTAGATGTACTGCGAATGCTTTATTGACATTCATAAAGTCGTGACTGCTTTCAACATTTACACTAATCCAGTAAGCAGGCATGTTATTGATTTAAGCATATGGCATTAGATTTCTCCAACCTGCATTTAATAATCCATGATCATTTAAATACCTAGTAATATCATTCATTTACTCCTATATCTTCCCCTTTCAAAAACACATTAATCCTGAAGGCACACCTTCTATCCAGTGGTGCCAAGAGTATGAGATTTTGGCAATGCATGAATTTTTCTCTAAAATTAAATAAAAAAAATTATTTTCCATAATAACTTCGAGCGTCTTAAAATGAAATTAGAAGAAAACGTTTTTACTTGGTTTAAATTGTGCGCAACTTCTTAATTATGGTGGGAACGTTGATCATCTTCTCCATCCTTTGGACTAAAGTATATTTTCAATCATTTCAATAAATGTGTAGTAAGGTTTTGTCATTCTTGTTCCCAATCTTACCAACTTTAGCTCTTGCTTTGGAACTTTCATGAACAATAGAAATCGAAACAAAAAATTAAATGCTCGGACATTTATCGCGTTAATGGAGACATCGTTTGGATGCACCGCGAATGCTTTATTGGCATTCATGAAGTCGTAACTGTTCTTACCATTTATGGCAATCTGGTAAATAAGCAAGTTATTGATTTAAGCACTGCGTCAGATTTCTCCAACACGCATTTAGTAATCCATGATCATTTAAATACACATTAATATCAATACCGATATATTAATTCACTGCCATATCTTTTCCTTCCCGAAATGCATGAATTCTGAAGGTTCACCTTCCGTCCAATGGCGACAAGACTATATAATTTTGGCAATGCATGAAATTTTCTTTAAAATTAATAAAAAAAAATATTTGTAATAATTACTCGGAGCATTTTAAAATAAAATTAGAAGAAAATATTTTTACCTAGTTTAAACTGTGCGTAGCTTCTTAAGATGCGACGTCAATCATCTTCGAGGCCTTTTGACTAAAATATATTTTCAATCATTTCAACAAATGCGTTAAAATCTCTAGTAAAATTTTGTCATTCTTGTCCCCCATCTTACGAAATATAGGTCTTACTTCAAAGCTTTCATTAACAATATAAATCGAAACAAAAAATTAAATATTCGGACATTTACTGTGTTAATAAAGGCATTGTTTGAATGCACCGCGAATGCTTTATTAACGTTCACGAAGTTACGTCTGGTTTCAATATTTACAGCAATCTGATAAGTAGGCAAGTTATTTCTTTCAGCACATGGCGTCTGATTTCTCCACAACCCATTTAGTAATCCATAATCATTTAAATACCTTGTAATGTAAGTACCAATATATTCATTCACTCCCATAGCTTACCCTTCCTGAAACGTTTGAATTTTGAAGGTTCACCTTCCGTTTGCTAATACCACCATTTTATGATATTGACATTGTATGAAAATTTTCTCTAAAATTAAATAAAAAATTATATTTTTAATAATGACTTTAAGTGTCTTAAAATAAAATTAGAAGAATTTTTTTTACCTAGTTTAAACTGCGCGCATCTTATTAAAAATGTTGAGGACGTCAATTATTTTTGGAAAGCCTTTGACTGAAATATATTTTCAAACATTTCAGCAAATTTGTTACGATCTCTAGCAAGATTTTGTCCTTCTTGTCTCCCATCTTAACAAGTTTAGCTCTTACTTTAGAGCTTTCATAAACAACATAAATTGGAACAAAAAAATTTAAATGCTCAGACATTTACCGTGTTAATGAAGGTGTCGTTTAGATGCAACGCAAGTATTTTATCGACGATCATGAAGTTGTGACTACTTTTAGCATTTACGGTAATTTAGTAAGCAAGCAAGTTATTTATTTTAGCACATGGTTCAGATTTTCCAACACCTATTACTAATACTTAATAATATCAATAGTGATATATTCATTCATTGCTATACCTTTCCCTTCCCGAAATGCATAAATCCTGAAGGTTCACCTTCCGTCCGGTAGTGCCAATACTTTGATTTTAGCAATGAATGAAATTTTTTCTAAAATTAAATGAAAATTTTTATTTTTAATAATGACTTTGAGCATCTGAAAATAAAATTAAAAGAAAACATTTTTACCTGGTTTAAACTAGGCTCAGCTTATTAAGAAAGTTGAGGACGTCAATCATCTTTGTAAGGCTTTCGTATTAAAATATATTTTCAATCATTTCAGCAAATGCGAGATTTTGTCATCCATGTTCCCATCTTACTGACTTTAGCTCTTAATTCAGAGCTTTCATGAACAATATAAACAAAAGCAAAAAATTAAATGCTCGGACATTTAGTGTGTTAATGAAGGCGTTGTTTGAATGCACCGCAAATACTTTATTGAAGTTCTTGAAGTCGTGACTGCTTTTAGCATTTACGGCAATCTGGTAAGCAGACAACTTCTTTATTTCAACATATGGAATCAAAATTCTCCAACACCCATTTAGTAATCCATCATCATTTAAATACTTACTAATATGCCATATCTTTCCCTTCCTAAAACGCATGAATCTTGAAGGTTCACCTTCCGTCCGTTAGTTTCAAGACTATGTGATTTTGGCAATGCATGAAATTTTCTCTAAAATTAAATAAAAAATTTATTTTTAATAATGACTTTAAGTGTCTTAAAATAAAATTATAAGAAAACCTTTTACTTGGTTTAAACTGTGCCCAGCTTCTTAAGAAAGATGGGGACGTTAATTATTTTTGCAAGGCCTTTGGACTGAAATATATTTTAATTATTTCAGTAAATGCGTTAAGATCTCTAGCAAGATTTTGTCCTTCATGTCTCCCATTTTACTAAGTTTAGCTCTTACTCCAGGGTTTTGATGAACAATATAAAGGTTATTCAAAGAAATGTTTCCATGACTATAGCAATGATCAAATATAAGGAGAATGGCTTCCATCACATCCCAAAAGAAATTAACATATTAAAAAAATTAGTACATTAGCAAAAAACCAATAGGAATATAGGATTCATACTCATTTGTGTGTATTAACTCTAACTAATCAAAATTAATTCATATATATATATATCCCTTTCTATATTAATACGCATGCAAGAAGAAAAACGTATAAATATATATATATATATTAATATACACAAGCTAGTCTATATTAATTTATTTCTATCAATTACTCCTAGGTGGAATTCTATTACAAGGGCTAGTTGAAGATGGCAATACAAAATCTGAAATCATACTAGAATTATAACTAAATACTACAACTATCAAAATAGCATAATTCAGATTCGTAGACTTGAAATTCTGTAAAATTTATATTCTATAGAGTTAGAATTTCGATTATTTTCCAATCATATGTATCCAAACACACCATAATGTTTTTAATTAGGATTTCACTTCTAACATAGTTGAATTTATTGATACTTACGAGAGGATGTAAGAAAATCGGGATTTAGTAGCTCGTGTTCTAGTAATTTACCCTTCCATTCATCCAAAGTACATGAAAATACATTAGTAACTATGTAGATACGGTTTTCTAGCTCGAGAACCTTGTAATTATCAGGCGTATAGAGCAAATTACGGTGAATTCGAGGCATACCAAAGTGTTCCATACCCTCTCAGCATGATTGTCATCTAATTACATACACATTGCTTTGGCATTTTATCCACCCATATCTAACATACATTTATATGTATTCTTTCCTAATCGCGTTAGCCTCTTGACACTAAGTGATAATTTAACATCCACGTCTGAATTTATGGTTGTAAGAATATGAAAAAATTGTAAAAGTTTTTAAGTAGATGAAATAGTAAAGATATTTGCTTTAATAGTAAAGATATTTACATTTATGGAATGCTTTCTAAATGAAGAACATATTTTGAAACTCATTTGATAATCATTACTAGAACGATTTAACGCTTTAAGGGGAAAAACATTGTAGATAGTTTAATCAGTCATACATTCATAGTTGTGGGATAAATATGTAAGGTCAAAATGAATATAGTGTTAAATGTGAAGAAATGCATAGAACTCACTACACCAAAAATCGTAAATGGTCACAGATTTCACTTTGATCGTGACCAATACATGAGCTCTAGTGGTATTGTTGAGACCATTTGGATACTAGTTATTGGTCCTAAACCATGATTATTTAAGTTCATACTACAAATTGGTCATGGCTTCAAACCTTGTTCAAGCTTTTTCCTTAAGTTTTGTATTAAATCCTTATGGTAAATTTTTAGGGTACAATCGAGCTGATATTGATATAATTTTTTTTAGAAAATTTGGACTTTATTGATTTAATTTTTATCAATTGCTAAAACCTAGATTAATGATTGAGACCAATTTATGAATTTGCCAAATTCCCCGAAAGTGATATAGAGTATACGGGTTTTAAGGTGTACCTTAGTACGTACAATTTTGAGTTTAAGCTAAAGATATGGATAAAGGTAGGTGGTTTTAATCAAATAAGTTTATAGGTATTTTATTTAGGTTAAATTCTAACTTGATAAATACATAAGGTATTCACTGCTGGTTAAACTCTTGCTTGATAAGCATTCTAAAGTGTTTCACTCTTGGTAAACTTTTGATGGGTAAGATTTACCTAATATATAAATACGTGGTCCCTGCTCTCACAAATCATCAGTTCAAAATACAGTTAGTTCAGTCTCATTGAGAGGCTTTGAACAAGTATCAGGATAGAGCACAAGATTCAAGTCTTGAAGATTCTCTGCGATTACCTATGGCATCCAATATGTTTTGTGTGTTTTATGAATGTGTATGATTGTTTGATCCTATAGTAATTTTCTTACAAAGTTAATTAATAGGCAATCTGTATATATGATATTTTTAGAAAACCACTTTGAAAGAAAATCAGAAAAACCCACTTCATAATATTGAGACAGGGTTAAGTGAAAATTCACGCAAGTGCATTAAATCAAAAAGTAAAAGGAAGGGCAATTAAGGAAATGAATTTTACCATTCTCTTTTCAAGAAATTTGTTCCACTATATTTACCTAGCACAAACAATAAAACAAAAAATAAGTTATATTAGATCCACAAGGAGTCCAACAATCAAGCAACAAGGAGAAATAAACAAAAGAGGCTGAAATTAGCTTAGTGAAGCAAGAAAATTGTTGAAATAAAAAACCCTTATACATATTACATTTAATAAGACAACTCATCTTCATTTCTCCCATTAATTAAATATTAAAAAACATGAAGGGTCCCATTTCATCTCCCATTCAAAATCTATATAATAAGGGGCAATGATTTTTGAATCGTAATCTTAAAAATGTTTAAGGCATAAAAGTTTGTATATAACATGTTTTTATTAAATGGCTCCAACTAATTGAGAAAACAAATACCCGCACATTAGTTTCAATGAGTACTATACAAAATACAACAAACAATATTTTCTATTCAATATTTTCTACTCACAACAAAATCTTATAGTTAAGCTTCGTTTGATAATAGTATCAAGAAAATGATGGCAAAACATTGATTCAGGTGAGAAGTTAGAAAATGAGTTGAGTACTGACGTAAGATGCTCTCATCTCATGCTTATTTTTATAAGTAGATGTATTCATCCTGTTTTATTTTTTTCAAAAAAAAACCCTTTTCTTCTGCTCAAAGAATTTTTGTCTAAAAATAAGAGACCATTTTAATCCAACATCACTTGATTCATTTTCTAATCTCTCGTAAAAAATAATATTTTTTTGCTATTATATTTTATTTTGTTACTACACACAACTTTAAAAGTTGAAGAAATAAAAATAGATCAAGTTGGCTGGCAGAACCTACTGCGTTCTTTGTTTTTTTTCCATTGCCTATTTGTTGTTTGAGAATGGAAATGGGAAGAAGAAGATCAGGAGGGGAGAGAAAGAAGGAAATGGTGAACAATGGAGCGTGTGTCTTTGTGAGGAGTGTTGTAGTAGGATAAAAAAATTTGCTGGCTATTATATGCACTAATATCTCTGAACGTCTTAAGTTTGTTTGTTAGATGAAACAAACAATTCGTCAGAGATCTACTGTGCAACAAAGAAGCCCACGTCTAAATATCCTAATGAGCAGGGTATTATTGTAACTTTTGATACTCATCAGTAATATATTTAATTTACTTATTGTGAGAATCCGAACACGCGACCCGAGACAGGAGAGAAGAGTCCTCGTTCTCGGTTTTCTTTAAAAAAACGTGTTTTGTAGAGTCGCCAGTTTGTTTTACGAGAAAACAAACAAAAGATCGTACGAAGGACAATTCGAAAATGGATTATCTTTCATACGTTTGAAACCAGAGATTTATTTTGAAAATTGACTTTGTTAGGGTTCGGGAACTACGTTACGAATTGGGAAGGTGCTAGGCACCCAATTCGCCCTTTCGGTCTCTTAATGGATCATGTATCTAATTCCTATTTTAGATATCTTGCAAGTAGTTTGAATTGTTTTTAGAATAATCCTTTCCGGATAAATTTAGTTTAAAACAATATTTTGAAATCAGACTCGAGCTTTGCGAGCGCCTACGTATTCATTCGTAGAATGAAATCAGAGTCTCGTAGTTCCTTTCTTTGGAAACTATTTTTTTGTATTTTTATTTGTTTTGAAAACGTGTCAAAACGGATTTTAGTTTTCTTGTAAAACTTAGAAAGGATTTATTTGAAAGCAGTGAACTTCTTTGCAAGTTATCTAATTTTCTGAATTAAAAACAATATTTAAATGCAGTATTGAAATTAGTAGAGTGGTAGAAAGACGTACCTGATGTGCTTGAAGAAGAAATAAGAACCTTGCCTTGATTGCTCCTTTCTCTCTCTAGGACTTTCTCTCCCTAGAAGTCCTCTCTCTAAAACTCTCTCTCAGAATTTCTCTAAAATGATTCTCTAATAATTTTGACAGAGTTCCTACTTACTAAAAATACTATTGAATGTTGATGATCCCAAAATGGGATCCCAAGGGTCCTATTTATAGCAACATTTCCGCCAAAAACGCTCCAAAAGAGGCCAACCGCAGGGGTAGCCGCATGGGATGCGGCTGGTGTGTGCGACAAGGGTGTGCCAGCCGTACGGCTGGCAGGTAGCCGTACGGTTGGGCGTGCGGCTAGGGGGTGCGGTTAGGAGGTGCCAACCGTATGGCTGGCAGGTAGCCGTACGGTTGGGCGTGCGGCTAGGGGGGTGCGGCTGGCTCATAAAAAATGCTCAGGAGCGCTCGGAAAAAACCAAAATTCCTAACAGGTCGATCCCCGTCCTAGCAAGCGAATAGGCAACAAGGGTTATCTTAGACTCCCAACGCGTCCGAAATCGGAGTCTTTCCTATCAATTTTTCTACATGCATGATGACTCATGATTAAATGCAGGATGCTTAAAGAAAACCAGTATTCACACGAGAGTCGTGGATTGGGGTGTTCACAGACCCTCTCGTCCCGGGATTCTTGTCCGCAAGAATTCTGGGACGATAAGAAGACAACGATTCACGACTCTCGGGTGAATCTTGGCATGCGGATTCTTTGTGCTTCAGGTGATGCAATCCACAATTGCCCCTTTCCTTTTGGCCGGGCGACACGATACATCAACCTTTTTCTTCCATCTACCCTCAGTGATACATTACCCTCGGTGGCACACCAACCTCAGTGTACAGGACTACACGAGAGGGCTTGGCATTTTTCCGAATCCAAAGTGTCCTCAAAGTGTCCCTGTTTCTTAGGGAGAAGTGAGAGAATATTCTTGGTCTTGTGGTGTATCCCTTCGTGGGGTGTGGTACAAAGAGAAATTTCCATCTTTGGGAAATGCGAATCAGGTTCCTTTCGTGGGGAATGTGTGGATAAAGCTATTCCCTTCATGGGGAATGTGTGGTAAAGGTTATTTCCCTTCATGGGGAAAGGGAATCGGAGAAAATTCCCATCGTGGGGAATGCGAAGAATTCATATCTTTTCAGGAATTCGAAAAATTCCCTTCTTAGGGAACACGTGGATTCGTTATTTCCCTTCTTGGGGAAAGGGGTTTCGGAAAAATTCCCATCGTGGGGAATGCGAAGAATTCCTATCTTTTCAGGAATTCGAAAAATTCCCTTCGTGGGGAACACGCGGAGTCGTTATTTCCCTTCTTGGGGAAAGGGGTTTCGGAAAAATTCCCATCGTGGGGAATGCGAAGAATTCCTATCTTTTCAGGAATTCAAAAAATTCCCTTCGTGGGGAACACGCGGAGTCGTTATTTCCCTTCTTGGGGAAAGGGGTTTCGGAAAAATTCCCATCGTGGGGAATGCGAAGAATTCCTATCTTTTCAGGAATTCGAAAAATTCCCTTCGTGGGGAACACGTGGAGTCGTTATTTGAAAAATTCGAGAAATTCCCATCTACTGTCTCGTTTTCATGGTTACTCAGACACTGCTTTGTTTGATTTTTTCCAAAAAGTGTATATTAGAGAGAACTGCTTGCAAGTGGAAGTCCTTTTCGTTCCTTTCCTTTCTACCCTCAGTTTTGACCTTTATTGGGAATCGGACTTCTGAATCAACTTTTTTTTTTGCAGCAACTTTCGGACCGTTGTGCATGGGTTTTTGGGATTTGGCATCTCTCTACCCTCAGTTTTCTTCTCTTTGGTCCTGGGGATGGAAATTCGTCTGGAATTCTCAATAGCCTTCAAGCTACCCTCTGATTTTTTCACAGGGAAGATGCTGGTCCTGTATCATTTTCTGTTTTTCGATACCCTTATTGCTCCCTCTTTTGATTATCCGGCCTTATATTTTTTTGGGCTTTCGGATTTTCCTTGCTTTTTCTTTCGTGGATTTTTCCAAAACAGGAGCCTTACTCACCTAAGATGTAGCCCTCCGCCTTTTGGCACAGCTGTCACTCTTAGTGTGGCTCTCCCTGTCGATTTTCGTCATTTCTATTTATCTCACTTTTCCCTCTCTTGGACCAACGGGATTTTCCCTTTTCTACTCTTTCAATTTTTTCTGGTACCCGATTCCTCTTTTACACCTTCCCTGTTTATCAATCAGATTCGAGCCTTTCGGAAAATAGATCCATCCTATTGAATTTCAGTTCCTCCACAGACTTTAGAGTGTCAAACTTCGGGCATTGATTAGTCATCTCGTGCGCGTGTGTGAGTCTTGGTCCTCTTGTAATCCGGGAGAAGTTGATTCATGGTTTTTTTTTTTTTTTTGGTCAAACTGGTCAAAAAATTGAGGGTAGCCGCACGGGGTAGCCGCAGGGTTTGACCCCCCAGCCGTACGGCTGGCAGCCAACCGCACGGTTGGGGGGCTAGCCGTACGGTTGGCTAGCCTGCGGCTGGCCCCTATTTTCTATAAATAGTGGCCCGTTCAAAGCATTCTCGTCACTTCTTCTTGCGATCTTTCTCTCTAGCATATAAATATCTGATTTTTCAAAAACATTTAGTGAGTATTTGAGACGAGTGTGAGCGATGGCATTTGCGAGACTACTTTTGATCTTCGTGTACATGATGATGGGAGGCCCACCAGAGGGAGGGGAGGTACCGGAGCTACTCCCGGGGGACGAGGTGGAGTCTATCACCGCGATGATGGATGGGCGCCTGATCTGCGCACCACATCATGACGACTGGGAGAGTGTGGCCTGGGAGGGGCCACTGGGGGCAGACGGATCGCTACAGCGGGCGATGTACCGGGACGTACCCTTGATCTCGCCGGGAGAGGGGTGAGAGTGGCTGTTGATGGAGCTTGTGGCACACGAGATCCGCCGCCGGACTAGGGTATGCTCTAATATTTAGTATTTAATTTATGTGATTTTTTGAAAAAAATGAAAATGAAGAGATATGCATGAAATGTGATAAATTTAATAATTACTTGCCATAATAGATATATACTCAACTTTATTTATTTTTGAAAAAAGTTTGTTAGTGAGCCTTATTAAAATCCGTGATGTAATAGAGGATCGGACGTTGTCGTGGCATCACGCGCGCCGCGCCTGAGCTTCGAGATCAGCTTCCGCCGCTGGTGAGAGCATACTTGAGTGCGACCCCATTCGGACGATTTATCGAGGTGCTGCCAGGCGGAGAGTTCCAGCGATCAGTGAGCCTTCCGACGGTGTTAGAGGAGAGATGGTGGGACACAACGCACACATTCCACTGGAGTTAGGGAGAGATGACGTTGACACCGGAGGATGTGTTCGTTCTGACAGGGCTGCCTTTCGGGGGGGGGGGAGGCTCTGGTGCCTAACCCCCGCGTGCGCATTACCCTAGATGGTATGGGAGCGGCACTAGGGTGGAGGCCTAGCCGGATTGTAGCGGACGGGATACCCCACACGGCGATGGTGCAGCATATCGAGGCCGAGAGTGAGAGGTTTGGGGATGGGCCGATGACACGCCAGGAGGTGCGACAGCTGTCCCGATGCTTTCTGCTGCTCGTGCTGCATGACTTTTTCTATGCGCGGGGCGGCGACAACCTACGGTTATGGTGGCTGCCTTATATGCGGTTCTTCGACCAGTTGTACACCTTTGCCTGGGGAGGATACGTACTGGCGGTGCTGTATGAGTCGATGGACCTGGTGTGCCGTCACATGGAGCTGAACCACCGTGGGTTGGTCACACTTTGGGAGGTAATTAATAATTTAAACCCTCACTGTACTTGGAAAAAACCCGTGATTTATTAAAAGAATGCCGGTTTTATAATTTTAACAAGTATGATGATTTGTGACAGATGTGGTTTATTGCGCATACCCACCAGGGTATTGGTCAGATCCACCTGCACCCGACTTTCGCAGATGAGTTCCCGCTTTTCCGACGATACTACAGCGGGAACATAGTTGGGGTGTATCGATATCTGACCCCGGACGTCAGTGCAGGCGACGTTTCTGGGCTATAGCTTGACCAGGTATGAAAATAACACTTAAATTTAAATTACTTCTGAAAAAAAAAGAATAGTTAAGTTATTCATGGTGTATGTTCAACGTGGCAGGTTCAGTGGAGCCCATGGCCTGCATACGTGACGCAGCAGTGGGGTTATGCGGACGCATTGGCGGCGGCTCGCTCGAGGCGTTTATTCGTGCATGAGTATGGCACAGCATTCTACCTGGGGGAGCGCGTGGTGCGGCAGCATACTCTTGGGTTGGGATTCCGGGTTCCGGCATGGCCCCCAGAGGCGATGAGGCGGTCGGTCATGCTGACTGCGGAGGAGAGGGCTCTGTTCCTGGGAGGCGTCCCGATGGAGGGCCTGTTGGTGGAGGGGGAGTACGGGACGTTTGCGCACTGGTACCTGATGAGGGAGATGAAGGGGGTGCGAGGCAGGGTGATATATGCGAGGTACGCGGCCCTCGGAGGAGACCCGATGTATATCCGGGGGCAGTTATACATCTCGCAGCGTGTCCCACAGCAGCCCGCACCGGCGCCGAACCGGAGGGCCAAGGGGATTGCGGATTCAGATGATGAGGATCCGCATGGCGAGAGGGACGTGGAGCCGCCGCAGGTGGAGGAGGAGGATGACGAGGGTTCGGAGGAGGTGCCCTTGGGAGGAGGCAACGGTGGGGCGCCCCCAGTAGGGCCCGGCGGGGGAGTAGGGGAGGAGCCGACTGTTACGGTTTCGCCTGGACGAGGTAGGGCGACTAGGGGCGGGAGGAGTCCAGTCGGAGGGCGGAGTCCTGTGTCGAGGTCGTCTATCTCACCGGCCATGGGGAGGACACCGCAGCTGTCGTCGGAGGATATACGGCAGATGCTGGAGTCGGCGCAGACACCCGGGGGTCGTGGGTCGATGTCGGGATCATCACCCGTGTGTGGGATGGGCGACATGGATTGGGTTCATCATGTGTCATTCTCGCCGTTGCTGCGCACGCCTGTCGGGTCGCCAGGTGTCGGGTCGGTGGGATTGAGGCCGTACTCTCTGTCGACCCCATCATCAAGTGCGGCCCGTGGGATAGTCTTCCGGGAGCTAGGAGAGAGGGAGGCGTAGCTAGGGGCGGAAGCAGGCATAGGCCAGACTCCGGTGGGTGAAGGTGGCGACAAAGGGAAGGGGAAGGTGGTGGCGCCCGAGTCGGAGACGGGAGAGGACACCGGGGAGGACATACCCCCGGTAGGCGGCGCTGGCGGAGCTGGTCCGTCACAGGCTCCTGAGGGTGGGGCGTTGGCGTCGTACTCGATCCCGGAGTACCCTCGGGATATCCCTTACTTGGATTTCGGTCTACCCAAGCAATACTGGATCCCTGACATACCTGAGGGCGATGAGCGGATGGGGGCCTTAGCGCACGTCTCGGGCGAGGAGGTAAGGTTTCTTTTTAAACAATTGAGTATATGTGTTGATTTATGAATGTTACTGAGTGGTAATTTCGGTTTTGACAGAGGGGCTCATTCCTTCTTCGCGAGGTAGCTGAGTTACTGAGGAGCTACTTCAACATGTACGGGCTGCTGACGTTTGCGGCTCCTTTCCCGACGGAGTACATGGGGCGGTACAGCAGACGCTTGGCGGGCGACACGACTGCCACTTACCATCCGTCACGCTCGCGGTCCCGATCGGCGGCTCCTTCTCAGTCGGTCCAGCAGTCGAGGCGCACCTCCCGGCTTGCTCCTTCTCATCTGGGTGCAGGTCGCACGGTTTCAGAGAGTCCAGCGGAGGGTGCTGGAGAGACAGAAGCGAAGCGCCCGCGCACGATGGATCCTCCCCCTTCTCCTCAGCGTTGATGGTTCTGATGGCTTGGTGTTAGGTTTTGCTTGAGAGAAACATTTTAAATTAAGTAGTTAGCTTAGGCGTATTTATTTTTTAGAAAAAAGACTTATTTTAATTTAGTGGTTAATTTAAATATGTTTATTTGTTTAAGAAAAATGTTGGTTTATCGATGTGTTCGGTTTTAATTTATAAATAAAATATTTATGTTTGTTTTTGAAATGTTATTTGTGAGTGCAATTGAAAAGTGATTATGTGGTGGCGAAATTATTACCTATTTAATTTGAAAGAATGCGATTAAGTGTAATCAAGTTAAATTGCGAAAAATGGTTAAGTACATATGTTGGCAAGTAATTATCAAATCTATATGCATGCTATGATGGATCATTCTTCCTGAACAAAGTCTGGCAATATTCGTATCATGATGTATTGTAAAGAAGATTTGAAAAAAAGGAAGATTTTAACCAAAGGGGGAGAGCCAACCGCACGCCCCACCCGCACGGGGTAGCCGTACGGTTGGGAGCCAGCCGCACGGTTGGCCAGCCAGCCGTACGGTTGGGGCCCAACCGTGCGGTTGGCATGTGCAGTTATGCTATAAATAGAGCGCGAATTTGTCCTTTTTTCCATCATCAAAGTCACTATTCACCCTATAGCTTCTTCTTTCTCTATTACCATGTCTACCTTTCGTACCCACGCTTCTTTCTCCCTTTTGTCTGATTTCGTGTCCTTGGCTGAGGCCGACTGTGGTCTCAACTGGGGCGATCTGAGCCATCTTCATCGCTGGTGTTCTCATGACATCAATTTTTCTTTTTTGCTTGGTATTGCTGAGTTCTGGGATCCTGAGGACCACTGTTTCCGCATCGGTTTAGACGAGTTGTGTCCGACGATTGAGGAGTTCACACTACTGATGCGGCAGGATGTTTCATGGCCACTGGCCTCCTTGCGAGATGCTAGGAGTCCTCGTGTTATGCTGTCGGAGTTTCTGGGTCTGCGGGAGAGTGAGTGCCGGCCTATGATAGTCGACGGTCGACTCCACCTGCGTCACTTGGCAGATTTTTTCCTTCATCATGGCGACGACCCGGCTTATTATTCAGGTCGGACTTCTGCTTGTATGATTTTTGCTTTTTCTCAGATGCTCTTGGTTACCGATGATGCTATTCTGGTAGACCCTCTGATTATCCGAGTTGTATCTGAGGCTAGACGCGGCCATTTGGTGACTCCCATCTTACTGGCGGAGACACTGAATGCTTTGGATGCCGTGGTTCAGTCTCGACTTAGTCATTTTCGAGGTAGCCCATATCTACTGTACATGTGGGTTACTGAGAGGTTTCGGTATCTGGAGACTCGGCTTCCCTGGGATTCTCGGCACTTCTTCCAGCGTCCTGATTAGCCCAGATTCATCGTCTGTCATCATATGATTGGGCTGTTCGGTTTTCTGAGTCCTCTTCTTCGATTCGTTGGGAGGTTCCATGGTGGCGTATGAGGACCATGATCATGAGTATGGGTGGGCAGAACTACCTTCGGTTTCGTGGTTTGAGAGAGACATCATTCTACATCCCCGAACGGCTGACGAGGCAGTTCGGTGTTCCCCTGAGTATACCCCTTCCGCTGAGAGACTTTTCTTCGATCGCTCTTCCTATTACCCCGAGACTAGAGACGACCCTACGAGGTCTTTGGTCTACCCGCTTTGTTCGGCGATTTCATGGAGGAGAGGTTGGCATTACCCAGGTGACCCGTTCTGATATTGTGCTGCATATTTGGCGTCGTGTTCGGCAGACCATTGAGCATGAGCCTATGATGATGAGGTGGTTTCGGTTTGCAGATTCACCGGTGACTGATGAGACAGTGCTTGCTTCGTATCAGACCATGGATCGAGAGAGGATCTTATATTCTGCTGATGACGGTTAGGTTAGGTGTGGTAGGCGGCTTCTTTATGAAAGCTTTCTGGGATTAGATATGGTAGGTGAAATATATAGGGAAAGTATGTAAGAACTGATGTAGTTACGTTTGTAGGTTATCTTGTACGAAAGAACTTTTGATGTATGGAAAATCTCTTTCTGCCTTTCTTCTTGCGTCCAAATGAATGAATATTATTACAATGAATAGACCGGGCCTGATATTCAGGTTGCCTACGTTTCCCCGTTTTTTTTTTTCTTTTCTTCTTTTCTTCGGGGCTCAGGTCTTCGTAGTTCATGGATACAAATTTTTACTGATAGTATTTCTTCAATCGGTCGAGGTTGACTGGTAAGTTTAACTCTTGGCCATCAATGTCGGTAAGGAGAACGGCACCCCCGGATAGGATTTTAGTAACAATGTAAGGGCCTGTCCACTTTGGTGAGAATTTTCCTCTTGGGTCTCGGGCTGGTTCACGAATTTCTTTGAGGACTAGGTCTCCAACTATGATGCTTCTGTCTCGGATCTTTTTATTAAAGGCTTTGGCAACACGTTTTTGATATCTTTGATGTTGATATGAAGCCCTCAATCGGTTTTCATCAATCATTGCTAACTCTTCATACTGAGCCTTTACCCAATCACTCTCAATGACTTGATTTTCCAAGACAACCCGTAAAGAAGGTATTTCCATTTCCACTGGTAAAACTGCTTCCATGCCATATGTAAGTGAAAAAGGCGTTGATCCCGTAGAAACCCTCTTAGTAGTTCGATATCCCCAAAGTGCGTACGGGAGCTTTTCAGGCCAATCTCTACCGGATTTAACCATTTTGCTAATGATATTCTTCAAATTCTTATTAGCAGCCTCCACGGCCCCATTAGTTTGTGGGCGGTATGGTGAGGATTTGTGGCGTCTGATTCCGTATTCTTCCATGATTTCGTTGGCTGCGCCTTCAAAATGCGTACCATTATCGGATATTATCTCATGCGGTACCCCGTATCGGCATATGATGTTGTGTCAGATGAATCGTGCCACTTTTCGGGCATTCAACTCCTTGTAAGACTCGGCCTCAACCCATTTGGTGAAATAGTCGATAGCTACTAGGATGTATTCATGCCCATTACTTCCTTTTGGCGAGATCTTACCGATTATGTCAATACCCCAGATGGAAAACGGCCAGGGAGATGTCATAGGATACAATTCTTTTAGTGGGAGCTTCTGCGCCTTGGCGTATATTTGACATTGGTGACACCCTTTGACGTATTCAAAACAATCCTTTTGCATTGTTAACCAATAATATCCTTGGCGAACTATCTTCCGTACCAATGTGTGACCGCTCATATGTGGACCGCACTCTCCACTGTGAATTTGTTCCATCATTGCTCGGGACTTTTCTTCATCGAGGCATTGAAGGTGTATACCGTCATCGTTTTTTCGGTATAGTTTTCCGGCACAAATGATAAACCGGGATGCGAGGCGGCGAAGAGTGACCCGAGTGGTTTTGTCAGCATGTGATGGGTATTCATTATGCTTGAGTAATTGCCAGATATCGTAGTACCAAACCTTCTGATCGATCTCATTTCCACGTTCAACATCGAGTGATAAGCAAAATACCGGATTTATCCGTCTTTGAATCTGAATCTGAATTTCTTCTTTCTCCCCCGGAATTTCAATCATCGAGGCCAGAGTAGCTAAGGCATCAGCAAAATTGTTCTGTGTTCTCGGGATGTAGAAGAATTCAATGCAGTCAAATTTCTCAGAAGTTTCTTCGAGTTGGGCTAAAACGGCACAAGTTTTTCCTCTTTGATCTTCCATTTCTTCAAGATCTGATGAATAATGAGAGCGGAGTCTCCAAACACTTGAATTTTGCGAACCCCTTTCTGCAAGGCAATTTATAACCCGACAATACAAGCTTCGTATTCCGCGATATTGTTGGTACAGGGAAATTCCAATCGAAAAGACATAGGTGCATCTGTCTGATCTGGCAAAATTAACAGGATCCCAATTCCATTCCCATTCCGATTACAAGCCCCATCAAAATACATTTTCCATTCATCGTCTTTGGCAATCTCCGTGATACTTTCATCGGGAAATTCGAAGTCCTGTAGCTCGGCATCAATGATTGGATTGCCTGCTAAGTGATCTGCTATGACTTGCCCTTTGACGGCCTTTTGAGTGACATAAGAAATGTCGAATTCTGAAAGTAGGAACATCCATTTAGCCATTCGGTTAGTCAACATCGGCTTTTCGAACAAGTAGTGTAAGGGATCTAGACGAGAGATCAAGATCACGGATAATACCAACATATAATGTCGCAACTTCTGGGTAGCCCAAACTAACGCAACGCATGATTTCTCTAAAGACGTATAATTTTGTTCTCCCGGAGAAAGCTTTTTGCTGAGGTAGTATATTGCCTGTTCAGTTCTTGTTTTCAACAAATGCTGTGCCAACATTGCTCCCACTGAGGAGTCATTGACCGACATGTATAGTATCAATGGAATGCCCACTTGGGGAGGTGCTAAGACTGGCGGATTAGACAAATATTGCTTGATCTTATTGAACGCTTCCTGGCATTGCTCATTCCATTGCCTATCCGAGTTCTTTTGGAGTAACTTAAAAATTGGTTCACATGTTCGAGTCAATTGTGAAATAAATCTGCTGATGAACTGTAACCTCCCGAGGAAACCCCGAATTTCCCTTTCAGTTTTAGGAACTGGCATTTCTTGAATTGCCTTAACTTTTGCTGGATCAACCTCGATTCCCTTTCTACTGACTATATACCCTAGCATCTTACCTTTGGTGACCCCGAATACACATTTCTGAGGATTCAAACGCATCTGAAATTGCATAAGCCGTTCAAAAAAGATACGAAGAGTTTCCACATGACTTGCCCGGTCTAATGATTTGATGATCATGTCGTCGACATACACTTCTACTTCCTTATGAATCAGATCATGAAATAGAGTAGTTGCGGCTCTCTGATATATGGCCCCGGCATTTTTCAACCCAAATGGCATGACAGTGTAGCAGTAAGTACCCCATGGTGTGATAAAGGCTGTCTTTTCCTGATGATCAGGATGCATTTTGATCTGATTATACCCGGCAAATCCATCGACGAATGATTTTAAAGCATGATTTGCAGTGTTGTCGACAATGAGATCAATGTTTGGCAGTGGAAAATCATCTTTTGGACATGCAGCATTTAAATTGCGATAATCAACACAAACCCGTACTTTGCCATTGGCTTTTGGCACCGGCACTATATTGGCCAACCAAGTAGGGTATTCAACAACCCGTATGAATCCAACATCCAATTGCTTTGTGACTTCTTCCTTTACCTTGAGTGACCATTCAGGTACTAGTTTTCTTAACTTTTGCTTGACAGGTTTGCATTCGGGTTTAGTGTGTATTTCATGCATCACAATAGTGGCATCTAAACCCGGCATATCAGCATATGACCAAGCGAAAACATTAACAAACTCTTTCAACAAATTTTCTAAGTCCGTTTTTTCATCATGGCTTAATTCGGCCCCAATTTTTATTTCTTTTATATCATCGGTTGTTCCCAGATTTATTGTGAACGTGTCTCCCTCAATGGGTTGTATTCGCTGCTCATCATTCAAATTTTCATTCATAATTTCAACATCACAAGAATCAAAGTAAGGGAAAAGATTGGTAATTTTATTGATAGAAACATCACTTTGCACAGACAACATACATTCTAAATTTTGTACATTTCTATCAATATTTCTCTCTCTCTGCTTCTTCTTTCCTTCGATAGGGCATATAAGATGCACAGGATCCCCAAGGTAATCTTCCTCAAGTGCCATTATCTCAAACATACTACCCAGCATATCTTCCTCTTCCAGTGGCTCGATAGGTGGCCGGGTAATCTTTAATCGAGACGAGAAGGTGTGAGTAAATCCTTCACTGACATACAAGTCTTCTTCATAGAAAATTTCTAATCCCGGTTGTCTTTTCCCCTCTTCATTTACCCATGGTTCCTGAAACCCGCAGTAAGGAAAGTCTTCACCCTCTTTTATAAACCATCTGTTTAATGAACTATCGGCAGATACGGCACTTTTCATTCGGCTAACATCTCCCACATATCCCAACCCAGCAAGAGGACTCGGTTGTTGGAATGGTTCGATCATTTGGGCAATGCCGGCTTGATATTTTCCCAAACCAATCCCCGGTAAAAATTCCATTTTCCTCATCATCTTTATTACTTGCGTATTCATGGTCGACATATCATCAGGGGGCAGATAATTCACAGTCTGCGTGGTTAGAGTTTTCACCTTTGGCTCATACGAAAATCCCCCGAGTTGGACATCTTGGCTTCCGATTCCCAATACTGGCGAGTTTTTTGGGACTATTGCCCTTTCAGGATCTCCCTTGATGATGATGATATCCCCGTTGAAGGGTATTTTCATTTTTTGATGAAGGGACAAAGGCAGTGCGCCAACCTCATGCAACCAAACTCGTCCCAATAACAAATTAAAGCTCGAAGGGATATCTATGACTTGAAACTCAGTGGTAAATGAAGCCGGTCCTATTTGCATACTCAGCATGACGGAACCTAATACCTCCCGCTTGGTATTGTCGTATGCTCGTACTGTGACTGGTGATTCTTCCATGGCAGTTAAATCAATACCCAAACGAACAGCAGTTTTCAACGGGCATACGTTAATTGTAGAACCGTTATCCACAAGCACGTACGGTATAGACATTCCATAAGCAACAACGGTGATATGTAGAGCTTGGTTATGATCCCGACCCAGTGGTGATAAATCTTCATCAGAAAACCCAAGAACTTGTTTTTGTACCCCCATTGAAGCGATCATCGCTGTTAACTCATTTGGGGTGGCTTCAAGAGGAATAACCGATTCATCTAACATTTTCATTAGTGCCATGCGATGTGGCTTGGATGCTACCAGGAGTCCCCAGATTGAAATTTGGGCTTGTGTTTTCTTTAACTGTTCAACAACACGCCCTTCTTCCGGGTCTTTTGCAGGTTCGTTGGGAAGAGCGACATCAATAGGTTGCTTGGTATTTGGCGGTTGGTACTGTAATGCCCCGTGTTCCTTTTTCCGCGTTGACCTTCTCTTAAGCCCGGTATGGCTTAATCTCTGTCTGAGAGCGAGCATTGGAACCCGTGCCCTTCGCACTTGACCGGATAGTTCTAGTATGTCATGTTAGTTATATTTAGTTTGAGGGAGTGATCATTATGTTATTCGAGTGGTTCGAGTTGAAACCGAGGCGTAAATCGCGTGTTTCGACTTTTCGCGATTCATAGATTTCTGGCCAACTTTGAGAGGCCATAACTTCTTCATCCGATGTCCAAACGACTCTCCGTTTTCGTTCACGTCTTCATTTCTTTTCCCTCTACAACTTTCGTGTTTTGGCCGAGTCGAGATTCAGCCGTTTCGAGGTCCGTTTCGAGCTCAGAAAGTCATTTTCTGTTGCAGTGACTTCCATGATCGATCATGGAAGGGGCCATGATCGATCATGGGGGACCCATGATCGATCATGGTTCACCTGTAAGTCGGTTTTGAGCGTTTTTAACCCATTTTTACGTCATTTAACACCCCCACAACCCCCCACTTTCGTGCATCCAACATAGAGAGGGACAGAGGGAGATTCTAGAGAGCTCTAGAGAGAGAGATAAGAGATCACGCACATCTCTCATCGTCCATCCAAGATTGGAGTGCCGAATCGTTTCTTCTTCACTATTCATCATCCTTCCCGCTTTCTTCTTCCGTTGGAGCTTGCGTTGAAGCTAGGGCTTGGGAAATACGGCTTCTGCGCTTCATCGAGTTGTGGATTCGGCTTGTCTAAGGTGGGGACACTAGTACAAAAACTTGTTTTCCAACGTTTGATTGATGATTAGCGATTTAAACTACAAATTTGGGGATTTTGATCAAAAGCATGTGTTGTTTGCATCTCTTGGGATTTGGGCTAGATGATTCTTAGATTAATGATGGATATTGATAGATTATCACACCTACAGCGTGATTGATTATCTAGTTCCACGATTTAGCATGCGTAGCTAGAGGTTCATGTGAAACCAACTTCGTAGCTATTCGTATGACTTATAAATTGGGGTTTTTAGGTCTTGTGCTTATAGATGGATGATTCTGGGTTATTAATGATAGCAATACACATCTATACCACTAGATACGACCGAATGGTATTATTTATGGTATGTGTGGTGAGAATCCACTACGGTGGAGCGATAAGCCTTAGCGTACGAGTCTAGTGGCTTGCGTGGAGCGAGCTAGGCACTAGTAACGAGAGTTTAGTCTTGATACTCTTTAGAATGCATGAAACATAGTTGTTAGGGCACGGATTGCCCCTAGTCATGGACACGGACACCTAGGCGAGTTGTATTGGTATGCCGGATGAGCTAGATTCGTAATAACCAATACATGGCTTGATAGGATGACGTGAGTATCATCATAAAACACGTAATGAGACATATGATGTTAATAATGAATACTTGGCTTAATGATATAGCTAGTGAATCATTATGGAACATATACGGTCTTAGTTGAATGCACGTATCACATGATGAGGTGTATAACGCGATTACCGAATCAATTGGCCTTATTATGAGAATGATCATGTGACGATAAACGTATGGAGTATACGAGTGATGAATACTCTTGTAAAAGTGATTGACGATGATGTCAATGATGATAAATGGATGAGTGGGCGCTTGTATGATTATATATGTGATGCTTAGCCATATGTGTGATGTATGATTGATGATGATGATGATATTCATTGTGGGAAATGAATGAATGTGATGTATGTTACTGTGATCACACATATGGGCTGGATATGATGATATGCCGAGCACCGGGTAGCTCCCCGTGACTCGAAGGAGGGCCGCCTATTGCCGCCCATGGGTGAAAGGCCCTAAACCGTGCACGGGAAAATGAAGTCGGTGACTCCACCGGTGGTTGTGTTGCCCACAAAGGAGAGCCCACTCTAGGTATCTTGCCTTCCAACTGGACTATGTGTCCTTGGTTAGATGAGTTTTCCCGGCAAGCGGAGCAGGTCCCGTGTGCCACTACTTCCTACATGGTGAGTCCCCGGGAAGTAGTTGGGCTACTAATGGTCATCACCCACTAGGGTATCGCCTGGTGTAGTTTCTCCAGAGTGTCGATGTGGTTTGTATGTGGTGTTCTCCTCGTTAACTATTCGGGGTCTTGTCCCCGGGAAAGTGACCGTCGCGTGGGTTATCTTCGAATGACCTACTTGGAGAACTAAGTCCCTGAACCACTCCCCACCTGGAGGAGACATGGACAAGAGCTTGGGATCCTTCGGGACTCGCTGGATTCTCTGTTCTGGGCCTGGTCAGACCGCGGGGTGAAACTGAGGCACTATACTGGAGATATGATACGGATTGTTGTGTTATGGATGTGAATTGTTTATATTATCATTATTATTGTATTGTATCATATCTGGTATGGCATGGTTGATTATATATTGCCTCGGACGAGTGTACTTTTAGTGAGAGTAATGATATATACGCTATTGTAAGGAATATAATATACACAGGAAAGCGTTGGCCAATCATAATGTATTAACAGATAAAGTGAAAAGCATTGATAGCTAATGGCCATAGAAACCTGGTATACAAGTGTGAGTACGTGGCTTGGTTGTGAGAACGAAGTAGAGATAATGCCTTGTAGGTGGCCAAGTATGGAATTCATAATGTACTATAACTAAAGAGAAAATGATAGATACTTGGTCAACTGTCATGACATACGGTATAGGTACCGGATAGCATAATATATCCTTGAGTTACACTTGAGAACGGACTCAAGTAGGGTTATATCTACGATTCACTAGTAATGTGAGATCGACTTAAGGTATTCCATGGGAGGTCTACAGATGGGATAGGTTGATTGGATAGTCAGCTTCCTGGTGACTAGGATGGGATTCCTAGTGGGTTCTGCACACATGGGTGTGTGAGTTGCATTGCATTGTTTGGTTTACAAACTGCTGCATTGACGTAAAACAACTATTTTCTATATAAAACCTATATAGTTCCCACTGAGCCCGGATTTGGCTCACCCCGTTTTCTAAACAGTTTTGCAGGTCAAGCATCGGGGATTGGCGTGTGGTTTACGAGTCTAGTAGCCTCTGATGTCCTATATCTTTTGTATTCCTTGAACTAAGGACTTGGTTGTATATAATCGTTGGTTGTATTAAACTCTTTCTATTTATGTATGGACTTTACCATTATTTTGGATAATGGGCTATGGATTTGTACAAACGGTTTTTATATATATATATATGTGGAGTTGGTTGTGATTGTGTTTGTGTTAATGTGTTTTGTAAACCTCTTAAACTTGGTTTTACTTAAATAAACTCCACATACCGAGCATTTGTAAAACTGGACATTTTATTGAGGAAAAGTTTTTAAAAGTTATGGATTTTATATTTTAAACACGCCGTCGCGTACGGCATCCGTGATTAACCGGGTCCCGGAGGTGAAAATCTCAGAACGGGATTCGGGGCGTCACAGGTACACTCTCCCAGAATGTGTCAATTGTTGGACCCATGTCGCGACTGGATCACTTGCCCCTTCAGGTGTTTCAACTGGAGTTGGAGGCGACCTTTCATTGACTTGCGAAACTGTGTTCCAGTCGAAGGTGATCATGTTTATCTGTGAGCAATTCTTTCTTGGATGGGTGTCCTTTTTTATTGTTTTTCCTTGGTTATACCCGAGCCCTTGTCGCCTCGGGTTGCCTTTAAACTGTGGAAAGTGGGCGATCCCTTGGTTCTGTTTACCGAGCCCAAAACCTGGTATGAACTGCATTTGTTTCATCCAGCCCATAACTTTTGGGCTAACTATCTCTTGTGACTGCATGGTGCATGTTTCATCAACGGATAACCCCAACAATGTTTCATCCTCGACTTCTTCAACGGATTTCTGGGACCTCGAGGGAGTATATTGAATGACTGTGGGCGAAAGCTTTGTACAGCTAAGTTTCCATACTTCAATATTTTTTGTATTCCCGGCGGGTTTAATCAAGAGTACAGGATCTGGTAAATCTGAATCCTCCTCGATAGCATTTATTCGATGATTGGGGAGGGGATTCCTTGAAACATTCGGGGCTGACGGGTCAGGAATCCTTTTGCTATCAATTAAGTTCTGGATAGCATGCCGCAGGGCCATACAACTATCGGTAGTGTCTCCGAAACCTTGGTGATATTCGCAATGTTCATTCATGTTCCAATGAGGTGGTATCTGTTGTGGTAATGGCCTCGGATTCATGGGATACATAATCCCGGCTTCTTTTAGTTGTTCGAAAACCTTTCCCAACGGTCCCGGTAATTGTGAAAAATGTCTATCTCGTGAGCGATTCTGATCAAATGTCCTGAGATTACTGTTGTTGTTGTTACGATATCCCAAATCCCCAATGTTTTTCACAGAGTTTTGACCAAAGGGGTTGCCGGAATACCCCCGACCGTAGGACCCAGAAGACGTGATTTGATTAATGGCAGACGTGGAAGTCTTCTTGTACTGTGAAGCGGATTTTTTGATTTCAGCCTGCTTGGCTAATTCCTCCTCAATTTCGTTGCCAAAGTGGAGTAGGGCTTTGAACCTGCCAAAGAACCGGTGTCCCATTTGGGCCCGAATATCTGGTTTCAAATTCTTCACAATCATTCCGAGTTGTTCCTCTTCATCTAGGCGCTCCACCATTTGGGCGGCCAGTTCCCTCCATCTTGTTACAAAATCACTAATACTCTCATTCTCCTTCTGCTTAGCCATCTCTAGATGTTTCCTTGTAACTTTAAGTTCTTCATTAGTTTTTTACTGTGACACAAACTCTTGGACAATGGCGGACCATGATCTAACACGGTGCTTTTCAAGGTTCAAAAACCAACTCTGGGCCGGTCCTGCCAAAGTGAGGTGAAAGGAATTGGCTAATTCAGCCTCACCGAGATCATAAATCCTCAATGAACGGACATAGGATTTCAGATGGAGTTCTGGTGGTGTAGTGCCTGTAAATTTTGGAATGGAGGGCATCTTAAAACCCACGGGATAATGAGCCTCAGGGTATAAGTTGTAGCTTTGCATCTGGGTCAAATCGTTCGAACTTTCAGCTACTTTTTGGGTAAGTGCTTTCAACTGCTCCTTAAGCTCAGACAAGTCTCTATCCCCTCGGTGAGTTTCTATTGGCGTGGGGCCCTCCCCTTGGATACTCATGGGCCTTCTTATTGGGTCATAATACGGATCGTGGTATGGTTCATGGATTGGTTGCATCTGTGGAGGGGCTTGATTGGTCAGGTCCTGTTGTAACCAATTGCCGACTGGATCAGGCATGGGTTTGGGTAGGTTCAACTGTTCATACGGCGGTGGTACTTCGGTATGAACTGAGAGTGGCGGTGGTGGTGGTAGAATAACCGGAGTTTCTCTTGGCGGTTCCGCCATGCGCCCTTTAGCCAACTCGTCCAACTTGGCACGAGTATTTTTATTGTCACTTAATAACATGGTCATGCTTTGGTTCAAATTCATTAACATTCGATACATATCTTCGGGATTTGGTAAGGGAACATTCACGTTTCCGCTCGAACTGGCTAGGTTTGGATCAACATTCAAAGACGGAGTATGATGTAGCGGCTGACCCCCAACGGTATTATTCTGCGGCATTCCCGGGTTTGGGTAAAAAGGACCGGGCGGCGGATCCGCTGCATTGTTCAATTGGTTGTTCGCATTCCGGCTCGGGGTATTCTGATCCATGTTTTCAGAGGAATCTGGTCTGACGAGTCTCCCGGTGCTATCTCTTCCAGCCCACACAGAGGCCAGGATGAATATCTGCTGAACCGGAAAAAAGAACAAATTCGATCGCTCGCATTCCCCCGAAAAATAACAACAATATATCATTTAGAAATTGCCGGACCTTATCCAGAAATACATCGATCGGGACGAAAATAAACACACAAAAAAGTTTTCTTTAGGTGAGATCGAAAACAGACCAACGGCGAAAACTTGAGAGTCCCGTATAGCGGTAGGGTGGGAATAGAATTCCATGGGTTCCCTGACCGTCTATAGTTTTGAAAATCATTTTGAAAAGAGCTTTTTTGAAAAAATCATTTGAAAATATGGGAAGATCTCTCCTCATGAGTTGCTTTGTTCATGGAATCAGGGCTTTCGCTCACTAGATTCTCACGACTGTTGGTCATAAAAACCATGCAGAAAATCTTTGTGTTCTAAGCTGACTCCCCTATATGCAAGCGTGGTTGAAGAGGGTAAGGTTTAAGGCTCCCTCCTATTTGGCAGGTCTTACGATATACCTCAAGAGCGCAGGTACGTGTAAGGACCTTTTGATATACATCCCGGGTACGTGAGTGTTCTCGTCACTCGATATACCTCGGTAAGTACTTGGCCAAGGAGAGTGGTCCCAGGCGCTTTTGGCTAGTGTAGACCCGCAAGTCCACGGCCTAGTCACGACTCTGGTCCCGAGGTTAATAGGGTAAATTCACACTCGCGAAAATGCATGATAAGACGTGGGTGCGTACAAAATAATAATCTGGCAGTTCATTATTGATCAATGCTTTAGGGTTTGTTATGATAATTTACACAATTTTAATTATGAAAAAGATTTTCCTCACATAATTAACAAATAAAGGCATCAGGGTATCCACCTAAATCGTTTCTATGTTATCCTAGGACTAAGGCTTGCAAGACCTATATCTAGTAATTAAATACATGATCCATTATATCAGAGCTTAGTTCTCGATAGTTCCCCAGCAGAGTCGCCACTGTGAGAATCCGGACCCGCGACCCGAGACAGGAGAGAAGAGTCCTCGTTCTCGGTTTTCTTTAAAAAAACGTGTTTTGTAGAGTCGCCAGTTTGTTTTATGAGAAAACAAACAAAAGATCGTACGAAGGACAATTCGAAAACGGATTATCTTTCATACGTTTGAAACCAGAGATTTATTTTGAAAATTGACTTTGTTAGGGTTCGGGAACTACGTTACGAATTGGGAAGGTGCTAGGCACCCAATTCGTCCTTTCAGTCTCTTAATGGATCATGTATCTAATTCCTATTTTAGATATCTTGCAAGTAGTTTGAATTGTTTTCAGAATAATCCTTTCCGGATAAATTTAGTTTAAAACAATATTTTGAAATCAGACTCGAGCTTTGCGAGCGCCTAAGTATTCATTCGTAGAATGAAATCAGAGTCTCGTAGTTCCTTTCTTTGGAAACTATTTTTTTGTATTTTTATTTGTTTTGAAAACGTGTCAAAACGGATTTTAGTTTTCTTGTAAAACTTAGAAAGGATTTATTTGAAAGCAGTGAACTTCTTTGCAAGTTATCTAATTTTCTGAATTAAAAACAATATTTAAATGCAGTATTGAAATTAGTAGAGTGGTAGAAAGACGTACCTGATGTGCTTGAAGAAGAAATAAGAACCTTGCCTTGATTGCTCCTTTCTCTCTCTAGGACTTTCTCTCCCTAGAAGTTCTCTCTCTAAAACCCTCTCTCAGAATTTCTCTAAAATGATTCTCTAATAATTTTGACAGAGTTCCTACTTACTAAAAATACTATTGAATGTTGATGATCCCAAAATGGGATCCCAAGGGTCCTATTTATAGCAACATTTCCGCCAAAAACGCTCCAAAAGAGGCCAACCGCAGGGGTAGCCGCATGGGATGCGGCTGGTGCGTGCGACAGGGGTGTGCCAGCCGTACGGCTGGCAGGTAGCCGTACGGTTGGGCGTGCGGCTAGGGGGTGCGGTTAGGAGGTGCCAACCGTATGGCTGGCAGGTAGCCGTACGGTTGGGTGTGCGGCTAGGGGGGTGCGGCTGGCTCATAAAAAATGCGCAGGAGCGCTCGGAAAAAACCAAAATTCCTAACAGGCCGATCCCCGTCCTAGCAAGCGAACAGGCAACAAGGGTTATCTTAGACTCCCAACGCGTCCGAAATCGGAGTCTTTCCTATCAATTTTTCTACATGCATGATGACTCATGATTAAATGCAGGATGCTTAAAGAAAACCAGTATTCACACGAGAGTCGTGGATTGGGGTGTTCACACTTATTATACATCAATAAGCTATTTGTACTATGTAGAAACTATGGTACTTTACTTTAATTTTTAATAAATTAAGCAGTGTGCCAAATATTTTTAAAAACATGTTTAAAATGTCAGATCCCCAAAGTTTAGTATATAATATATGTGTAACACATAAGTATTAGTTGTGTACTATAAAGTATTTTAGTTGATACTCGTGATTTTCAATTTTTATGATTAATGTTGAACTATTTTAAAACGTTATATGTATCATTAATGTTGTGTAAGAAAATTTAAAATATATGTCAAATTTGTTTGCGAGGAATATACAAGATAATCATATATATAATACTATTGGAATATCAAAAATCAAATTAGGATTTAAGTAATTTTCACATATCTGTCAATAGCATTTTTGGATTATTCATAATAGATAATTGCTACTTAGCATCCGATATATATAATACCATTATTAATCCTTGTTTTGATATTAAAATATAAAAGTTAAGAGTTAATAAAAATTATTGTATCAATTTTTTAAAAAAAAAATTTGCGAGATAAACGCTTTTAAAATCTTTTGGTGCATTTCAAACCTTATTATTGTCCAGAATATTTTGTAAACGTGCATATAAAAATTAAACAATATGTTTAACCTTAATATTAGCCTAATGCGTGCATAAAAACTAATTTATGATTTACCTAATTTTTACACATATGTCAACGTTGTTTCTGAATTATTCAAACTAGATAACTACTACTTATCATTCGATATATATGTATATAATTAAATTATTAATGTTAATATTATATTAAAATATGCCAACTAAGGGTTAATAAAAATAATTGTAACATTTTCTGTGAATCAAATGCTTTTAACATATATGTGAAACAATTTCTTTCAACAACTTAACAAATATTCAAAAACTAAATTATGATTTACTTTAAGTAATTTTCATTCATCTGTCAGCAGTGTTTCTGGATTAATCCTAATTAATAACTATTATTTAGCATTCAATATATATATAATACTATTATTAATCATATTTTGATATTAAAACATACAAGTTACGGTTTAATAACATTTTTTTGCGAATCACATGGTTTTAACGTATAAGTCAAAACTATTTCTTTTAACATCGTAAGATATTCATTATATGATAATCACAGAGTATTTGAAAGCAAACTTTATTAAGAAATCAATTAAAGAGGAAATTCATAGTTTAAAAATTAAAATAAGACTTAGAACTATGCCCCAGATAACACCTAACTCCTATTACTAATGACAAGGTCTACCTATGATCGCCCACCTTATTTAAAACATACTAGACACTAACAATTTGAAAATGAACTTAAATGTTCTTAGAACAAGTCCTCATATTATGCCCACCCATTTGACCACATCGTCTACATTTTATCTTTCTAACCTCTGTGATTGACTTGAACCGATTTGATCGTGGCTTGCCAAGTTGGTTCTTTGTCTTCGGAGGGAGAAGAAATAGAACTTCCTTGTCATTCGGCATGTAATCTATGTTCTATATAACATGCAATGTAATGTGTGAATAACACTCCCTAAACGTTTTGCCTTGAAGTAGTGGTCAACGTATTGGTATGGGTCAACATCAAGAAACTTCATAACAATTACTACGTGTATACAGGGGAATTCAATGAACTTCCACTTGGTACATGAACCAGTACGTTTTGAAAAATCAAGTTTATATGTGTAGTTCGCAACATCTTAAACATCTTTATTTGATCGATTAACGATCCAATATTCACCGGCTTTGACATGGTTATTCAATAGCTTTTGAAATCTAAGGTAAAGAACAAACAACCATTTGCTAGTTTCATGTGAGCGAATTACCAATAAAGCGCATCATCTTGGCCATTATCCCATCTACTAGCTGTGTAATGGGCAATGTCCTTTTACTGAGCATTATGGAATTAAATGATTCAACAATATTCGAGAACACTTCCTCGTAACATTCACCAAGAAGGTATAAATTAGCCTAGTTTTCAAATGGTAGTGTGCGTCGGAAGAATTCAATGTTATCACCCCTTCCTTTTTTCAGCTTCTCCAGCTTGTTGTGAAACGTCTTTTTTGAGAATGTGTATGCACATCTGGTGAACAATTGCAAAACCATCTATCAAATGTCTTTATTAGTCGAACTGAGAAACTTTGCTTGTATATTTGCTTTTAAATGATTGTAACAAAATACATGCGGATATCTGGGGAACCATTCCTTGATAGCATTAATAAGACTATTGTTACAATCAAACATGAATGTAATCTTCCTATCATCAGACTGAAGAATGTGGTGCAAGTGCTTCGCAAACCTATATTACCATGATTAAATTATATAATTTACTCTATAATAAATTTATTATATACTTAGAAGAATAATAAATGATTAACATTATTTGTTATCATGATCACCATTCTTCCCAATAGCAGCTAGTAAAGTCCCCTTGTGCTTGCTTTTCAAATGGATATCATCCAGACGTAGAAAAGGCATGCATATTTTGAAACCATTTATCAATGCACCAAAAGATACTAAACACCTATCAAACTGTGTGGTTTCCTTATCAAACTCGATTATACCATGCGAACCCAAGTTTGTGTCCAGAACAAAAAAGTGATAGACTATGAGCTGTTGGTAAGAGTTGTCGTTATCTCTGTGAAGTTCTTTCCTTGTCAGTTCACGACCATATCAAGCATTCTAGTACAGTACATCTAGCTCATATGTGGATTTCATGTCGCTGATTATGTCAGTGGGTTGGTAAGAAGGATTTTCACGAACTATATTAGTCACAATCAATGCCATAGGACGAGAGTTTACCATTGCACTTCTCCTGGCCATAATATTTCTTCCACACGTGTGAACATTGTTAAATGTCTTTACATAGAAATTGCTGTTGATATTCTTGATAGATGTGTGTATATGCCATGAGCACCAGTATGATACTATTTTTGATATTGATCTTCGTAACTCGTTTATTGGCTTTCTTGATGAATTTTATCTTAAATCCAACAGTAATTGTATATTTTGCCAATTGCTACCTAAACTCTTTAGCCCTTCCATAGAATGTCTACTTAATCTTTGTTCAGTATGTCTTTCATACATCAGTCACTAAAATAATCTTATCAGTCCCATCATCAACTAATAAAGAAGGATTGACACTAATTATCGGGTCACAAATCTCCATGCCCATATGTGATTAGACATGTTCGATTACAACCACGTTGATGGGATTCTCTGCAACTTCAATGTCAATGAAGTCTGCCTTGGTGTCTCTTTGACTCACAAACATCATTTGCAAGTCGCGATTTGAGTTTATGTTACATTTAACTCTGCCATTTAGAGAATACTTTAGGGCCCGTGTGTTTAAGTCAACATCGACAAAAAGAGATTTGATTTTGTTGCAAACATTTTTGAATGATGAATACTTCAGGGCCCATGTCTTTATATACCAATTGATAATTTGGTGGTGGATCCTTAACCCTTGAAATCCCTACATATTATTTCTTTAAAACCAACTTCTCCACTTTCATTTCATTTTTTATTAGTATTAAATTATTCCTAAGAAAAGTAAGCATTTCTGAAAAAAATGGTTTTGTTCTAAATTTAATATTTTTTCAATTTCGTTTTCATTGATTCCTAAACAACTCCTTTTAATTTGACTCCTTACTACTACAATCTACGTCACTAATATATTTTATAGGTACATAAGGGTTTTTGATCGAGATATTTTGAGTGACAAAATAGCCTCCAATCAAATGGCGCCGCTGCTGGGGAGTTGATGCCAAGGAAGATATCGTGAAGACTTTTTGAGATTTATTAGATTTAGTTGTAATTATTTGATTCAGTTCTAAAATATATTTTTTAACCATTTAGGGCAGTTTTGATTAAAAATTTTATAAGGATTGTATTGCCTATGTTGATTATAGGGTTTTTATTAAAAAATAATTTTAAATTTGATAAGCAAAATTAAAACCCTAGGTCTAAACGATTTTACTATCGAAACCTGTGTTGTGTTCTCTAGCAATTAAATCAATCAAACAATCACAAAAAAGTAATTCACAACATAAGAAAGTAACGAGGTATCCTTACTTGCGTAGGACTAATCTTTGGGAATAATCTATAGTGCTTCACTATGATCAAAACGAAATTACAAACTCGATGACTTACAACAATTGCTTTTCCACAATTTATGCAATAGTCTTGTCAATCCCTTGAACGTAGAATCCAACCACAGATGGCTTGGCAAAACATTTTCGCTTTTTTGGCTTACCCCGTGCCTTCTTTTATGCAATTGATCACAATCCTTCACCTACATATGCGATCTCCCTTATGTCAAGTTAGTCACTTTGCTCACTCTGTCTCTAATCGCAATCAAAGACAATCTTGCAAGACTATGAATGTTTGAAACCTTAGTTCTTAAATTTGAAGAATAATAGGATCTCTATGGCATGTAAACAAAATCTAGGTGGTATCTTAAAACTCTTAAAAATTGATTCTAGCGCTTGAATATTTTTTGTCTAAACAAGCTCTCTAAAACCATGTATTTTTATCCTAAACCATTGGCTTATATTTATAGAAAAATATTGAGTCAAAATCTTATTTGGAATATGTTAAAAATATTAAAAAAAAATTGTGATAAAAATACGTGTCCAAAAAAATATGCGCCAAACCGATACAGCTCCCAAAATTTAGACCAGCCCGAATTTGAGAAAAACAATTCCTTGAAAATCATTTGCGCCGAATTGGTCTAAGATGGTAAAACATGTACAGGTCTGTCAATTAAAGAGGTTGTCCTGCTTTTGTTTTTCTTTGCTGCACGTGTAATGCAAAAGTTCAAAATTTAAATGGGCAAGCCTATTAATGGTGTGAATGGTTTTAATGAGGGCATGATGTGGGTTTTAAATAAAATATTTTTTTTATTTTTTTGACTTTTCAAACTTTCCTTTCCTTTATTTTTCTTTTTAATTCTTTATTTTTTTATTTAAAATAAATTACTTTCTTTTAATTTTTTTTACTTCTATTCCGCAATTTTAAGTCTATTTGGACTTCGATTCAACCCAAATTTCCGAGGTAATTTTATGAAATATGTTAGACATAAAAAAAATTCTCATTAATTTGTTTCAACGGAACTTTTCGGACTTCGATAAAACTCGGTAGAAATATTTTAAAAACAAGTTACAAGTTTGACTCAAAAGATTTTCAATTTCACTTTTAACGCTCGATTACCACCTATATTTTGAATCAAACTATATAACAAACTTACCTTATATCCTAAATTATATACGGTGCATCCAATAAGTTCGGCAAATTTTCGTTGATTATTGCATCTTTAAATCTTCATTTTGATTCACAATTATAACGAAAAAAGTGTTTTTGGCATTGGAATCAAGCCAACTAAAAATATAAACCTAAAAGTTTCCTCCTTTACTTATTCCAATGACAAAACATATATAGCTAATACAGACACTTTTGATGCGATATATATAACATTTTAATTACATATGCTAAGTCGAATTAGTCCATTTCAAATGCTGGCCCAGAGACATACCTGACTCTAAGTCTCCATGTTGGCTTCATCACATCACATGGCAAAAGAGCGAGTTAGTCTGTATTTGTAATGGACTAATGAACTTGAAACACCGAAACTCAACAAACACCATTGAAGCATGGGCGTAAAGAGATAATAATAATCAAATAAGCAAAAAATTATATATATCTCCCCTTCAAAATATTCCACGTTCGCTACTCCCATTCATATATACATTATTTCCCTTCATCTCTCCCCCTTTTTGTTATAGGAATAGAAAAAAGCAATGAACATGGAAAGCAACAAAGCATATAAATAACAAGAATTATGCAATGCAAATAATATCAGTTAACACAAATTACATATCATGTTCAAACAAAAGAGTTTTTAGCTAGCAAATATATCCACAAATCTCAAAACCTTTTGGCTAAATCTCAAGAAACCCTTTATCATCAATTCTCAACTTTTCATGGATTTGGTTTGGGGTTTCGAAAGCAAAATTACCCAAAAAATAAAAAATTAGCACAAATACTTTACATGCATTGCTATGTCCATGTATTATATCCAGAATATATCAATTAAGTTCAAAAATATGTGATTTTTATTAACATGATACATATACTATGCATATAACAATTCATTAACAATTCAACATATATACGCGAAGCATATATCCCATTATGATATAAATATGGATTACACAAAACTTTATAGAATAATATGAGTTTTGAAATACTCGCGCATCCATATGGAGGAGAATTTTTAAAGCAACCTCTAAGCCATTATTTTTTAACTAATTCTTTTATCCCTCAGAGGTATTCTTTTTCTCTAAAAAAATTTGCATTAAAACTTGTGGTATTTTTGTGCAAGCATCTTATCTTTTCAACTAAGGCTTTCATCCTAGTGGAGGCCAGCTATTTTCATTTGGTAGCTTTCGGTTATCCTTCCACTATGGTAGCATTTTTCTATCCCCTCTACACTTTTTTCTTATATGCTTGCCTTTTATTTTTCACTCAAAATTACAATATGCATCAATGTACATTGCGCAATGTTGTGTGTGGGATATACAAAAAAAAAACTCTTATGTGATTGAAATAACATACTACCGGTTATCGAATTGTCAAAGCATTATGTACACAGATCTCCAAATAAAGAATTTAAATATGAAAATCTAGAGATGTCCAGAATTAAAATTATTTACAATCCATAGCATGCAAGTAATGGATTTTTAAAACAAATAGGCAATATCGCAATCAAAATTCAAAACCAAAATCCACTTTGCTTCAATACTTATGCAAGGAGCTAAAACCAATCGAAGCAACAAACTCACTTAGTATAGCCATCCATCCAGCAAATTCTACACTAGGCGGACTCTCCAACACCTAAGTAGGTGCAATGATCCCTTTTGGGACCCAAATTTTCATAACCTGTGGAGTCCTATCTTTCTTGTGTCCATCACTATCCAAAACCTTAGCGTTCTTGTTTTTCTTCTTTTTTTCTCTCAGTTTAGGTTTATGTCTAGGAATTGGAATACTCTTCGGCATTTATTTTAAAGCTTGCTGATAAAACTCTCTCAAGTGATCTTTCTTCTTGCAATGTTCACACCAAAAAGGCTGTGGGAGTGTGTGCTTGTATTCGTCAAAAGGTATTACTTGATCTTCAAGAACTTCCGAATAGGAAACTTTTTTAAAAATTAGTGTTTTCCCATTTGGATGTCCTTAGCTTTCTTTGGAGCACGAGGGGTTCTATCAATGAAAGTTTTAGACTCAAAAGAACTAGTGCAATTTAAACTTGAATTTTAAGGAGTGACCTTCAGAAAGACGGTATTTGTTTTCTTTTTAGCATCAAAATTTGAGAATCTAAGTCCTTTTTTGTTAATTTCACTCTTTGATTTGAAAGCATTGATTCAAGTTTTTCTTAAAACTAGTTTCTAACCCAACTTTAACCGTTAAAGCATTTTTAAGTTGTTGAGTTAAATTGCAAACGTGTTTTTAAAGTCATTTAATTTTACCCTCATACTCTAAATTTTCCTTTTTTAAATAGCCAGTTAGACCAAGACAATTTTTTTTATCAAGTTGTCAATTTTTTTTTAAAAAATTCGGTCTTCTCGACCTTTGAATTTTCAAATCTTGATTTATCCTTTTTCAAAACGATAAGCTTTTTCTAAAAAAATTGTGTTTTGAATGCAAGTTTTGAGTTTCTCACGAAAAGTTTTTGGCATTCTGGTAAAAGAGCGTCATGGGCCAATTGAAGATTCGGAAAGTCTTCCTTATCATCAGAAAGTTATTCTTAGAAATCTCTTGATTCTTATCTTCTAAGGAAACTTTTACGCCAAAAGTTAAATATTCATGAGATTCCTTTCGAGTGTTCAGATTTTCCTCATCATCACTAAAAGTGGCATGCATACCCTTTTTACCAACCTTTTTCTTTAATCTCCTAATCCTAGTAGGGCATTCAAAAGATTTATTATCTCTACATTGACATTCAAAGCAATTATCACTTGATTGGGTTTATTCTCAAATTTCTCTTTCCCCAATTTCTTAAAATTTTGACCACCATTGCCCAATTTATAATTTAACTTTATGAATTTATTGAAATTACGCGAAAAATTAGCTATTTCTTGGAAATCAAATATAGAGCATCCATTATATTTAGCTATATTTTCATCTTTAGTTTTGAATGCAATGATTTGATCTGGTTTTTCCTTTTGAGTCTTATATTTCAAAAGCTGATTAAAATCATAAGTTTGAAAAGAGCCAATCAATTCATTTTTTATTAAGGAATTCAAATCCTTACTTTCTTCAATGACAATAATTTTTGCAAGGAACCTATCAGGAAAATACCGTAGGATTTTCTTTACAATGTGAAATTCAAAAATTATTTCACCAAGTTCTTAAAAGATTTATGTACTATCAAAGGAAGGACGAATGTCCCACACGATGATTTCATAACCGAACAAGCTACATCTGTCATTCATCAGAAAACTGTTGTCAAGTTTAAGGATCTTGGTCATCCTGTAATCCCATGCACGGTAGGTAACAAGTATTCTACCCAAGCGTTACTTAATTTGGGAACTAATGTGAATTTGTTACCATATTCTCTCTACTAAGAGTTGGCTTGCAAGATATAAAGCCCACCTGAGTTACTCTGCAATTGGCAAATCATTATGTTAGAGTCCCCCGCAGAATTGTTGAGGATATTTTGGTTAAGTTGTCTGATTTACCTAGTTGATTTTATAGTTATAGACACCCAACCCTTAGATGAAAACTCTATCCTGATCATTTTGGGGTGTCCTTTTCTTGCCACTGCAAATGTGCTCATTAACTGTAGGAATGGGTTTATGACTCGTACTTTTGGAAGTTTGACAGTGAAAGTAAATATTTTTCAACGCATGAAACAACCATCTGATGTTGAAATGGCAGAAGATTGTGTATAATCGATAGTCTACTTCAAGAGATGGTCGACCATTCTTATCTTGATGACATTATCCAACAATGTCTAAATTTTCTTAAATCAAATTTTGACTTAGACGATGCCATGGATGGTGTCAATTCTTTGTTAGACTCCTCCACTTTGATAGACATTGATAAATGGATCACCGAGAATGTAACTTAGACAAATTGCTTTGAATCTCTCATCCTAAACCAATTCTTGATATAGATACTGGCCCCAACAGTGTGGTTAAGTTTAATTGCAATTCCAAGCTTGCGACTATACTTAAAACCAAGTTCACCAATGTTTAGGATTCATAAAAAAGTTTAGACCTAAACCATTGCTTTATGAGTTGAAATATGTCCATTTAGGTCCAGATCAAAGTCATCCAGTAATCATTGCCCCCGAGTTAACTTTCGAGCTAAAAGTAAATCTAGTCGATATTCTAAGAAAGCACAAATCTATTTTAGGTTGAACATATATGACCTTAAAGGTATCAGTTTAACCATTTGTAGTCATCGCAACCATCTAGAAGATGGTGCAAAAACTTCTCATGAGCCACAACGTCGATTGAACGCAGTCATGAAAGATGTTATTCATTCAAAAATCCTTAAGTTGCTTGATGTAGGTATCATATACCCTATCTCTGACAACCAATGGGTCATCCCCATTCATGTTGTTCTAAAGAAATCTGGTATCACTGCTGTAAAAAATAATGATAATGAGCTAGTCCTAACTAGAATCTCGACTGGATGACGTGTTTGTATTGATTACCAAAAGCTAAACAATGTCACAAGAAGTTATCATTTTCCTTTTCTTTTCATAGACCAAATGCATGAGCAACTTGCTAGACATTCTTTTTATTGTTTCCTAGATGGTTATTTTGGGTACAATCAAATTCTCATCGCTCTTGAAGACCAATAAAAAACTACTTTCACATGTCCATTTGGCACATTTTCCTATTAGCACATGCATTTCGGCTTATGCGATGCACTTGCAACTTTTTAAAGGTATGATGAGCATTTTCAGTGACATGGTGGAATGATTCTTAGAGGTCTTTATGGATCATTTCTCCATGTATGGATCTTCTTCCTTTAATCAATGCCTATCTCATCTAACCATGGTGTTAAAACAATGTCAATAAATGAACTTAGTTCTTAATTGGGAAAAATGTCAATTCATGATAACAAAAAAGGGCATTGTTTTGGGACATGTAATCTCTTGAAATGGTATTGAAGTCGATACAACAAAGGTTTATTTAATATCCTCTTTACATGTTCTTAGGTCAATTAAGGACATATGTTCCTTTTAAGGGCATACAGGTTTTTATGGGCGATTTATCAAGGATTTTTTCTAAGATAGCCCAAACTTTAGCCAACCTTCTTTCGAAAGACATGCCTTTTGTCTTTGATGAAGCCCGTGCCACTACTTTTGAGCATCTTAAATCCAAATTGATCTCAGCTCCAATTATTCGACCTCTTGATTGAGATTTCCCATTCAAGACCATGTGTGATATATCTGATTATGCCATTTATGGTTGTTTTAGAATCTCATGTGATTCATTATGCGACCAAAAATCTCAATCCAACCCAACTCAATTACATAACGAGTGAGAAGGAATTATTGGCTGACGTCTTTGTCCTCGACAAATTCCATGTATATCTTCTTGGTTCTGCAGTCATGTTGTATTATGATTATTCAACATTAAGGTATCTTCTAGTCAAAAAAGAAGCCAAATCTCGCCTCATTCATTGGATCCTCTTGCTCCAATAATTCAACTTGGCAATCAAAGATAAAAAGGGTACAGAGAATACTGTCACTGACCACCTATCTAGACTTAACGTTGTGGCTGAAAATGACCATTTCCCTATATTTGAGTCATTCCCTAATTAGCAACTTTTTGCTATTTCTTAATCACCATGGTTTGCTGATATTGTAAACTTCCTTGTCACAACCCAAATTCTTATTCATTTGACAAAGAAAGACAAATCCAAATTTATGTCCATGGTCAAATACTACTATTCACGAGATGATCCTTTTCTCTTCAAGTATTGTCCTGATCAAATCATCCGTAGATGCATCCCCTAGTTTGAATAAAATAAGATTTTTTTCCTTTTGCCATAACTACGCATGTAGTAGCCATTTTAGCTAAAAAAAATAAAAATTATTGCAAAAGTATTGCAAAGTGAGTTTTACTGGTCCCCTTCTCCACAACACTCATGAGTACTGTCAAGCCTGTCCCAATTTTCAAAAATTAGGACGATTATCTCGAAGGCATATGATGCCTCTCACTCTTATCTTGATCATGGAGATTTTCGATGTTTGGGGTATTGACTTTATGGACTCATTTCACCCATCTCATGGTTTTAAATATATCCTTATGGCAGTCAATTATGTCTCTAAGTGGATAGAAGTAATACCTAATGATCACTGAGGAGTTATGAAATTCCTGAAAGAATACATCTTAACTCAGTATGGTACTCCGATAGCCATCATCAGTGATAACGGTACACACTTTTGTAACCTTGTCTTTGAGCACCTCGTTAAGAAGTATGGCATAACCCATAAACTTGTCTTGGTGTACCATCTGTTGGAGGTAAATCCACAATTGCGCTCCTCTCCGTGGTGAATCCGAAGGGTATATCCGGTGTACAGGTTATCTAATGCCATGGCGCTCTAATGGTCGTTGGGTACAAGGAAATAAAGTTGCGCCTTCGCTAACAGCTATAGCTTTTGGCGTAGTGGTAAGCGCTTGATCCTCACAATTGGTATCAGAGGTTGTACTCTTGTTTTTGATTTCACAATCTTAGAGTCCTCGATCATGTCTTATTATCAAGGAACCGGCCTTTCCGAAGGTGCTTCTACTTATAGACCACCATTGTTTGATGGCAAAAACTATAGCTATTGGAAAAATAGAATGTGTACATTTTTACAAGCTAATGATTTTGAACAATGGAATGTTACACTTATTAGACCTTATGAAATTACAAAAACTGACGAAATGGGAAATGTTATTCCCAAGTCTATATCCAAATACAATGAGCATGATATTAGAAAAATTCAATTCAATGCTAAAGCTTTAAATTCATTACATTGTGCTTTGACTATGGATGAATACAACAAAATCTCTAGTTGCAAAACGGCAAAAGAGATTTGGGATAAGCTTGAGGTTACCTATGAAGGAACCTCACAAGTGAAGGAGGACAATATTAATATTCTTGTCCATGATTATGAATTGTTTAAAATGGAGCCTAACGAATCACTTGCTTCCATGTATAGTCGATTTTCTATTCTCACTAACGCTTTGGACCTTCTTGGCAAGGTTTACTCTAATGAAGAGAAAATTCGAAAAATTCTTAGGATTCTTCCAACGAAATGGAGACCTAAGGTGACGGCAATTCAAGAAGCTAAGAATCTCAAAACTCTCAGTATGGATGAGCTCTTGGGTTCTCTTAAAACCCATGAGAAAGAGTTGCAAAGAGAAGAAGGAGGAGAGAAAGTAAATCCAATGACAATATGGTATCATAGCTCAACTAAAAGAGATGGAGACATGGCACTTCTCTCTAGGAAATTTGAGAAATTTCGAGCAAAGAAGAAGTACTCCCAAGGGAAGATCGACAATAATCCCTCATCCTCAAATAATGATAGATCAACTCATCCTAAAGTTGATAATGAGGAAAGAAAGTGCTTTCATTGTCAAAAATCGGGACATTACAAATCAAATTGTCCGGTTAGAAAAGAGGAGAAAAGAGAGAAGAAAGCAAAGAGGGAAGAGCTATACAAAAGATTAAAAGATGCTCTCAAAGGGCATACAAGTGAATCGGATGAAGACGAATCCGATATCGAGTAGAGCGATGAGGAGGTGGCACACTTTTGCCTTATGGCAAAAGATGGAGAGGCATACACACCTTGGCCTCATAGATGAAGCACTCTTAGAGTTACCATTTTCTCTCCGTGGCCTTGATCCATTTTTGATGTTGCCATAGGGGGAGAAAATGTGTGTTGGTGACAATTAATATCATTCTTCTACAAGCGTTGGACAAGACAAGAAGATCAATCTCATCACCCACAAGCTAGCAATGCAAATCCATGAAGCACAAAGATCAAGAATCATATGCAAAAGCTTCAAGGGAAAAGCTTCAAGTGAAGAATCAATTTGAAGAAACAAATCGAAGCATTCGAAGACTCATCTATTTGGTAATTTAGTGTTTGCTTAGGATTAATGTAAAGTTTCTTAATTGATTGATTATATAGCTCAAACATGAACTTGCATCTTTTAAAGATTGATTTAAACTAGCTTGAAATTGAATTTATTTGAAAAACATCATTTTACAAAAATCGAGTTTCAAAATAAATTCATATTAATTTTAAATGATCATATTTTAAGCTATAATAAAAATGGGTATCTTAGAAACATATATTTGAGGTTCATAAATCATTAGGATTTTATTTGGAACTAAATTATTAAATTGGAAAAATATTTTTATTTTTCGTTTAAAATTCACTCAGTTTTTGCCCAGTTTTGATCTAACGGTAAAATGAAGGCCTTCCCGAACTCCGATCATTTTGAAATTTTTACACTAGTTAAGAAACATCTCCTGGAAATTTTGACTAAAATTTGAGCATGATCCAAAGGTCAAATTGGGAGAAATTAACAAAACAAATTTGAATTTTTTTGTCAAAACTAGCTGTTGGAACTTTGACAAATGTGCAATTTTGACCCATTAATTAATTAATCCACTACAAACGGCTATATCTATTTTGGGACTATATATTGGACCTCCTAGACACATTTTGACAAGCTTTAACACTTCTACAAATATATTTTTCATCTATCCAAAGTCAAGTTATTTTATTGATCATTCATATTCATCATTTGAGCTATCTATTTGATCAATCAAGCAAACTCTAGTGTGAGCTTCATATTGTATCTTATACATACTTAGATAGAGTTGTTAATTGGTGTGAGTCACCAAACAATTGTATTAGACAATTTATGAGAGGTAAATCTCATAAGATAGACAAGAAGGTAAATTCTTGTTGAGTGAAATTGTGAGAGGTAAATCTCATAGTTAGCAAGAGGGATTCTTGTGGGAATATTGTGGTCAAGCAATATTTGTAAAGATTGTAGTAAGAAGAATTACACTTGTAAAGGTTTGATCTTCACCCGGAAGGAGATTGGTTTTAGTGGAAGTTCTCGGGGAACTAATCGAGCGCGGAGTAGGGGTTTTCAAGCCGAACCGTATGGACAAAAAATCTTGACTTCAATTGGTTCAATATTTCTTACTCAATCTCTTTATTTATTTGTTAGATTAATTGATTGAAGTTGCTTATATTATTGCTTATTCTTGGGATTGATTATTTAATTGATTGTTTTCCTTGATAAACTTATTTAACTAAGTTGCTTTGCTTAAATATTTTAAAAACGTTTTAATTCCGCATTAAGTTTTTAAAACCCTATTCACCCCCCTCTAGGGTATTTTCCGACCTGGTATCAGAGCTTGGTTGGGGAATCAGGCGATCGAGAGACTAGCGGTACACGAGCTCCCCAGTGGAACGGGAAGAACCGAACCGAGAGCATTCGCGGAGTCGTGGTGAATGGCACGCATGTTGACTTAGGTGGGAAGTAAGAAAGCATCACGCGGGTGAAGGAAGTAACCTGTGCGAGTGGAGTTCGCCTATGGTGGTGATGCGAGTATTGCGCGGGACCCGCAAGTCAAAGCCTGCAACGAGGGCGTTGCAGAATTGAGTGGGGGAGGATTGTCACACCCCCAAAATGCGTGAGAGTCCTAACACCAGGAGGCATGGCGAAGCGGTCCTTTGTTTGCGGTACTAATGGGTTTCGAGAATCTATGCAGGTACGGAAGGGCTTGTTCGGTGTCTTGTGCGCGTTTCACTGCGTGATGCCGCTGGGTTAAGCTGGCTCGGATTCAGGGGAGTCCGGATGCCGAGCGCCGCACGGGGTCGAGAGGGTCACCTCGTGACAATTGGTATCAGAGGAGGTCACGGGTTCGATACCTGGGGCGCGCCATTGTGGGGGGGGGGGGGATTGTTGGAGGTAAATCCACAATTGCGCTCTTCTCCGTGGTGAATCCGGAGGGTATATCCAGTGTGCAGGTTATCTAATGCCATGGCGCTCTAATGGTCATTGGGTACAAGGAAATAAAGTTGCGCCTTCGCTAACAGCTATAGCTTTTGGCGCAGTGGTAAGCGCTTGATCCTCACACCATCCACAAAGCAGTGGTCACTAGCATCATATTCTTACCTCATTAAGAATATGATGCCTCCATTCCTATCTTAGCACTTTTGGAAGGCAACCCATTGAGTGTATATCTGAGTACTAGTCCTATCCATTGAGTGTATATCTGCGTGTATATCCTGTTTGGGGGTGGTTTTCACTAGCCCATCCATGAGTTATATGTTATAGACTTGTACAATTATTTTGATGTCTTTTGCTTATCCAGATTTTTATGGATACTTTTTAGGGTTCAATTTTTGATTGAGGTAAACTACGGTAATTTTTCCTACATTGTTCTTACATTTATATATTTGATCTTTAGCATCGGGGAAGATGTTCTCTTTCTTTGCAGGTAGGATTTTACCAAATTAGTTCCATTTTCGAAAATTGATTTACAAGCAACACATTTTTACTTTTTATGTAAATTTTACTTTTTTTAACTTTTCTTGTTTCTTTCCTTTAAAGGGTTTCAGGGATTTAGTATTTTATCCATGATGAGATTGAATGATGATGGTCCACCTTTTAGAAGTCAAGGAATCATAATGTCTAATGTTAGTCTTATAAGCTTTATTGATACCTCTACAAGCATATAAGCATTATAAGCACTATCAATTCTTCGACTTCACACATCTTTACACAACAATTATATCTTATGTATGTGATTCTCTACCGAGCTAAAATGAATACCTGTGGAGACTTAAACCCGTGACTTTAAAGCCTTTCACCTTCCAGAGAGTTATACGCAAACTTTAAGTCACAAGATGACTCAACTGCATTTTGATATCGTCACTGATTTGTTGCATGATCTTATAATTCTTTTAAGTTTGGCCAACCACTGAGAATAACAACCTTTTTGAGTTGTGATAACTATTGCCTTGTCAAAACAAAAATTACTGCATTAACATTAGAGATGACATTCAGGTCATTATTCCAAAAAATCTTACAATTTACAATAATCGCCAACCCCTGTGTTTGAGAAAAGTATGGTTGATTTGAGAACATAAATTATTGTTTTCACCGTATAATCATTTCCAATCGCATCGCAGAAAAAAGGAAAAAAATTACAATAAACAAAAGAGTGCGAAGACAAGTGATACTAGAATGTCCAACGTCCTCATATACACCTTAACACTTCATTTTTTCCTCATTCCACTCCATACAAAAGACCTAGTTGATCTTTGGTGCGGTAGTATTTATTAAGGTAATATTTTTAACCAACTTGACATTCTCGCATGGTGGTTGGCATTCCTTTCACAAGATCAAATTATTTCCAATATTCGTCTTTCTTATTTATGCATGTGAGTTGTTTGCTTTGTGTGTATTTATTCTTATCACTCATATGCAAAAAGAGAAACAGTTAGCCAAATCTCAGAGTGATTCAATTTTGAGAGATTATATCTAGTGAGATTTGAAGTCGAAGTGTAAATTCTATAAGGCAATATAAAGAATCACATTAAAATTGTTTAATGTCGGTTACAAACACTGAGTCTTAAGAAGGATTATGTCATTTTGGTATTGTATATCATATAAACTTCTATTAGCTTTCATCTATGGATGATTCCTTTTCTGCAGTTGGATACTTAATATTCCCTGAGGCAAAATAAGAGAAAGTATCGCCGAAGATCAATTTTTTTTTTGTAAATACATTTAGGAAGTTTACGAGTGTCTTCACTGCATACCATTACGAAACTTCACTCGTCCTCATTGCATAACTTGGAGGTCTAAAAGGCTTGTTGCACATGCTAAGTGCAATCGAGAGCTGCCTAGGAAAGTGGTTTATTTTGGCTCCATATTTATTATCTCTCTTTTTGCTTATAGACTAGCAAAATGATGTTTAGGAGTGGTGTCATAAGCACCTAAAACTGTAATTTAATTTTTTCCAAATACCTAACTTTAAGTGTCAAAAATTGTATTATATTATCTAATGTTGACATTTAGTTATTTTGCATGTCCTAATCTTAATTGATGCCATTAAATGCTTAACTTTGTTGAATTTGTGAGAAGAACACCTAAAGTAGTTTAGATAGTTTTTAAAGCATAAATTTTTGCTCGGGGCTCCAAATCATGCATTTCTTAAGCCTAAAGTGAAGAGAATTTTGAGAGTTACAACTTTACAGTTCAATACTTTTCCAAATCCGACCATTTCAGGGTTTGAAATTGCAATGCAAAATTCATGCACCAAAAGAAAAAAAAAAGGAAATTTTTTTTCCAAAAGTTTGTGGGGCCCACTCTTATATCTTAAACTCTCTTTTAAGCACCAACACTCAACCCCTTAGACAATACTCCACTTCTTACAAAATTTTCTACCATTTTTCCTCACATGTTCGATCCCCCTCACCCTATTGTCTACTTTTTTTTTAGATTTCTCTTTTATTCCTCACATATATTCATCCATTTTGACCAAGAAAGAGGGAGTAGAGCTTGGAGTAGAGAGATAAATAGAAAAAAGAAATATTTAAGTGCTTCATATTTTTTGTCTTTTAGCTTGTATTATTGTTTCATTTGGTGAAAAAGAAAAAAATTGTGGAACGTTGAGAGAAATTCTTGTATCACTTTACTCACATAATTGGAGATATTTAAAAAGTCATTTTATTTTATATTTTGTTCTTCTATCTTTATGAAAGGCTAATCTCCCTTTCAAGGGGAGACACGAAACCCCGTTTTTATTTGTGATTTATAATTTTATAGTATTGAATAAGTATATACATTTGTGATTTTTTTAAATATGATCTTTGGATTACTCTACATACCATAGGTATCCAACTTTGGTTTTTATATTTGACTTAAGAGATGTGATACATATCATATGATTTTCTTGAATTCATTTTATTTTTCAAATTTATTTTCTAGTTCTTGAGTGTTAATGTGAGTGAGCGTCAACTTCATATTATTATTATTTCTAAATGAAGAAAATGTAGATCTTGAAATGAAATATCTCTTATAAACAAATAAATTGTCAAATACTATTTGGTTAGCTTTTGGGTTCACTCTACATACCATAGGTGATTCCATTTGATTAAATTAGTATATAATTTATTTTGGGTATATATGTGCAATAATATATCTTTATATATCCATTGATAATTTGGTGGTGGATTCTTAAACCTTGAAATCCTTCCATTTTATTTCTCCACTTTTTTTTTTTCATTTTTTATTACTATTAAATTATTCCTAAGAAAAGTAAGCATTTCTCAAATACAAAAAAATATAGTTTTTATTCCAAATTTAATATTTTGTTAATTTTGTTTTCATTGATTCCTAAACAACTCTGTGGATTTAACCCCTTACTACTACTACTATCTATGTTATTAATATATTTTGTAGGTATATAAGAGTTTTTGATGGAACTATTTTGAGAAACGAAGATAGCGAAGATAGCTGACCATCAATACGCTAGGAATACTGGCTGATGTCATGTGTCATAAACTATATATTAGTCCCAGCTACATGCTAGTAAAGCAGAAACCCGCCGATCAGCTACTAAAAAGACAAAAGTAGTAGAAGAAGATGTACATAAATTGCTCAATGCTAGTGCGCTAAGAGAAACCAAGTTCCCATAGTGGATTTTGAATCATGTGGTCATCTGGAAGAAAAAGGGCATGTGGAAGGTATATATAGACTTCAAAGACTTAAACAAAGCCTGCTCAAAAGACAATTTTCGTTGATGATGATAAATCAGTTGGTGGATTCAGCAACTGGTCATGAAATGAACTTCCTTGATGCCTATTCTGGCTAACACCACATACCTTTCTTCAGACCCGTCTAGGAATGCACAACCTTTATTACAATGATGGTTCTTTAATGTTATGGGGCAATGTCATTTGGGTTGAAAAACAATGGGGTGACCTACCAAAGACTTGTAACCAAAATGTTCCGAGAATAATTTGGATGTCGATAGGGGTGTACGTTAATGATATGCTGGTGAAGAGTAAAAAGTAGACTTGGCAACATGTCGGTTTTGTGTCGGGTCTTAACGAAAACGGATAAATTTTGCCTTTACTCAAACACGACTCGATAAACTATCGGGTGATATTTTTGAAATTCATATATGATTTGTTACGTTATCGGGTGACTCGACATTACCAGTTTCTACCCGGTAAAGAGATAAACTTTGGAAAAAATAAATTAAATTAATTTTTTTAAAGAAATTTGCACTAGAAAAGATGGGTAAATAAATATAATTACTAAAAAATAAAAATTAATGATAAATATTTATAAATCACAAAAAATTATTAAACATCTAACAAGTTTTACTTATGTTTGAACATTTAAAAAGTTATGTAAATAAAGTTTATTTAATTTTTAATTTAATTCTATAAGAACGAGCTTTATATTATAACAAAAAATAATTCTGCAATATATAATTTTATTTTTTTATTTAGTTTTTAACTAATTTAATCTTACTTACTACTTCTCGATTATTTGTATTTCTTTATGATAACTTTTGGGTATAAGATAAGAAAGATATTGTCAATTTTAATTTTAAATACATCCACCCGTCATCCAAATGGGTGTCAAAATGGAATTACAGTAAACTTTGGATGCTAAAGGGCATACGGGATGGATACCAAAAGGGAAATGACCCTATAAAGCAATTAGCTCAGTGCCCTTTTTATTATATTTTAAAATAAAAATAATTTTTTTATTTTTTATTTTATCGTAATCATCAAACTACATCACATAATAATCATTTTTACCCATTGATTAAATTAAAACTTCTGTTCGGTTGGTTAAAACTAAAGTTAGATACTTTAATTTAAGAGGGGAATATTTGTGCTCGGTGTTATATTATTATATATAATAATAGGCCATTCAATTTGCATGCAAAAATAGAACTTACAATTTTAATGACTACGTACGAAATGCACAAAGTTTGTACTTCTAACCACTATAAGTTGATTTTGATGCATACTAATTTACTCTGATTATTGTTTCATTCTTGTTTATATTTGAATAGCTGAAAATTGTTTGTATAGAATTATATAAGAGATTGGAAGAAACTAAACATTTAATTTAAGTAAGATGATGGTGTTGAAAACAAAATAAGTACAATTGAATTTGAAGAAACATCATTTGAAAAAATAATAATCTTACTATATTTGACTGAATAAAAATTTGTAAATATGAAAAGTTTTACAAATTTACAAACTATTTGAATACTCAACAGAGCTACTCCAATTTTTTGGCATGTCACAACCAAGACAAAAGATAATCTTCCCAATTCCTTGGCATGTGGACAAGAAGGCCAACTTACTAAGAAAATTTTCAAATGTAAAGTGGTTTTTTTAATGTCGCGAACATGTGTTAAAAATAGTATCTCCAATAAAATTGTCCAACATATTGTCTATTAACACATTCATAAAAATAAAAATAAAAATATATGTCTGCATCTTATTTAGTAGCACTAGATTAATACTTTTCAATCACATAAATGTTATAAAAAAAAGTAATTTACAAAATAAAAGTTAAAATATTAAAAGCTTTTATAAGAAATAAAAGCATGTACACAAAAAAAATGATGTTGCATGTCTAATAGACGCCTCTAAGGTAGTGGACCGGGTTACTTTCACAATCTCTATTCATACTTTCCTCACCCACATCATCGTTATGGTCATTATTGATGGTGGAACTGTGACGCCCCAAATCTCGTTAAGAGGTTTAGACCTCCGAGATCCGGTTAATCACGGTGCCGTATGCGAAGGCGGGTTCAAAGTACATAATTTAAAACTTATTTAAAAGTAAATTACATATAAAGCCTCATTTTAAGAAAATTTTGGCATGTGGAGTTTATAAAGTTAATAAATATAAACCTGTAAATGATAAGATAAAGTTTAACTAGAATTTTAACTCCACATTTTTAAAGTCTTCAATCATATAGAAATAAAAAAATCCATATAAAACAATTCCTCCAACGAGGTCCTAACTTTAATTAAAAGGCTTTACAACATTTCTCAATAATTATACATTTAATCCAGTATAAGTCTAATTAAACAAAACTCATTAAGTACAAGTCATTTATAAACGACTATGGGTGTTTAAGCTATTCAGAGGCCTCTAGACTCTATACTCATGCCGTTCCCATGGAAGTACCCGCAAAATTATTTGGAAAATGGGAGTGAGCAAATCACCAGCTTAGTGGGAACTATAAGGTTTTTGCTATAAGAAAATATGATTAGTAAATTTCACACAAGTGCCATTTATATGAAAATAGGTTTTTATATTTTTAACAATACAAGAAAACTAATACTTGCTCAGCAAATTAAACGTGAATCCCCAACCCGTATATCTGTACAAATCGTTCCCTGGATAATAAAACTTGGTACTAATAATTGTATCATCTAAGAGTATCTCATATAAGGTAATCATCTCAATAATCTGTGACTATCCAAGCATACAACCAGGTTTGCATTTCGTGGCCTTTCACCCAAGCGGCTGCATGGCCTTACGTTAATTTATGTGCACGATTTTGGGTCTTTCACCTAGGATACTCTGTCCGAGCTTATCCGGTCCCATACTAGGTGACCATACCTAGGACCTAACATGGACTAGTGAAATAACATATATAGGCAACTCATGTGTCCACTCAACAGATGAAAAATTGTATCAACTTATGTGTCAACTCAACTTATCCAACCCTATGTTAAGTGACCAAACCTATTAATATATCATTATATATATGCGTGTCACTCTTTATTATTGGCTATTGTAACCGTTCGTATGGTTTTATTGAAATCTTCATTCTTAACAATATAAAACAAGGGATTCTTGTGTAATCAACAAATTAAAGTTATATAAATCACAAATCAACTAAAAGAATCAAGGAGAAATAACCCAATCCCCATGCATGTGCTTAATTTTGAAATTCTACTCAAAGCCCCCCAATTTGGTTTGAAATCAAACGTACAACACATAATAATTTGAAAATAGGTTTGAGTACTCGTGTTCCCACCTTAATGAAGCTAGATCCTTGAATATTAAGCGTTGGATTGAGCTGAAAATGAGTAACCACGAAATTCCCCCAAAAGCTTGAAACCCTAGTTGTGGTGGTGGTGAAGAAGATGAATAGTTACCAAACCCTTTTTAAATCCATGATTGTTGTGGAGAAATTAACTATTGTATATCTAATTCTCCTTCTCTAACCCTCTTTAACTCCTTAGGTCGAAAATGGGGCAACGATGGAAGGTTCTAAGTGTTTAGGGGATGAAATATGGGTTAAGGTCAAGACAAGGCAATAAAAATACGAGTTTTGACCAAATATGGGGCCATCAGTCGACTGACCAAGGTGCCTTAGTCGACTGATGCCCACTGATGGCATTTTTGGCAATGTAGCCACTTCGCGCTAAGTTTTAACCCTCCAGAAGCGAGAATTGGGTTTCGGCTAAAACACGAAAGTTTTAGATAATTGAATTACCTTTTCCAATAACTCAAATGGAGACTCATTTGGACTTCGAATAAAGAGGTTATGGATTTTCTAAGTCAGGAAGGTCACTTTTCGGTAAATGCAATTTAGACGATGAATTTTCGAATTTCACCCGGACCACCCGAAATGGGTTATGGCCTAATAGGCGAGTGTAATAACATATAAATGGAGTGTGAAAAAGTTTTAAACCACTCAAGTACAACCTAAACACAAACTTGCCTCCAAAACATACGATTTTTGAATAAATGGAGATTATAAAAGAAATTAGTAAGGAAATCACTTAGTGGGTGTTACAACCACCCCTCCTTAATAAATATCGTCCTCGAAATTTTAGTATAAGTGGATGAGATCGAAGGTAACTCATCAATCACAAAGACTTACAAAGTCTCCCCTCCTTAAGAGGGTAACTACAATTTTAAAATGTAAAACTCCGACAAAGAACATCTGAATAACTAGAGCTCTACCGAAACAAATGAAGTATGAATTCTAAGGCACACAAATCCCTCCGTCCGAGTTCCCTACTAAGGAATGGAAAAAATGACTCTAAACATGGTTCCCTATTGTTGCTTGAGGAATTTATATACCCATGACTTGACCCCATGTCATTAGCCAAGCATTTTCTAACAAATCTCCTTAACCAAAAGGAGTGGGAATCATGTTCTGACTGGAGATAGCAATTTAACCCTTGGTCACGGGAAAAAAACAAAATGAACTTACAGATCCTTAAAGAGTGATAAATAAAGTGAATCCCATTAAGGGTCTCTATCCCTTACTCTGAAAGACAAAGGAAATCATTTATAAATCGAATATAAGGGCTGCTAAGGAGATCCACATATACTTTTAGTCCGAATTTTGAAGATTAAGACCCGCGACTAAACTTAGTCATTATTTCCCGTTTTCAATCCCGCGCTAGTGAAATCCAAGGATTCCGCACGAGTGAAGGTACGTGTAAGAATTATATATCCTGTGGCAACTAGCGGTTTCTAAGAGTTCAACTTCTTAACCACGCAACATTTATTGAAATAAGACTAATTGTGAAAGCTTTCTCTTAACTATAACATAACTACTTGGGTACAAATGCTCTAAGAACTTTAAGGATATCCACATGTCAGGTTCACCCCTTGTGAGAATAAAGGAAAACACAATAGGGTGAACACAAGGAATGGGACTTTAATGGCCACTCACCCATGAGTATACTAGATTTTAGCTTCCATCGGCGACAGTAAACTGATGATTTATATGATAGACAATTGTTGGCTGGTGGATGACTATAGTATAATTCAACAGTTGCTCGCTGCTTATCTAGTAGGAAAACTAGTCTCAAATACAAAACACGGGTTTGAAATAAAAGAAATAAGAGCCAAGGATCGAAATTATAACAAATGAAGTCCAACAATGAATTTATAAATAAAAGTTTAAGCATGGAAATGGCCCGCTAGAGGCTAGTATTCTAATAAACAATTATCTCATTTTCCCGGGAGCCTAATAGTAGAGACACCTAATGCACGATGATGCATTAAAGAAGAAGGGCCTAACCATAATTCACTTCTTAAAACTTGAATTTACCCATGAACCCCGCGAAGAAAATCGAATATATAACTCTGATACTAACTTATGATGCCTTAAATCCCGTTAAGAGGTTCAGTCCTCTAGGACCTTATTAATCACGGTGCTGTACGCGACGGCAGGTTCAAAGTACATAATTTAAAACTTATTAAATAGTAAATTACATATAAAGCCTCATTTTAAGAAAATTTTGGCATGTGGAGTTCGTGAAGTTAATAAATCCAAACCTGTAAATGATAAGATAAAGTTTAACTAGAATTTTAACTCCACATCTTTAAAGTCTTTGTAGGTCAGAAAATACCCTAGAGGGGGGGTGAATAGGGTTTTTAAAACTTAATCGGATTTTAAAAATGATTTAAAAATATTTGATGTCTATATTTATCAAGCAATCAAGAACAAAGTTAATTCCAAACACAATGAATAAATAGCACAATATAATAGAGGAAGAGATAGAAAGATTGAACCAATCGAAGTCGAAGATTTTTTGTCCACACGGTTTGGCTTGTTCCCCTACTCCGCGCTCGGTTAGTTCCCCGAGAATTTCCACTATAACCGATCTCCTTCCGGGTGAAGATCAAACCTCTACAAGTGTATTCTTCTCACACACTCTTACAAGTATTGAAACACCCTCAATACTCTCACAAGAAATCCCTCTTGCTAATCTATGAGATACACCTCTCACAATTATGATTCAAATGAGTTTTGGTGACAAACACCAATGTACAATATCTCTTTTGTATATGACAAAATACAAATGAAGCTCACACTAAGAGATATCAAAATTGATCAAAGTATATAGCCCAAAAATGAAAGATTGATCAATTAAATGAATTGAATACTTGAATAAGTTTGTATATATGTAAAATGAGTTTGTAGAATGATTCAAGTGTGTTATAACATGTCTAGGACCTCATATTTATAGCTTGCAAAACCATATGGACGTTAGGTATGATTAAGAAAGGTTTTGGCTCCAAGGTATACATTTTCAAACTTGCCAACAGCTAGTTTTGACAAAACAATTCAAATTTTTTTTGTTAATTTCTCCCAATTAGACCGTTGGATCATACTCAAATTTTCGTCAAAAGTGCCAGGAGATGTTTTCTAACTACTGTAAAAATTTCAAAATGATCGGAGTCCGGAAAGGCCTCCATCTTACCGTTAGATCAAAACTGGACAAAAATTGAGCGAATTTTAAATGTAAAATAAAAATATTTTTACAATTTAACAATATAGTTTCAAATAAAATTATAATGACTTTTGAACCTCAAAAATATGTTTCTAAGATACATATTTTTATTAGAGCTTAAAATATGATCATTTAAAATTAATATGAATTTATTTTGAAACTCGGTCTTTGTAAAATGATGTTTTTCAAATAAATTCAATTTCAAACTTGTTTGAATCAATCTTTTAAAAGATGCAAGAATATGTTTGAGCTATAGGGATTTGATCAATAAAGTATCTTTACATAAAATCTAAGCACTCACTTCATTTAATGATAATTCGAGTCTTCGTGATGCTTGATTTTCTTATGCGTATCTTTACTTGTTTGATGTTCTTGATCCTTTCTTGGTTTTGATAACTTGTAGAACATGTGGAGATCGTTCTTGTGCATATCTTCACTTGCTTGATGATCTAGATCTTTTCTTGGCTTTGTATAGCACATGTATATCACTTGAGTTCATTTCTTGTGAGTAGAGACGTTTGTAAAGCTTGTGTGAGATTTGCTTCGGTTTGAAGTTACACTTGGTCGGAAGATATATCGGTTAAAATGGCTATCATCATTGGAACAACTGAGTTAAATAACACTTTATTAACTTATTTTAATTATCAAAATAAGATTAATTGACTTTAAGGTCAACAGTCTTCAATCATATAGAAATAAAAAAAAATCCATATAAAACAATTTTTCCCACGAGGTCCCAACTTTAATTAAAAGGCTTTACATCATTTCTCAATAATTATACATTTAATCCAGTAGAAGTCTAATTAAACAAAACTTATTAAGTACAAGTCATTTATAGACGACTATCAGTGTTTAAGCTATTCAGAGGCCTCTAGACTCCATACTCGTGCCGTTCCCATGGAAGTACCTGTAAAACTATTTAGAAAATGTGAGTCGGCCAAACACAGACTCAGTGGGAACTATAAGGTTTTTGCTATAAGAAAAATATGATTAGTAAACCACACGGAAGTTCCATTCATATGAAAATTGGTTTTCATATTTGATAATGCAAGATAGCTAATACGTGCTTGGCAAATCAAACATGAATTCCCAACCCGTATATCTGTACAAATCGTTGGCTAGATAATAAAACTTGGCACTAACAATTGTATCATCTAAGAGTATTTAATCTGAGACAATCATCTCAATAATCTGTGACTATTCAAGCGGTAGCAGGGTCTCACGTTAGTTTCCGTGCACGATTTTGGGTCTTTCACCCAAGAGACTCTATCCTAACTTATCTAGCCCCATACTAGGTGACCATACCTGGGACCTAACATGGACTAGCGAAATAACATATATAGGTAACTTGTGTGTCAACTCAACAGATGAACAATTTTGCTAGTCTAAATAACAACATAATTCATGTCGAAACCCATCAACTAGCCAACATGCATAAGAGTAATGGAAAACCATGCTTATATACTTATATAGTCTCTATATACTTATACCATATACATATGGAGAATGTATTTTACATCATCGCATAGTAATATTAATGTTGTACTTAAACCAACTCCACCAAACCTGTCATTTATGTCATTTTATGGCTTAATCAAGAATTTTATTAGCTATATATATTCATAAATTAGGGAATTGTATAACAAATCATACAATCGGCACTAAGCCTTGTAATAATTAGTTTGAATATAAACTTTCTCATATAGTCTCAATACATAACTCATTCATAAATACATTAGAATTATGTTTGTATAGGTACGGACTGGTGGGTTCCTAGGACACCTCATTGGTAGTTAACATTAGATTAAGTACAACAATAATATTACATGCATGTGATATTATAGCCAAAACATGCTTTAAATGCGTTAATATATCACTATATATATGTGGATTACTCTTTATTATTTGCTATCGTAACCATCCGTATGGTTTTATAGAAATCTTCATTCTTAACAATATAAAACAAGGGATTCTTGTGTAATCAATAAATTAAAGTTATATAAATCACAAATCAACTAAAAGAATCAAGGAGAAACAACCCAATCCCCATGCATGTGCTTAATTTTGAAATTATATTACAAAACCCCCAATTTGGTTTGAAATCAAACCTACAACACATAATAATTTGAAAATATGTTTGAGTATTAGTGTTCCCACTTTAATGAAGCTAGATCCTCGAAGATTAAGTATTAAATTGAGCCCGAAATGAGTAGCCACGAAATTCCCCCAAAAGCTTGAAACCTCTTGCTAAATCCATGATTGTTGTGGAGAAATTACCCATTGTATCTCCAATTCTCCCTCTCTAACCCTCTTTAGCTCCTTAGGTTGAAATTGGGCAATCATGGAAAGTTTTAAGTGTTTAAGGGATGATATATGGGTTAAGGTTGAGCCAAGGCAATTAAAATACGAGTTTTGACCAAATCAGGGGCCATCAGTTGATTGAGCAAGGTGCCTTAGTCGACTGATGCCCACTGATGGCATTTTTGGTAGTTTAGCCACTTCGCGCTAAGTTTTGACCCTCCAAAAGTGAGAATTGGGTCTCGGCCGAAACATGATAGTTTTAGATAATTGAATTACCTTTACAATGCTATAAACGGGGACTCATTTGAACTTAGGATGAAGAAGTTATGGCTTTTCCAAGCCAAGAAGGCACTTTTCGGTAAATGCAATTTAGACAGTGAATTTTCGTATTTCTCTCGGACCATCCGAAATGGGTTATGACCTAATAACGCATGTAATAACATATAAATGGAGTGTGAAAAAGTTCTAAACTGCTCACGTACGACCTAAACCCAAACTTGCCTCCAAAACATACGATTTTTGCATAAATGAATATTATGAAAGGAATTAGTTAGGAAATCACTTAATGGGTGTTACATGAACCATAATTTTTTTTTCTTTATCTCATCACATGTGATAATGATATGTATTTTCAGGGTATCCTTATTTCGAAATCAATTATCATTTTATCAAGGCATAATATTATTTTGATAGTTAAAATTTTAAAAGCCTTTTTCCATATCCAATAATATCCTTGTTTTTATGTAATTGATAGTTGGATTGGAGAGCTCTTGAAAGGGTGATTTTAAACATATCCACATGTTTTGTCAGTTAATATCCACGTTACAGAGCTCTATTAAGTTTATCTATATTGGTCATTAAGCTCACCCACGTTAAGGGATAAACTTAAAAGAATTATGAAGATGATGTACCAAGAAATTTGTATAATTTATTATGTTAATTTATAATTTAAAGAGTATATATTATTACTAATATTTATGTTTTTAATGCTTTTTAGGTGTTAGAAAAGAAATTGAGAAGATTGAAAAAAATAGAGAAATTGAAGTGCGTGAAGACACCTAAAAGTGCTCAATACTTCTAAATACATAACTTTTTACTTAGAACTCCAAATAATGTGATTCTTGAGCCTAAATTGAATAGAGTTTTGAGAGTTACAACTTTTCAGTTCAGCACTTTTTCAAATTCAACCGTTACGGGTTCGAAATTGGGACGCAAATGCAGTAATAAAAAAATAGCAAAAAATCAATACTATGTACTCAAATAGATTTGCCAAAGCCCACTCACTAGCAATAAAAATAAAAAGAAAAGCCCAGCCACCAAATTAAATTAATAACAGCCTACTTGTCATAGAATTAGACAAAGCTTTATTGATTCAAGCCCATCACCAACCATAAACCTAAGCCCACTGGGAAATATATTGAGGCTTATATATTTAGATGAATAGCAGCTAGCAGCCAGCACACAGCAGCCGCGCTAGTCTCCTCTCTTTTCTTTTGCTTTCTTCAATTTTTCTTTTATTTTGTTTTGTTTTATTGAAGGCTTTGAAGATTGAAGTTTTAATTTTACTATTCAATTAATTTAATGTCAAGTAATTTTTTTTTTAATTTTATTTATTGTTTAATTTATTCTATGCTAGCATAAATTTGTGCTAGGGTTTGGATGAGTATATTTAATTAATTCTCTTATACGTGTTCATGCCAATTGACTTTATCAATTTAATACTTTAATATTAAATACAATTCTTCTTATTGGATGCCTATTTTAATTGACAAAAAATAAGGTTGGATTATCATTATTTTTTGTTGGATTCACCATATGATTTGTTAAGACCAGATATAGGATGTGTTTTAATGGATATAGTGAGTGTTTTGATTTTATACATAAGTTTGGTTGTATAAGAGTTACAATTGGATTTTATAAATTACTTGAACTTGAATGATTTTATTTTTCGCATTTAATAGAATCGAGGTACCAGATAAGAGTAGAGTTTATGCATATGAATACTTAGAAAGATGATATTAAATATATGATTCTAAAACCCTAGTCAATTAATTCATTAATTTTGTTATCTTGCTTTATATTGTTTAGTTCAGTTTCATTACTTTAATTTACTTGCTTTGCTTTATTTTATTTAATTTGTTTTATTCTCATAAACTTTTCTAGCTAGATTAGGAATTTAGTGAAAGTTAACAAGATAATTATAAAACAAATTGTTTGAGTCCTTGTGAGATCAACCTCGCTTACACGCTATACTATAAATTGATTCGTGTGCTTGCGAGTATTAAAATTTATCACAACAAATTAAAGATATGAGTGTGATATTTGCAATTTATTATAGATGCTTCCTTCCCTTCCCTTCTCTAATCTCTTTGTTTTTTTGTGTAAACTTTCTTGTTAACCCATGGAAGAACTTTGTTGAGTCATGATACAACTGATCGAGTTTCTAAATATATATATACGCATTTGCTCTATATGCATATATATAAAACTTCAAACACCAACATAATTAGAGATTTTCCTGGATAATAAATTTGGAGATAAATAGGAGATATAAATTTGGAGATAATAAATTGATAGAGAAGCACTGCTTCAAATGAAATAAACCATATTAAGCATTCTATTTTTTTTTCGACAACAAGAAGTATTCTAATTGGATATGGAAAAAAAATGATGAAGACAGTTTCAATTGGAATAGGAAATCGAATTACGTTGTTGACTTTTAGGCTATTTCAGGTAATAAAGCTAGAGAGAGAATGAATTAGGGATGGATAAAATTAAATAAAAAAGTGGATATAAAAATTTTTCCCAAAATAAAATAACTTTAGTTGGGTGGATATATTTCTTAATTTTGAAAAGGATATTTTTGAGAAATTTCAATAAAAAGTATAAGATGAAAAAATAAATTGTATGGATATAAACAATATTACCCCTTTTAAAATTAGTAGAACTATTACACTCTCTCGCTAAGCATGTATAGTTCCCTATATTTATCTTTTGTCGCTCTCGAGAAGTTTTATATCTCAATCTATCTGGTTAGGACTTCTAAAATTTATCAACATACTAAATTATCCAATAATTTTTTTTTGTTACATTTAGTTTGTTTTGACCAACAAACATTAATAGTGTTTGTTTAGATTGCATCTACTTTTCATTAAATCATGAGGCAACATTCAAATGAATCTCACATGTATATCATGGTGCGTGGGCAGGCGAGTTGGTTTGGAATTTTTTGAAGGGGGGGTTCGTCCATTTACACATTTTTTCCCCCAATTATAAGGTGATAACTCATTTTGTATATTCTTTTTATACACGATCTTAGTTAGTTTTACTCACTACAAAAAAAAATTCGTCTTTAACAATAGAAAAAGGCTCGTTTGAATTGATGCTATACATATATTCTATCCAAAATGTGGGTATTTAATCATCTACATATTCAAAGTAACTTCAATACTAGTAACAACAATTTCAAAACTGCTTAATAATCAAAATACATGATGAATTATTTTTTTTAGGTGGTTCTATGACTAAGTAATTGTGCTAAAAGATGTCATATACATATTGAAATTACTCAGAGAGAATCATGTGTTAAAAAAAAGGAACGTACCTTAAGAACTGTTCTATTTATATAGCTCATTTATATTTTAGAATGTATTATATTATATTCCTTTACAATAATTTTTTTTTCAAAAAACAATAATAGACTTTACCAACTGTTCTAAAATTAGACACACTCCCTATCTTCATAATTATTAAACTTTATTTCTTGCATGTAGGAGAATATCAAAGAATTACGTAAAAATGGAGGGCGGTTTTATGATTGTTTTGAATATAATACTTTAATTTAACTCTCTATTTTTATGTAATTCTTCGAGATTTTTCAGCATGCAAGAAAAACTCTTAACGATTATGAAGATAGGGACGTAAATATAATTTTGCATTTAAAATAAGGATCCAAGTAAAAAAAGAAACAATTGCAAACATGCATGCGTAACAAGTTAGGCCGGTAAAATTCACATTGGGCCTTCCAATTTCAAAGGTGGGCCCAGTTTTTAGTAACCTAAAAAGGCTTATTACTCAAGCTTGTGTTTGTCGGTACAATGTACTACTTTTTAAATATAATGTCCAATTATTGTAAGAATGCATGTAAAGTTAAAGAGAAATTTTATGCTGCACCCTTAACTTCTATAAAATTTGTTTGTGCATTTCATATCCAAAATTCGCTCTAGTACTCCTAGATGTGTGCATATGTACATATTAATTATTTCTTTTGTCTTAAATTGATAATTTTATTATCTTTTTTGAAATGTTTCAAATTAAGAATCTAGTTTCTTATTCGGAATGTGTAGACACTAGAAAATACTAAAGTAACATTCATGTTTTGAATTTGGCAACTCAACCTCACAGGGAGTTCTCTAGAAGCGTTGAATCACCATTTTTACCATTTGGAAATGAGCATTATATCCAGCAAAATTATATTACTATCCTTGTCTTAAATTAAAAAGTTCAATCATATTTTTTGCTTTGTACATATTAAATAAGAGTCTCGTCTCTTTTTTGGAACATAATTGACATGTACCATATCTTACAATGGTTTCATTTTTAACCATTGATTTGCTTAAATTTTGCATTTTATTAAAAAATTTGAAATTCTAGCGAGAGTTGTAAGTTGAGATGAAAAACTATATATGTGCCATAATCTTCATACAAGTCATTTTATTTTCATGCATAAAATGAAAGTTGCAATTTTAACCATTACAAGATGAAAATAAATGAAAGTTGTGCTTCCAACCACTACAAAATGATTTGTAAGCTTATTTAGGGTTGATTTATTATTTTTGTCATTGTCGTTGTATGTGTTAAAGCTTAAAGAATTGTTGGAAATTGCAATTATAGATTTCGAAAATTGGAGGAAATTAAATTGTTGTTTATTTTAAATCACCAATTGAAAAATAAACAATCCATTAGAATATCTAAAATAAAAACAAAAATAGATGGGATAAATTCAATTTCATGCCCTAATTATTGAATTTCTCCACAATTATTGATTTCAGCAGAATTAGGGAGCCCAAATAGTTAAATTCATTTTAGCTCGTGATAAAACTGTAATCTGTAATCATGCATGTGAAGATGGATATAAATTCTATAAATTACTTGAATGTCAAACACTTAAATTATCCATCTCCAAGATTTATATGTTTATGACTTAACGAAACCTAAAATAATATGAAAGTAGAAAAAAATAGGATTTGAATTTAGCAAAAAAATAAAATGTCAATGACCAATGCAGATTAATAGCTTTTTTGGTTGCCCATTCTTGATAGAATATTATTTTCGAATTTTCTATGGCAAACAAATTCTATGTGATGAAGAAGAAAAAGTTAAAAAAATTAAAATAAAGAACCTAGATGATATCTATTTATAAAAATAAGCATAAAATAGAAAGTATTACTCGACTTATTTTCCAATTTCTTGCAAAAATTAATTATTTTTAGTATCGTTTTTCAACTTACTATGAAAGGAAGAATAATCATTTAACATCAAAGAAGCATTGTTCTCCACGTCATCTTCTTGAATGCTTCTCCAAGCTCTAGTTTTATTCATCATCTCTTTGACCATAATCATGAGTGCCTCCTTGATCTCCCTTACTCTGGTTCTAGTGATTGGATCACTTAGAATCCGGATGAGGTCTGCATAGTCTTCACTCCATGATCCAGCTCTGGTTCTAGGCTTTGACACATCAAGAGTGCCTATGGGCCACCCTTTATTCTTATTTGAATTTGACGAAAAAAACGCCCCAGACCTAGTCCACCCTTGCCGAGGAGCATCACCACTAGAAGCCTCCATACATCTGGCCTACTTATAATCAGTTACAAGATAGCCAACTAAACTGCAATGTGCTAAGGAATGCAAGCTTAGTATAAGTTCACTGAATCACGCTCACGTCTCAATAAGATCAGTAGTAAAACCCAGCTCGATTAAAACCCGAGGATAATAAACAACTACCTTATTAAGATAGCAGGAATGATACAAATTGGAATCCCAACACCTTTAGCAATACCAAACAAATTTTGAGCATGAAAATATTCCAATCGTATACCATAAAAACGAACTAGGACATGACCAGTAGTAGGAGAATGCTTTTTTCTAGGAAAATCCTGAGTAAAATAGCTATAGACAAAATGTTTCGGGAGATAAAGAAAGAGTGCCAATGGCCCACCCCTTATTCTTATCTGAATTCGAAAAGAAAAAAAAATCCCTAACCAACCGAAGTAACTTTAATGGCATTAAAGTTCCAAGAAGATAATAAATTAGCACATAGCTCTTAAGTAGAAAGAAAGCATGAACCCTTAGGGCAAACCAGTTGATAAAATAGGGAGTAATCATATGCATGCAACAATTGTTGGTAAGCCATCTCATTAATTTTTACCATTAATGTACTGCCCCTATAATATTGGTCTGATAGATTCGAGCGGTTTAGCTCAATAACCAAGGTCCCACAAAATTTGCTGAAGTTCAAATTGAAACAATAATAGAGTCCATATGCAAAAAAGAAGCAACATCAGGGAACGGTCCTTGTGCAGACTGAGCCGATTCTTGAATGTAGCAAACTAGTGTAGTAATTGAAATAGGTATTTCTATTTCATGGGACATAGATGGAAAATAACACTAGGTTAAGATCATACAATCATGACCACTAAGCAAACTAGGGTTTAATTTGTAGTGATGTCGAAGCTGCCACAAGACCATCACGAGCACTGAACACGAAAGAGGTGGCGAGAAGGGCATAAATAGCAACCCAGCATGAAAGATGATCAATGGTATGTTTGCATCTTACAAATAAGACTTTGCGGTTTAGAAATCAATGAGGCAGTTTTCACTGAATAATTAATAAAAGAAGAAGAAAGAAAAATGAAATATTTTTTAACAAGCAAATCCAGAAGAAAAACAACATAGTCCTAGACTATGAATCAAGAATTGCATGAAAGGGTCAAACAAAGTATTCGAATTAGACACCGATTCTCACCCTCTGCATATATTTTTGTTTTTAATCAAATACAATTATACAACTATGGATTCTTAGAGAATTGAAAATTAAGTAGGATTCATGCAAACTTTAAGGAATGACTATTGATTTTACAAATTGTATAAGTCACTGGAGATGTTCTTCTCACTAATGAGCTGTTTCACATGGTATCGCTACTCACTTTTCAGAAAAGGGAGAAAGGTTCAAACTCCACCAAGGTGCAAACGAGCTAAACCATGTTTTGTAGTATTCCAGTTCAAGCTCGATTATAGTTTAATGACTGACGTTCTGAAAATACTTCCGTGCTTAGTTACCCAAGTGCAGGTTGTCAAGTTATAATACTTGGTAAGTCCAAGTGTCGAACCACAAGGATAATTGGAAAGACGATGTGGTGATTACAAGTCAAAGGTTTTGTTAAGAGAATTTAATTGGTTGATTTTAATGATTGATTTTAAAGTTTTTCAATAAAAATTAAAATGATGTAATAATAGGTGAGAAAAGGCTAAGGCATTATAGAATTCATTTGTTTTTCAAAGTTAAGTAAAATCAATCTCATTCAAAGTTCTCAATGAAATTCCTAAGTGTTGAATATTTTACCGATTTCTAAGCAAAAGGGCGTGGAGCAAAAGCAACCCATTCCCATATAAATGCCATATAAAGAAAGGGTGTAAGCAAATATCAACACAAGTGTATTTCTCATTTTTATCTTGTGACAAAGGGTGTGAAGCAAGTGCAACCCATTCCCATATAATATCAACCAAGATTCAAACTTAAAATACACAAAAATAAAAGGCATAAATTTAAACTAGGCATTTAAGAACTCATTGTTAGTTTCCCCTAGACAAATGACTTGATTATGAAAATGGCCAACTAAAAGGAGTTTAGCTCGATAAATCATAACATTTCATTTGTCTAAAATTGGGAGGTCTAGGTGGAGGTCAAACCGTCCTATATAGACTTATTTGATAAATACAAATTGAATCCTTAAAATGATTAATGAAGTTGTTTATGACATAAATTTAAAAGATCCTCTTTGGCAACACTTTAACTAAGAAAATGATGAGTCTTAAAATCACATAAAGTGTAGAAAGCACTCAACATATCATTAAAGTATTTAAAGATTAAAATCTCAAATTTATGGTGTTTCTATGAATATTCAAAAACTAATCATGCTTGGCAATGAAAAGTATCTCATTCAAAGAAAGAATGGACATAGGCTAGTAAGAAATACACAAGTGTATCATCTCTTCATTAATGCTTGAGATCTATGTATACAAGGCATAAAAGTCAAATCATCATATGAAAATTATCTTACTAACTTATGAATGGTTGAAAAAATGGAGAAGATGAAGGATTCAAAAAGTATTTAACAATACTAACAATGGAATGAGAATTGAACTTACATAATTAATGCAATGCAAATTTCATCTTTTAGCCTTAGCAAAGAAATTTACTCCATAATAAATGTAAAGACAAGAATTATAAAAGTGAACTCTATTTTTCTCTCTAGAAAATACTATTACAAGCTCTCTATAAATTGAAAAATGATAAGTAAAATAAAATTAAGACCCCCTCTTTAAAGCAACAATGAAGACTATAAATAGGAGAGTTGTGTTGGATGCCAAAAAATAAACAATGCTTTTTTTATTTTTGGTGGAGAATTCCACTATCTTGGATGCTCTTTAATCACATGGACAAGGAGACTTTCTTTCTTTAATCACATGGACATGGAGACTTCCACTTTCTTGGATGCTCTTTAATCACATGGAAACTTTCACTTTCTTGGATTCCTTTTGTCCATGAAAAATTCTACTATTGTATTAAATACAATATTTCTTGAAATCTAAAGACACCAAAATAAACACAAAATGTGCCTTTACGAGCATTGTTAAATACAAAAGTGCTACGAGACTAATCGCGAAATAAGTTGGCAAACCGAGTAGTTTTAGAGAAATAAACGCGTCAAACAACTCCGAAAATGAGCGTATGAATGACAATATTAAGTGTTTATCAATGACTGAGCATAAGCCCAACTTAAGTGAGCTCAATAAATTAACGTTTGAACTCAACTTGATAGAAGTTCATTGTGCTCAAGTTCTACTTGAGGTCGAGCTAAGTACACTAACAACCTAAAATGATAATGAACTAGAGCTCATAAACACACATTCTCAAACTAAAATGAGTCTACTCAAGGTCATGTTGTCAGTGTTATTTATTTTCTATTTTCTAATACTTTGATTAATTAGACGTCAAACATTAGATTATACATATATATATATATATATATATTGTTATTGTTAGTCCCAAAATATGTGATCACTCATGTTAATGTTTACTGGGATTATTGTAAAGTATTTTAATAATGAATAATGTGGGTAAGCCTTGTGTGGGCTTATTATAATGGGTAAGTGAGCCCATTTATTTTAACACAGGGAGAGGCTTCCGTTTCTTTCCACTCTATAGTGTAGTTGCCCCACTGAGATTACACAAACCCTAGAAGTACAATATAATAGAGATAGTTTGCTCTCCTCAATCACTAGCTTGAAAACGTGCTCTTTATGGATTCATCAATATCATCATATTCGGTAATCCTAAACTCCTATGATGATGTATAGTATGATTGTATAAACATGTCACAATTTGAGATTATTACTCAGAATAAACATTGTAATATAATTTTTTGCTGTCAGGTCAAACTAAGTATGAAAACAAGCCTTATAGTGTCGATCGAGCATGTTCCCTAACCTATTTAAACTATGTTGACAAGCTTACTCAAGACAAAATAACTATATTTGAGCTCTAATCATTTAATGAGCAAGCCTTCATGCATGGCTCCAACTTGGTTTGTTAACTTAACGAACGAGCTCAAAACCGAGGTTGAGCTATTCGCAAACAACATGGTACGTTTACATCCGTGCCACAACAAGGGCTAACTTAAAAATTTCTTTAAGGAACACTAATTAGACAGAAGAGAACAATAGCATTTATGTGTTAGGAAAATTTCACTCTAAACTCCATGGCGGACACATTGACATTAAATGTCGGCTGTAGACACCCCGATCCGTGACCCCCGCAAGAACCCTAAACGACCTACGAGACTACTGTTTTTGGAGCCCGGGACCCACCCGAGCATCCGAAACTACCCCGGGGGGGTTTGTTGCGCGACAAACCTTTTTTATGAAGGATTGTCGCACGACATATCACATTGTCGCGCGACAATCATTGGAATGTCGCGCGACAATCCCACTATGTCGCGCGACAATCTCTCTCTGCACCCGACCAACCACTTTCTGACACATCACAGTGTCAGGACCCATCACTTCAGCCGCTTGTCGCGCGACAATCCAACTATGTCGCGCGACAATCCCTCTCTGCACCCGACCAACCACTTTCTGACACATCACAGTGTCAGGACCCATCACTTCAGCCGATTGTCGCGCGACAAACAGATATGTCGCGCGACACTTGCCTTTTTTGGGGAAATGTCGCGCGACAATCTTCCCCGAGCAGTATAAATAGGCCAACACCCCCAAGGGTTAGAGGCAGCAACTTGAATCTAGAAATTCTGAGTTTTATTCTGATTTTATCAAGCATTTTATATTATCATCTTATCTCTGAAGAATTATCGAATCTATTCCCGACACTCGACGTGTCCCGTCTCTGGAAGCGAATTCTCGGAAATATCTGAAGAAGGAGAAGATTATTATCGCCGGAGATCTCTCTGCCGTATTATATTCTCTTTCTTATTATTATTTTCGTCGGGAAGGTAAATAAAGTTTCTTCTCGTAATTAAATAAGATATTCGCATGTTAGTTTTATTGTAAACTTTTAGAATTCGATTTTTTCCTAACGGGGCGCTGTCCCGTCCTGGTAAGCGAAGTGGCAACATGGTTGGGCTAGATTCCTAACGCGCTCGAAAAATAGGTCTATCTGTGTACTTGTTTTATTTCTGTCGTCTTGTCCACGTTTTATTTGAATAAACTTATTGCCAAGTTATAAATAGTCTACCGTTTTCAAAACAAAAGACCCTGATAAAACCATTTGCAAAACCAGAAGAGTAAGTATGTTATCGTCCGAATAAAATTCTGTTTTCAAAACCTAGACTGATACGACTTATCTAGGAATTAGAATCAACATATCCTGTGTTCTCTATAGACTGCGACGTGATTGATAAACTCTCCCCAAAGAGTTCTAGTTTCATATTAAATTAGTCCCGACATAGATCCGAACTTTTACAAAAGTAAACACAAAACGAGAAAACCGTCATTATCTGAGGAAATAATACGGGATACTCTTTCAAAATAAAAGGTTTTGTCACTTGTATTTACACCTTTTAAATAAAAACATCGGATCTCGGAACACAAAGGTTTTCATCACTTTCCCGTTTTCCCCCAGAAATTAGGGTTTTCATTTGAAGAGTAGTAGACTGTCAGTAAAAGCATCCAAGTTTTTCAACATAGAATAAACATATAAAGACCACTAGAGACCGAAAGGGCGGAATGGGTGCTTAACACCTTCCCAAACCGTAATATAGTTCCCGAACCCTATAGAATCCTGGTTTCGCAGACAAATGTGTAAAGAAAGGCTTATCTGTAGCCTTTCCCCTTACACAACCCTTTTTGTCCGTTTTCTCGTAAAACGTACTGGCGACTCTGAACGAATCCCTTTGCATCTAGAATAGACGTAGGGACACATGATAAGAATCATCAAACAACTCCAAGCAAATGGAGCAACGGAATCCGTTCCGACGCTTCAGACGCCCAACGAGCGGGGACGAGACCCAGGGGTCGCATTTGCGGATTCTCACATCGGCTCGTTCTCCATAAGTGATGACTGGCTCCCAAAGAGTTGCACGAGGGAGGGCTTGGACTTAAGACGTACCGTACGTCTTAAATCCGCCCCTCCGCTAGGCCACCCCTTGGGGTTCACTCTAATCCTTAAATAGAACTTTTTTAAAAATAATTAAAAAGAAAAAGAACAAATTCTTATTTTCCAAAAATCCATTAATGAACATATAGCACCATGCCACAAGTATGCATAACGGGCCCGTTTAAATTCGTATTTGGGCCTTAAAAATTTCAAGGCAGGGCCTACCCTAGGTAACCCGTAAGGCTTTCTAACAAAAGGTTATGTATAGTCACTAATATTTGTTTGTTCATTACTTAAGCCTTAAGACATGTCACATGTATTATAACATTCCTTTTGTAAACAAATGATGAAACTAGCCTACTCCTAAGGGTAAGAGGGGAGGTGGGGCTTCTACAGACTAGCCTTAAGACATGTCACATGTTTTCCTTTTGCCACGGCACATTTGATTTTATGAATCAGAATGAACTAAGGTTGCATTTGATTGCTTTACATGAAAAAGAATTGAGTTCCATGAAATTTATTTACACGTATAAACTTTTCAGATTTGCTATACGTTGAGATGAAACGTAAGCATAGGAGGGGCGAACCCTTTACGGAAGAGAGCACAGAGTACATGAGAAAAAAATCTAATATAAGTTACAGGGATATATATATATATATGTAAATGCGCACCCTTTTATTGTGGATCGATTGTTGATGAACCCAAGTTGATCCTACTTGACAGGATCCTGATGCGGGAAAGGGAGGTAAAAGAATGAGCCGGTACATATATAGGAAATAACTCTGGGTGAGTAGTTATAAGAGAATTTGTCTAGCAGAATAAAGTTATGACACTAGTTAACAAAATTTAATATTGTCTCATCTGAAAACAACCAAAATTAGTTAGAAAAAGGTGCAAGCATACACAAATTAAACTAAATTAAATAAAAGGTGCTACAGCATATTATGGCTTGATTGAATTTGAAACATTCAAGTCTATCCGTTGTGAAGATTGTGTTGCAACCATGGGTAATGAACATGATATGAATTGAATTACTACTAAAAAATGAGGTTTGTAATAGGTCATTCATCCTACATGAACAAAATGAAGCTTGCACTTGCAACCATGGGAAGGTGATTTTGTCGTGAAAATGTCTATATATATTTATTACGAAAGTCAATTTTGTTCGAACATGGAATTTTGTGAAAAATATAATATTTCTAGCCTAGGATATTGCAATTACTTTAAAATTATAATTATAAAATTGAGAGATTGGAGAAAACTAATCCTTATTGTTACACATCACTACTATTCTCTATATATATTTTTAAAACATTCTCTAAGTTATATGATTTCAAATTGAAATTCACCGGAAAGATAACTAACATCCGTTGCATTAAGGAAAATGCAATAGATTACTCTTATGTTACAGAAATTATATTTAGGCATATTTAACTTCATTGTATTAGTTTACTAATAAAATATTGTCATATTCAACCTTGTAAATCATAATCTTATACACTATAAATAGGAGAGGATTACACCTTTAGAAAAGATTCTTACCTAATAACACTATAGGCAAATTCTTGTATTTCATTCTTATTCAACATACTATAAGAAAATACAACTAAAAAGAGTCGACGTACTCTATAAATTTTCATATGTGATATGCACTATACTATAGGACATTCATTCATTTGCAGACTGTATGGCAATTCAATATTATTTACATTTTTATATATTTAATTAAGTGGTTAAGACACGTATATTTATACTTGATATTCACTTTGTTAGAATATAATTTTTTTTTCACCATTGAATAATTAAAAATTATTGTAATTAGTGTTGTTTTCGTAAAAGTCATATTTATAATTCAAAAGAAATGGAGTATACAACTCCTATATGTGAGTTACAATGCAAGACTTCCGTATAGTTCATTCTTTAATTGCTAAACAAAAAAACTTGTTTAATTATGTTGTTTTTATAAAAAAGATATTGCTAAATCAATTTTACAAACCAGAAGTTAGATAGTTGTGTTTTTAAGAAAAATCTATGTCAATAATAGATTCCTATCACTAAAGTAAGTATAAGCTAATCACATAATAACAACCAACAGTGACAAGAATTTTTACGCGGCAAAACTCTCAATCAAGAGAAACATCCACGAAATGCCAGCCTCAGAAATTTTCCACTACTTTTTAGTTACGGAGTGCAACATAGAAGAATCAAAACAAAGACCCTATGCGCACACACCTTGTCTACAAAACAGATTGAGGCAATCTTCTTCGCCAGCAAACTCAAAACTAAGCAATAGCATAACTATTTTCTAAGAACACTTCACAAAGTTAAATAAAATTTAAATCAGATTCAGAGATTTTTGTTAAGTTTCTTTTGAAAACTTATGTTTAAACATGTGTACAAATCAATAATCAAAAATCCCCAGAACATTAAGATTCTATCAAACAGGAGCAGATCTAAACAGATATATCAATTTAAATAACAAGTCAGCCAAACATGCCCCTGATAGCCAGCCCATGAATAATATATAGAGATCAAACCAGATTCAAATAAGCTTAAAGAAAACATGGATCAAATAATAAGCAACTCAAACAAAACAGATATATTTTTTAAATATTTACCAATTTTAATTCTCTGGATAAGGAATAAAATTGTAGTGATAAAATTATACATATTATTCTCTTTAGCTCAGCACTGCACATTGCCTTTTCTGCTGCTATCTGTTGAATTTGAGCTTGATATGGTTCACTACCATCACCGATACTGTCCCCGACTTAACCACCTATCACTAGGTGCGGGGTTTTTTAACTCAAAAGGCCTCGGTACTATTAGAGATGAACCACTTATTATTTAGTTACATGTTTTTCCTCTTATATTTTACGATGTGGGATCTTGCTATTCTTCAACATGCCCCCTCACGTGCGACCCAATATCGGCTCGCACGGGTAACCCAATTCCCACATCGGGAACTGGTAAATTCGGGAGCCAACGCCACTCTTTTCGAAGGTCCCTAGAAATTTGGAGCCAACGCCATCCTTTTCGAAGGCCCCGGGCTAACGCCATTCTTTTCGAAGGCCCAGTATTCATAACCCAACCGGGCCAAGGACGTGAATCGGAATAGAATCTTGCTCTGATCCCATGTTGACTATAAGAGAGAGAGATGAGAGAATAACTTATATTGATGATTTTATGAATGAGTACAAAGGTCCCTTAAATAGGGAGTGAATGAGCTGTACATGGAAACAAAAATAATATCCCATAATTATAGGAATTATGGTGGTAGTCAACTATACCATTTATACATATACCATATCTATATATCCTACCATATCTATATATTCTAATACTCCCCCTCAAGTTGGCACACATATATCGAACATGCCCAACTTGCTAATTAGCTTGGTTAATATCTTCTTTGTCACGGCCTTGGTGAGAATGTCGGCTAACTGATCTTCGGAGCGTACATGAGGAACAGAAATAACTTTCTCTTCTAACTTCTCTTTGATGAAGAACCTATCCACTTCAACATGCTTTGTTCTATCATGTTGAACTGGATTGTGTGCGATATCACATGCTGCCTTGTTGTCGCAATATAGCATCATGGGTTCTGTCGGAGGAAAACCGAGATCTGTCAGTAGCAGTTTTAACCACAATAACTCTTGAATACCAACTGCCATTCCTCGATATTCTGCTTCTGCGCTTGATCAGGATACTACATTTTGCTTCTTACTTCTCCAAGTAACCAAGTTTCCTCCTACAAATGTGAAGTACCCTGATGTAGACCTTCTGTCACATATATTACCTGCCCAATCAGCATCAGTATATCCCTCAACCTTTAGGATATCCTCATTTTTTTGGAAAAGGATTCCCTTTCCAGGAGCTGCTTTGAGATAACTGATAATCCTCATAACTTCCTGCATATGCTTCTCCCCTGGATTATGCAAGAATTGACTAACAAGACTCAATGCATATGATATATCAGGCCTTGTATGTGCTAGATACATCAATCTGCCTACCAATCTCTGATAGCGCCCTTTATCGACGGGTACTTGATCTGTTTCGACCCCTAACTTCAATCCTTCCTCCATTGGAGTCTCTGACGGTTGACAAGCAGACATTCCAGTTTCATTCAGTAAGTCTAGGGCATACTTTCTCTGAGAAAGAAAGATGCCTTTTGATGATCTAGACACTTCGATCCCCAGAAAATACTTCAAGCTACCGAGATCTTTCATCTCAAACTCCTGAGATAAGAGCTTCTTCAATGCCTGTTATTCTTGAGGGTCGTTTCCTGTGAGCACCATGTCATCTACATAAAAGATAAGAGCCGTAATTTTTCCATGACTCTTCTTCAAAAATAAAGTATGATCGGAATTACTCTGGCTGTACCCAAACTTTCGCATCGATCTCGCAAATCTCCCAAACCAGGCTCTAAGGGATTGTTTTAGCCCATACAAAGATTTTTTCAACTTGCAGACTTTATTTGTATGCTCAGCCGGGATCTTATATCCAGGTGGGAACTCCATATATACTTCCTCCTCTAAATCCCCATGTAGGAAGGCATTTTTCACATCGAACTGTTGTAAAGGCCAGTCTAAGTTTGCAGCTAATGAGAGTAACACTCGAACAGTATTGATCTTTGCTACGGGCGCAAATGTCTCTAGATAATCAATCCCATGCGTCTGTGTGTAGCCTTTCGCAACCAGTCTCGCTTTGAATCTTTCGATTGTTCCATCTGCTTTAAATTTCACAGTGTACACCCACTTGCAACCCACCTTCTTCTTTCCTGCTGGTAATTCGGTCAATTCCCATGTGTCATTTTTCAACAAGGACTTTATCTCCTCATCCATTGCTGATTTCCACTCAGACTCACATAGGGCTTCCTGCACACTGTTAGGAATAGATACAGAAGATAATTGATTCACAAAAGATTTGTTAAATGTAGTTAACCGATCATAAGACACATAATTACTCATAGGATATTTGGCTTTACTGGTAAAATCTGGATCATACGTGGGTTTAGGTACACCTCTATTTGCTCGGTTAGGAAGTTTCTTTATAGGAATAGAAGAAGATGATACCTGGGAGACCTCAGTTTCAGGAATATTTGAAGTGGACGATTGGTTATTTGTGTCAGGTGGTGACGGAGACGGAGACGGAGACGGCACAACGTCATTTGGCAAGATTTCTGCTGTTACTATATCAGGGGATGACGTGATTTCGGTTGTCTCTGTTGCTGGTGGTGAATTCGAAGTCAACTTTAGAACTACCTCTATTGAGCTTATTTCTTCCTCATTGATATTCTCAAATAACTGAACTTCTTTATAATGCTCCCCCTGAAGTTCAGTTCGGTGAAAGTACATAGTTTCTTCGTGAAATATCACATCCATAGTGACATACATTTTCTGGGTGGGAGGGTGGTAACATCGATACCCCTTTTGAGAAGAAGCATACCCTACAAAGACGCACTTGAGAGCGCGCGGTTCAAGCTTGTTCCGTTGCTCCTTTGGTAAGTGGACAAATATAACACATCCAAACACCCGGAGAGGAAGATTTGACACGGTAGGAGCTGTAACCGACTTAGCTAAGACTTCAAAGGGTGTCTGAAAATCAAGTACGGCTGAGGGGATGCGGTTTACTAAATAGACAGCCGATGAGAGTGCTTCACCCCAATATGAGGTTGGTGCGTTTGCGCCGATCAGTGATGCCCGGACTATTTCTAACAAATGACGATTTTTGCGTTCGGCAACTCCATTCTGTTGAGGAGTATAAGGACATGTAGTCTGATGAATGATTCCATGAAGTTTGAAGTATGCTTGTAACTCAGTACTCATATATTCCCCACCATTATCACTTCGGAGAACTTGAATAGTAGCATTATATTGTGTACTGATCTGTTTATGAAATCTCTGAAACAAACCATTAACTTCTCCTTTGGATTTCATGGGACAAACCCACGTCATTCGAGTGCAATCATCAATAAACGTGACAAACAAAAGGTCACTTATCTTCTTCACTTCAACCACAAGTGTGTGCTTTCTAGACCATCTGAATTGGCTCGAAGTTGTCGTTTTTTAATAAAACCGTTATTTTTTAAAATGAAGAATCAAATGCTTATTTATGCTTATTCATTAGGTCACTTATCTTTTTCATTTTACTTTTTTGTTCAAACTAAATATTTGCATATACAGATGCTTGTGCAAGTTAGCCTAGTGATAATACAAAATGAATTGTCTACTTCACACTACTTAATTTGTCTAGAGGAGTTAGATTTTTTTTTCTTTAGTTAAAAAATAAATGAATCACGATATATTACTCCATCTATCTCAAGTTAAGAACTCAGTCCTATTTTTTCTTTCAAGTATGTATTAACTTAAAAATCTTATTTTCTTTTTAGAACATAATTAATATACCATCAGATACTAGTACTATTTGATTCTTATTCAACTATTATATCTTAAGTTTGTGTTTTGTTGCGAAGTTTAAGAAGTAAAGTTCGATTTTCAATTTAGAGGAGAGACCAACATTCAATCTGCATGTACACAATGATATTTTGCATTTAATGTTAACCACTGCAAGATGTACAAAAACGAAACTTGTACATCCCATCATTATAACATGATTTCTACACATATCTTAAGTCCTGATTTTTGTTTTCTATTATTCTAGTTTGGGCTATTAATTAGAAACCATGAATAAATAGTGCATTTATTTAAGGGATTGGAGGAAATTAAATATAGTTTAATTTATACAGATATTAATATATAGTTGGGTAGTTCTACTTGGTTTAGTTTGTTTAATTTTATGGGCCAATTTATAAATTATTAATTGTGTTTTTGCTTTTATATATATTATTCATTCTAGAGATCATCTCCAGCAAGTTTCGTGAAAAAAAATATCCATTTAAACCTCTAACTAAATTCCATTGAAAGAAATTGGATAGAAAGTGTAATGGAGGGGCCAAGTCCCACTAACACCAGGTAAACCTAAATAGGAAAATTGTCAATTGTATATTAGTGATAGGGAAAATCAAAAAACACACGTGCTTCAAAATGAAAAAATAAAATTAAATTTAGCGTAAGTAATAAATGTGTGCTTCAAGTCTTGTTCACTTCGAATTTTTTGTTTCTCTATCAAATATTATATATGTAAATAAAGTTTTCTTATTTTTAGTTTAATTAAATAACAAGAAGTTTTATATTATAAATAAAATAATTCTACATAATATATATTTTTTAATTTATTTAGTTGTTATCTAATTTAAGCTTACTTACAGCTACTTGTTTATTTGTATTTCTTTTTCTAACTTTTAGTCATGGAATAAGACAGATATTGTCAATTTTAATTTTTAAATACATTCACCTGTCATTTTTATGGTCTTATAAGGGTATATTTGGTACAAAATAACAATTGTTAGAAGGTTTTAACGGTTTGATCATTTTACCGGATGGAAACTATCAAAATGTGTCTCAAAGCAGAATTATTGTAAACTTTAGATGTTAAAGGAGAATACTGGTAAATTAATGGTGGCCAGAAGAGAAATGACCCTATAAAATTAAATTTCAGCATAGGTCCTTGAAATTACCGGACCGGCCCTATTACTATCTGTTACTTTTTCAGTTAATTAGAAAGCGATGAATATGGAGTTAACTGTAATACTCCGTCCCCCTCAAATGTAATAGTTCACTGCTATTCTTTTTTATATTTTAAAATAAGACTCAATATTTTTTAACATAATTAGAAGACTGAATTTGGCTCATCTTCATTACCTTTTGATTTAATTTTGTCCAGTAGGGTCGAGTTCGATATTTTAACGGATGAAATTTTTCATAAAAATTTAGGAGATCATAGAGATCATCCGTTTAGCCCTCGAACTCAATCCCGTTGGACAAAATTAGACCGAATGAATAATGGAAAGGAGCCAAGTCACTATATTTCATTATATTCATTTTGTCAGTGGTTAAATTAAAATTTGTGCTCGGTTGGTTAAACTAAAACGGAATATTTTAATTTAAGGGGGAGAACATTTTTGCTCAGTATTAAGTTATTATATATGTTAAGCAATTCCATTCGCATGTGGAAAATGAAACTTGCAATTTTAACCGATACAAAACGCACAAAGTTTGTACTTCCCACTTTTATAAGATGATATCCATCAATATTTAGTTTCACTATGATTTTCATTCTTGTTTATATTTACTCCTAAAAAATGGTTCAAAATTGCTCGTATAGAATTATATAAGAGATTGGAAGAAATTAAATGTTTATTTTAAATAAGATGAGTGTTTTGAAAACAAAATAAAAAAAAATTGAATTTGAAAAAACAACATTCGTACAATTTATAATTCTATGATATTTGACTAAATAAAAATTTGTAAATTTGTATACGAATACTCCGAGCAAGCCCAATTCCTTGATCAAAACTATCTTAAAAAGGAAAATGCTATTCTTACCTATAAATCTTACCACTTATTTTTAATGGGTGAATTAAATGGGTTGTACCTTTGTTTTATTTTGTGAATGTACAACCCATTTAATACATCCGGTAAGAATAGGCGATAAGATTTATAAGTAAGTGTAGCATTGCTCTCTTAAAAAATAACGCCCAAAAAATGTAAGCTTAGACCATCTTCAATTTAAAATAATGAATTGATTGTTAACATATCTTTTTTATTTATGAAGCAGAAAAAAGGGGGAAAGTGTCATCTCCAATGACATTTTGATTTTTTTTTGGTAGCTGTACTTCTATACTTTTTACTCTATATTTTATAAGAAAAATAATAAATGATTAATTATGTGATGTTGCGTTTAGACATTGTTTAATAATAATAATCTTAAATAGAAAATCACGTTTCACATTGCCTATTCATATTTTCCCACTCACATCACATGCTCGTTATTGATGGTGTCAGTCGAGAGCATTTTTGCTGTTCTTTATCTCATCATATGAAATATTTTATTTTTAGGGTTTCTCTTGCCAAAAATAATTATCCTTTTGCCATACTATAATATTGCTCTTGTTCCAACTAGTATAATTGTCATGATATATTTAGTTGACTTTTGATTGATATCGCAAACCTATTTTAGCTTCATCAAGTCCCTAACAATATTTCCTCTTTATTTCCCTCCTTTGTTGAATCATGTGCAGCCTTATAAATAGGCTCTCTTCTTGTATTATTTATCAATTCAATATTAAGAATATTCTCTCTCAATTCTTTCTTTTCATATCTTTTAACAATAGTATGAGAGGATAAAAATTGTCGCCTGCTAGACTAGTAGACTACTCTCGCTACCTCACCAAAATCGTCGTTTTAAACTAACATTTTTTTTTACCTCAACTAGCCGCCATCTAATATAGAACAAGCCTCCGAAACCTATTTAGCCACGTTGGAGCGTCACTGTAGACACCCCGATCCGTGACCCCCGCAAGAACCCTAACGAACTTCGAAAGTACTGTTTTTGAATCCGAAACTCACCCGAACACCCGGAACTGCCCCGAAAGGGTTTGTTGGCCAAACAAACATGTCTTAAAGTGAAATGTCGCGCGACAGTCCAGTATGTCGCGCGACAATCCCCTTTCTAGGGACATGTCGCGCGACAATCACCCCACCACTCCACTTTCTGACTCAGCAGTGAGTCAGAATCATCATTAAAAGCAGTATGTCGCGCAACATTCCCCCCCCCCTTTAGGGACATGTCGCGCGACAAACACCCCACCACGCCACTTTCTGACTCAGCAGTGAGTCAGAATCATCATTAAAGTAGAATGTCGCGCGACAGTCAAGATTGTCGCGCGACATACACCCAAATGTCGCGCGACATATGCCCTTTCGACACTATAAATAGGCCAGCACCCCCATGGGTTCTGGACAGCAACATCAGAGCAAGACTAGAGCTGAAACAGCAAGAAAAATCGCCAAAACAACGCAGAAAATAGCAACAAGCATTTTCGATTATCGTCTTATTTCTGAAGAGTCGAATCTATTCTCGACACTCGACGTGTCCCGTTTCTGGAATCGAATTCTCGGAAATATCTGAAGAAGGAGAAGATTATTATCGTCGGAGATCTCTCTGCCGTATTATATTCTCTTTCTTATTATTATTCTCGTCGGAAGGTAACGAAAGTCTCTTCTAGATAAGTCTTATCGATCCCCGTCCTGGTAAGCGAAGTGGCAACATGGTTGTGCTAGATTCCTAACGCGCTCGAAAATCAGGTTTGTCTGTGTACTTGTTTTATTTCTGTTGTTTTGTCCACTTTTATTTGAATAAACTTATTGCCAAGTTATAAATAGTCTACCGTATTCAAAACAAAAGACCCTGATAAAACCATTTGCAAAACCAGAAGTGTAAGTATATTATCATCCGAATAAAATTCTGTTTTCAAAACCCGGACTGATAAGACTTATCTAGGAACTAAAATCAACATATCATGTCTCTTCTATAGACTGCGACGTGTCTGATAACTCTCCTCAAAGAGTTCTAATTCCATATTAAATTAGTCCCGATACAAAATCCGAACTTTTTATGAAAGTAATCACAACATGAGAAAACCGTCATTATCTGAGGAAATAATACGAGATACTCTTTCAAAATAAAATGTTTTGCCATTTTTATTTACATCTTTCAATAATAAAAACATCGGATCTCGGAACACAAAGGCTTCTCATACCCTTTCCCGCTTTCACCTAGAAACAGGATAGAGGGACAACCGATATGAATTATCAAAACACTCCAAGCAAATGGAACGACGGGATCCGTTCCGACGTTTCAGACGCCCAACGAACGGGCACGGGTCGCATTTGCGGATTCTCACAGTCACAAACCCACCAAGCCCAAAAAGTAATAAGGTTATAATCACGTGGGGCAAGCTAGTTTTACCCGAAGCAGCCCCGGCCCTCTGACAATGATACATGCTATTTTTTGGCCAACTTCCTTCGTTTAAACTCCTGAATACGCGAATTTACTATTACTCGCAGGTTTTGATTTGGTAATAAGTTGAGTTAGAAAGGTCAATTAAATCTCGAGGGATTCTCGACATTAACACTGCGAGATCCAATTGATCTTTGTAATTTTTTATTTTTGACAGATATTTTGATTTTTTAAAATTTATTTCCTTTCTTGTAATTTTCCTCTGCTATAAGATGATATCTTTGTAACCGTTTAAGGCAAATTATCATTGAATAAAATTTCAACTGTTTTCTTGTTTGTTCCAAGTGTTTATTCTTTGCTTAACCAAAGTTTACCCATTCCGTATATTTTCACTATGTCACTATTCTAAGCTCATCTAAAACCACCTCATGTCAAAACCAAGGGGAACTACCATTAAAAGCCCATCGGCATACCATCCATTTCAAACACCGCCATCTTGACCGATCATCTTCACCTTTGTAACCTACCCCACTCACTGTTCTTAAACCAAAATCCATCACTGCTGCTACTCAAATCCTTAAAGCAAACCACTCAATAAATCACCACTGCTCCATTACTAAACCATCACATGCAGGCCCCCATTTAATACTCCAACCAATAATCACATCATCTGTCTAAATAACCACATTTAATACTATGAAAAATTATATTATATGCCTTTTATGTTATACATTACTCTGATAATAATCATAATTTAATAATAATATCATCCATTTTTAGCTATTAAACCAAAAGATGTTTTATGCGGTTATAATTCCATTTTCTTAGAATTTCAATATTACCCTTGCATTAGTTTATCCACTATCTTAATTAAAATCACCTCATTCATCAACCACTCCTTAAATCAAGCAAGTAAATTTTCATTATGTTTATAAAACTTACTCGATCAAGATAGAAAAAGTAAAAGATCTCAACGATTGTACTAAACTAATTTTACTCTCTTTTGTGCATAAATTTTTTCCTAGGGCCTACAATAGTCTAGTATAAAATAAAATAAAATAAAATAGTGCCCAATGCCCCAATTTGGAGTTTTCTCGTACACCAAAATTTGAATTTCGGTGGGAATATAGCTCTTCTTCCATACTCGCACTCTATCTGCTCTGCTATCGTTTCACCCATATCCATGGTGTGCTCCTGCTCCCATCTTTGTTCTAATATTTTGTTATTTTATAAGCTTTCATGATAACCCACGTTTGTAGACTTAGGCACTCCGTCTGTCCGAATCTTGACTTCGCCACTCTTCACCATCCGACCCAGATTGCTCTAAGCAACCAAACTCATATATGAATCTTAACATAAATTGTTACAAAATTTTATTTTATCTACATCCTTTTAATTAATTGTATGTGAGAAACCAATTCTTTTCTATAATGATAATAAACAATAATATGTATAAAAGTAAGAGTCCCCATGTCTTTTGAACATAATCAATGTAGGCTATATTTCACAATAGGTTCATTTTTTACAATTCATTAAATTAAAATTGGTATTGTTAAAAAGTTTAAAATTTAGGAGAAACATCAAATTTGTGAAGGGGGAGTACGTGTATAGCCTCATATGCCATTCCATTTACATGCATAAAATGAAAGTTGCACTTTAATTCAACAACAAAAGATGCATGCACGTATGAAATGAAATTTATACTTCCAACCACTACAAGATCATTTCTAGGCATATTTAGTTTTAATTTTTGTTTTCCATTCTCGTTTATATTCGTGCATAAAACAAATAATTTGAAGTTGTCCTTATATAAGTAAGGAATTGGAGGAAATTAATGAAATTTAGTTTAAGCCGTATAATTAACCACTCTTCTAGCAAAGCAAGTAATAGTAACGTTTTATTTACAGGAACAAAAGAAGTTAATACCATAAAAATATATATTTAATAGAACAAAAGAAAACAATACCATAAAAGTAGAGGAAAAATGTCAGAGATAATAAAGAACAGAAATTTATGGTTTTAACAAAGAGGATATGCATCAAAACAAAATAAGTAAAAAGATAAATTGATTCTAACTCAGCTTGAAACAAATACATGGATGAAATAAATAGTAAGTTTGTTTATTTTTTAAATTAAAGTAATTAAACACTAAGTGCATGTATACATGTCAAATCTTTGACCAATAGCATGTCATAATCTACATTTTCTTAAAGGCTAAAATGATAATAACTATTAACAAATATTATAAACAGACTAATTTTTTTTCTTTCTTAAAACAGGTAAGCACATTCTTAAGACTTAGTGTATTATATGAACTCCTTAGATAAATAATGTATGTACTTAAATATCATAAATTGATTAGTAAGTAGACCAACACCAGCTAAACCTGAATATGAAAATTTTCAACAATTGTATACGAGAGATGGGGCAAGCAAAAACCACAAAATGAAGTTAAAATAGATCACAATTAAAATCAGCTTAAGTTATAAATATGTGCTTTTAAGTGTGATCATTGCATTTATTCACTTGGGATTTTTATTTATTTTTTTGTTTTTCAATCAAATAGTATATGTAAATAAAGTTTACTAATTTTTTAGTTAATTCAATAAGAATGAGCTTTAGATTATAACTAAAAATAGTTCTAGGGTATATAATTTTTTTATTTATTTAGTTGTTAACTAATTTAATCTTACTTACTACTTCTCGTTTATTTGTATTTCCTTATCATAATTTTTCAATATAAAATAAAAAAGATAATGTTAGTTTTAAATTTAAATACATTTACCTATCATTTTCATGGTTTTAAAGGATATTAATGGTTTCACTATTTGAACGGATGGAAACCATTCAAATGTGTGTCAAAGTGGAATTAATGTAAACTTTGGATACTAAAGGGGAATACGGGATGGATTTCAAAAAGGAAATGTCCCATAAAGTAATTAGTTCAGTGCTACATTTGTTTTTATTATATTTTAAAATAAAAGTCAATTTTTATAATGCAATCAGTAAACCATATCTCATAATAGTCGTTTTTATCCATTGATTAAATTAAAATTCATATTCGGTTGGTTAAAACTAAAGTGACGTATATATTGTAATTTAAGGAGGAAAACATTTGTGCTCGGTGTTATACTATTATATATAATATGCCATTCAATTTGCATGCTCAAAATAGAACTTACACTTTTAATGACTACAAGATGCATAAAGTTTGTACTTCTAACCGCTATAAAATGATTTGGATGGATATTTACTTTGATTATTGTTTCATTCTTGTTTATTTTCACTCACAAATTATACCTGAAAATTTTATATATAAAATTATATAAGAAATTGGAAGAAACTAAATATTTAGTTCAACTAAGATAACCTTACAAATTTCTTGGCGTGCGTACATTGGCGTGCATAAAAAAAATAAAATCTTACTTAGAAAATGATGAATTACACTTTTAACCCCTACCAGACGCACAAAGTTTGTACTTATCACTTCTGTAAGATGATGTGCACAATATGCTCGTATAGATTTATATAAGAAATTGGAAGAAATTCAATGTTTAGTTTAAGTAAGATGAGTGTATAAAACAAAATAAAAAAAGTTAAATTTGAAGAAACAATGTTCTTAGAATTTATAATTCTATAATATTTTACTAAATAAAAATTTATAAATTTGTATACGAATACTCAAAGCAAGGCCAATTCATTGATCATGTACTTGCCCAAAATTAGCTTAAAAAATAACGCCCAAAAAATGTAGCATTTGTTCTTAAAGTATCTTTAATGTAAAATACTGTATTGATTGATAAAATGTCCTTTTATTTATATGGCAAAATTGTTTTTGACATTCTCTAAGACATTTTTTATTTAAATATCCATAATATATATATATATATATATTGTTTGGTAGAACTTCTTTGATAATTTTTATTTATATATATAAATTTTATAAGAAAATTTATAAAAGATTAATTATTTGGAAGCTTAGGAAAAAAATAAGTAGACAACAAAGATAATGTTGCATTTAGACGTTGTTTAATAATAAACTCTTTAAGTAGAAAATGACGTTCACATATGATGGTTGTAGTCGAGAAGACATTTTATAGTTTTTGATCTCATCATATAAAATATGTTATTTTTAGGGTATCTTTAGTATATATTATAATAACTAGTATATTTGGGCATTCTATATTTAGTTGATTTTTAATTGATATTGCAACCTATTTTAGCTTCATCAAATCCGTTAGAATATATTCTCTTTAATTATTTCCTTCCTTTATTGAATCATGTACAACCATATAAATAGGGTTCTCTTCTTTGTATTATTTTCATCAATTCAATATTAAGAATCTTCTCTCAATTTTTTCTTTTTATATCTATTAACATAGTATTAGAGGATTAAAATTGTCAACAACTGGAGTACTCTCACTCCCTCACCAAAACCACCATTATAAGCTCACAATTTGTTTTTACCTCAGCTAGCCGCCATTTGATGTAGAAAAAGCAACCGAAGTCTGTTTGGCCACAATATTGGATAGTTACAAGCCCACTAGGCCCAAAAAGTAACAATCTCATAATCACATGGGGCCGGGTTAGTTTCACCCGAAATGGCCCTCTAGTGGTGGTACAAGCTGTTTTTTGACCAAATTCTTTGGTTCAGGCTATTTTTGGCAGGTTTTGATTTGGAAATAAGTTGAGTTCGAAAGGTAAAATTTGACTCCTGTGAAATCCGGCACAATTCTTGACAGTTGTTTTGAATTTTTTATTTTTTAAGAGTCCCATGATCTCTGCGATTTTAAATTTTTGACAGTTGTTTTGAATTTTTTAAATTTATTCATTTCTTGTAATTTTCCTTTCATATAAGAGGATTTCTTCGTAATTGTTTAAGGCAGATTATCATTAAATAAATTTTTTAGTGTTTTATTCTTTACATTGAGTATTTATTCCTTACTTAGCCAAAGTTTACCCATTCTATATCTTTCCGCTACGTCACCATCCCAAACTCATCTGAAACATCCACGTATTACATTAAAAAGCCCGTCGGCATACTAGCCATTTCAAGCACCACCATCTTGAACGATAATCTTCACCTTTGCAACCTACCTTATTTACCATTCTTCTAAAACCAAAATCCTATCATTACTGCTACTCAAATCCTTAAACCAACCACTCTCAGAGCCGGCCCAACTATATAGGTAATCTAGGCAGTTGCCTAGGCCCTCGTGATAGTTAGGGGCCGCATTTACATGCTAAGTATTTGGCATATACCATTTATTATTAATTAATTTTTTTTATCAAATATATCTTAGTTAGTTATGTAGATGTAAACTTCGTTTTATATCTTATATAGTTTTTGAAATAGATTATTAAACTAAAAAGTCACCTATTACACATAGTATTAATTCATTGAATTTCTTTTAAAATAAAAACTTCTACTTCAACACATTTTGCCTACGACCCCATGTAGTCTTGGGCCACCTCTACCACCACTGCTCCATTACCATTTAATACTCCAACCCATAGTCACATCATCTATCTAAATGATCACATGTCTGGTCCCAAGCTTAGCGAGCGGTTTTGTTTTTGGCAGGAGTCACCAAGACACCCCAAAAGGCCTCTTACTAGTTAGGAGCCAAGTAGGTACTTATGAACAAGTATCTACCCATTATACTACCGATGTGAGATATTTTGGGTGATTACAATTATAGCACCATTTTCTTAGAATTTCAAAATTACCCTTGCATTAATTTATCCACTATCTTTAAATCACCTCATTCATCAACCAGTCCTTAAATCAAGCAATATAATTTTTACTACTTTATAAAACTTACTCAATCAAGATAGAAGAAGTAAAAAGTTCTCAACTATTTTACTAAACTAATTTTACTACCTATTTTCTACACAGGCTACATCAAAATTTTTCCTAGGGCCTAAAATTTTCTAGTACAAAATAAAATAGTAGCCAATTAGAGTTTTTATAAGCTTTTATGATAACTCACGTCTGTGGACTTTGATCCTCTCTTTGTCCCAATCTTGACTTCTCCGCCGTCCGACCTAGATTATTTAAAGCAACCAAACTCAGATCTGAATCTTAACATAAATTCTTAATTACGAAATTTTATTTTATCTATATCCTTTTAATTAATTGTATATGAGAAACCAATTCTTTTTGTATAATGATAATAAACAATAATATGTATAAAAGTAAGAGTCTCGTATGTTTTTTAAACATAATCAATGTAGGCTATATTTCACAATAAATTCATTTTTTACAATTGATTAAATTAAAATTGGTATTGTTAAAAAGTTTAAAATTTAGGAGAAACTTCAAATTTGTGAAGAGGGTGTATGTGTATAGCCTCATAGGCCATTCCATTTACATGCATAAAATAAAAGTTGCACTTTAATTCAACAACAAAAGAAGCATGCATGTATAAAATGAAATTTGTACTTCCAACCACCTCATTTTTAAGCATATTTAGTTTTAATTTTTGTTTTCGATTCTCGTTTATATTATTGCATAAAAGGAATAATTCAAAATTGTAGTTATATGTTATCATAAAAGAAATAGTTTGAAGTTGTTATTATATAATTAAAAAATTGGAGAAAATTAATGGGATTTAGTTTAAGTAAATTTTTGTTTAGAGAAACAAAATAAGTCATAAAAATTTATGTTTACTAGAGCAAAAAGAGTTAATACCATAAGAATAGAGGAGAAATGTCAGAGATAATAAATTAAGAATAGAAATTTATGGTTTTAAAGAAAGAGGATACGTATCAAAACAAAATAAGTAAGAAGATATATCAGCTTCCAATATAAACGTGTCTTGCACGTATCTCGCAACAGCGTATGGGTAGAATAATTAGATAAGATTTTCACATAACTAAAAAAATTCATGCATGAAATAAATAGTAAGTTCGTTTATTTTATAAATTAAAGTAATTAAACAATAGGTGCTTGTATACATGTGAAATCTTGGAGCAATACCATGTAATAATATACATTTTCTTAAAGGATATGATGCAATGGAGATGAAGACCATCTTTTAATAAAATTTTGAGTGTTTTCTCTATATTGTGAGTTTATATCCCATTCATAACATTCCGCTACGTCAATTGGAACCAACTAATTATGAATTAATAAAAATTATGGGAGAAAACTCTTTGTTCTCGGAAAATTTTATGAATTTTCGTTTCGTTCTTGTGAAATCAAGAAGCCAAGGTTGAAGATGGTGTTCTTCGTCCTTCCCGCTTGCTCCCATTCTACATCAGGATAACTGATAACTATTAAAATATTACCAAACAAATTATTAGTATTACCAAATAATCTATTTTTTTTTAAGTCACATTCATAAGACTGATTAACACCAACAGGTAAACCTGAATAGGAAAATCTTCAACAGTTATACATGAGGGATAGGGCAAACCAAAGACACACTTGCTTTCAAAATATAAAAATGAACTTAAAATTTATCACAATGAAGTTATAAATATGTGCTTTAAGTCTGATCATTGCATTTAGTTACTTGCGATTTTTTGTTTGTCGATCAAATAGTATATGTAAATAAAGTTTACTTATTTTTTAGTTTAATTTAATACGAACAAACTTTAGATTATAACTAAAAATAATTCTACTGTATATAATCATTTATTTATTTAGTTGTTAACTAATTTAATCTTACTACTTCTTGTTTATTTGTATTTCTTTATCATAACTTTTGGATATAAGATAAGAAAGATATTGTCATGGTTTTAAAATAAGAGTCAATTTTTTTTTAACATAATCAGTTATATCTCATAATAGTTATTTTTACCCATTGATTAAATTAAAATTTGTGATTCAATTTGCATGCACAAAATAGACCATACACTTTTAATGACTAAAACATGTACAAAGTTTTTACTTCTAAACACTATAAAATGATTTCAATGCATATTTACTTTGATTATTATTTCATTCTTGTTTATATTTAAACATCTGAAAAATTTATATATAAAATTATATAAGAGATTGGAAGAAACTAAACATTTATGTTAATTAAGATTATTGTGTTAAAAATAAAATAATTAAAATTGAATTTAAAGAAAAAATATTTGAGAAAATAATAATCTTACTATAGTTAATTGAATAAAGAATTAAAAATTTTATAAAAATCTACAAATATATAATGTATTCTAATACTCAACAGAGTGGATCCAATTCCTTGACATGCATACTCTAATTCTTTAGTATGTGGACAAAAAGATCAAAAAGATAACGTTCAAGAACATGTAGAATCTCTAATAAAATTTTCTATTAATACATTTATAAAACTTTAAAAAAAATTAAGTTATATATATCTGCATCTTATTTGGTAACACTTGGTTCATACTTTTTAATAACATAAATTTTATATAAAAAAAAGAGTAAATTACAAAATTAAAATTAAAATATTAAAAACTTTTATAAAAAAAATTTTAAAAGAAATAAAAGCAGGTACACAAAAATTGATGTGCATGTCTAATTGATGGAGGCTCAAAGGTCGAGGACTGGGTTATCTCACTATGTCTATTCATATTTTTTCCATTCACGTCATCTTTAGGGTGATTATTGATGGTAGCATCGGTCAACATTTTTTTTTCTTTGTACTTTATCTCATCACATGTGATAATGTTATCTATTTTAAGGGTACCCTTATTGCCAAATCAATTATCATTTTGTTGGGGCATACTATTATTTTGTAAAGTTATACTATAAGCTGCATTCTTATGTTGTATATTGCTCTAATAATAACTATAATTATTTTACCAATAATATCACCTATTTTTATGTAACTGATAATTGGATTGGAGAGCTCTTAAAAGGGTGATTTTAAACATATCTACGTGTTTTGTCAGTTAATATCCATGTTACCGAGCTTTATTAAGTTTATCCACATTGGTCGTTATGTTCACCCACGTTCTGAGATAAACTTCAATAAAAAACAATTATGAAGATATGAGTGATATATATGATATTTGTAATTTATTGTAGATGCTTCCTTCCCTCCTCTAATTTCTTTGTTTGCGTAAACTTTCATGTTAACCCATGGAAGAACTTTGTTAAGTCATGATACAACTAATCTAGTTTCTAGATATATATATACACATTTGCTCTATATGCATATATATAACTTCAAATACCAACATAATTAGAGATTTTTCCGGATAATAAATTGGGAGATAAATAGGAGATATAACCTCTATTAGATTATTAATATATATTTTTGGTTTCATTATTTATACAATATGTACTTATTCATGTGTTGGCCTTTTTTTTTTATTGTTGATGGCCTAGTTGCTTAATTTTCAAATTCCTCATAGACATGTTATAATTTTCTAAGTAATTCAAGCTTGTGGAAATTTATAGAGAAGCACCACTTCAAATGAAACCATCAATGAACATATAGCAACATCCCACAAGTATGCATAACAGGGCCCGTTTAAATTCACATTTGGGCCTTAAAAATTTTAAGGCAGGGCCTACCTTAGATAACCTAAAAGGCCTTCTAAGAAAAGGTTATGTATGATCACTAATATTAGTTTGTTCATTACTTAAGCCTTAAGCCATGTCACATGTATTATAACATACCTTCTGTATACAAATGATGAAACTAGCCTACTCCTATGGGTATGGGGGAGGTGGGGCTTCTATAAACTAGCTAGCCTTAAGACATGTCACATGTTTTCCTTTTGCCACTGCAAATTCGATTTTATGAATAGGAAGGAACTAAGGTTGCATTTGATTGGTTCACATGGAAAAGAATTAAGTTTCATAGAATTTATTTACACGTATAAACTTTTCAGATTTGCTATATGCTGAGACGAAACGTAAGCATATATAGAAGGGGCGAACCCTTTACGGGAGAGAGCATAGAGTACATGGGAAAAAAATCTAATATAAGTTAGAGGGATATATATATATATATATATGTAATTTCGCACCCTATTCTTGTGGATCGATTGTTGATGAACCCAAGTTGATTCTACTTGACAGGATCCTGATGCGGGAAAGGGAGGTAAAAGAATGAGCGAGTACATATATAGGAAATAACTGTTGGAGTTTTTGTGTATTTAAAGAAAAATAAAACCAAGACAAGGTGATTTAATGTGATGTGATGGTTGATGTGATGTTATCCCAAGTCCCACATAGGAGAGATATAAAACCTTTCATGGGTTTATATATGGAAGAATTTGCTTAAGGGCTTGAGCCCTTTGGGCATTAGACTTTTGTGCTATTGGGTGAGGACTTGGATGAATGTGGTTCACCACACGCGCGCCGACCGACCGACCCGGCCCGGCCCGGCCCGGTCTCGGTCTCGGTCTCGGGCTTTGGGCTTGTCTTGTGTAGTGTATTATCTTTTTATACAAAATACATTTAAAGAATTTTATTTTTTAAATAAAATAAATTATAAAATTAAAAGGGAGACAGCTCCCTCTTTTCGTCCGCAATATCCTCGCACGCTCCCTCGATTTTCCTTTTTTCACTCCATGTTTTCTTGCGGATTTTCCGGAAAGGTGTTTGTCTGTCTCAACGCTTTCCCCTTTAAACGGATCTAAAATAGCTTTCAAAAAAACATACTCGCAGAGAACAAAACGTAGAGAAATCCATCTAAAAAAATTATATATTTTCCGGCAGAAAAATTTTTAGCCTCCGGCGATAGAAAAAAAAAAAAAAAAATTTCCGATCCCGAGCAATTAAAAGAGTGTTATTGTCGAGCGGTTGCATAAGTGCAAATCAATCGTACAGAGGGTATCTGGGCTGTTTCATCCTGGGGACGGCGTGGCATAATCAGAACTGCTAGCACAATTCCGGGCAGAGCCGCGAAACGTCTTAAAGAGAGCGACTTAGTCCGCGACTCAACCCGGTGTACTCTCTACCTTATCTATTTTAGATTCAGCAGTTCATTATATTTCCCAACAATTTTAAGACGTTTTCTATTCTGCTATTTTTTGTATAACTGTTGTCATGGCTAATGAACATAATCAAGCTGCTGCTTCTGGCTCATTGAATCAACCCTTTAAATTTGAGGGTCTGCACTTTAGGAGGTGGAAACAAAAAATGTTTTTTACTTAACTCTTAAGAAGGTGGAATCTACTTGTGTTTCTGAAAAAACCCACCTTCCTTAATCCGATTTCTGAGGCAGATCATAAGACTCTCAAAACTTGGGAAGACAATGATTATGCTTGCAGAAATCTGATCTTGAATGCTCTTCACGATGAGCTTTATGATGTTTACCTCCCGTGCAAATCCGCAAAAGAAATTTGGGATTCACTTCAAAAGAAATATGACACCGAAGAGGCTGGGTCTAAAAAATACGCTGTCAGTCGTTATCTGAAATATCAGATGACGGACGACAAGTCTATTGTTACACAGTCTCACGAACTTCAGAAAATTGCACATGAGATTATTTCTGAAGGGATGAAATTTGATGAGCAGTTTCAAGTGGCAGTTTTGATTGATAAATTACCCCCTGGATGGAAAGATTTCAAAAATAGTTTGCGTCACAAATCTAAAGAGTTTTCATTTGAAAGTTTGATTACTAAATTCAGGATTGAGGAGGAAAACCGTAAGCAAGATCGGAATGATGAGGTTCTGGTTGTTTTTAACAAAAATTAGAACCGTAACCAAAATCAGAATCGCTCGAACAACACCCCTCCTGCTCTAAGGCCGAACCGGAAAAATATGAAAAATCAGAATGGTGGAAATAATGCGAACCGGTACGGGAACCAGAATAGGAACAACCAAACTCAGAACCAAAACAGAAATGGCCAGGCTAATAATAATAATAATAATAATAATAATAATAACAGTGTGTTCTCTTGTTATCACTGTGGAAAGCCTGGTCATATGGCAAGAAATTGTCGAAACAAACGCCGAGTTCCTCAGGCGAATGTTACTGAAGAAGAGCCCTTAGTGGCTATGATAACAGAAATTAATCTGGTATCGGGTTCTGAAGGTTGGTGGGTAGATACTGGCGCCTCTCGTCATCTCTGCCATGATCGTGCTCTATTTAAGACCTATTCTGATGCTGTTGATAAGAAAGTGTTGTTGGGTGATTCCCACACCACTAATGTTGCCGGGACGGGTGATGTCGAGTTGAAATTCACTTCTGGAAAGACTGTCATCCTTAAGGATGTTCTGCATACTCCAGAAATTCGGAAGAATCTTGTTTCGGGTTACATCCTCAATAAAGCTGGATTTGTTCAAACTATTGGGGCAGATTTGTTTACTCTTACTAAGAATGGTGTATTTGTGGGGAAGGGGTATGCTTGTGATGGGATGTTTAAATTGAATGTTGATGCTAATAAAGTTGTTTCTAGTTCTGCTTATATGATTTGTTCATTTAATGTGTGGCATGCTAGACTTTGTCATGTTAATAAGCGCCTTATTAAGAACATGAGTAAACTGGAAATTATTCCCCCCTTATCATTAAATGATTTCGAAAAATGTGAATTCTGTAGCCAAGCAAAGATTACTAAAACACATCACAAATCTGTTTTAAGAGAAACTGAACCTTTTGAATTAATTCATTCGGATATTTGTGAATTTGATGGTGTTTTAACGAGAAATGGAAAAAGGTATTTTATTACTTTTATTGATGATAATTCGGATTTTTCCTATATTTACCTTATGAAAAATAAAAGTGAAGCAATTGATATGTTTAAAATATTTTCTACAGAAATTGAAAATCAGTTTAATAAGAAAATAAAAAGATTTCGGAGTGATAGAGGAACCGAATATGATTCAACTGATTTTAAAAATCTCTATACTTCACTTGGTATTATTCATGAGACGACTGCTCCATATTCACCTGAAATGAATGGAAAAGCCGAAAGGAAAAATAGAACCTTTGCCGAATTAATTGTTGCTACGCTACTAAATTCGGGGGCTGCCTCACATTGGTGGGGAGAGATTTTATTAACCGTTTGTCACGTTCTTAATAGGGTGCCTAAGGTTAAATCTAATTTATCCCCCTATGAGATTTTAAATAATAAAAGGCCTAATATTTCTTATTTACGCGTTTGGGGGTGCCTTTCTTACGTACGTATTCCTGATCCTAAAAGATCTAAGCTTGCTAGTAGAGCTTATGAATGTGTTTTTATCGGATATGCTATTAATAGTAAGGCCTATAGATTTTATGATTTGAAAAATCAGGTTATTATTGAATCTAATGATGTAGATTTTTATGAAAATAAATTTCCTTTTAAATTAAAGAATAGTGGGGGTAGCTCTTTACCTTCTAGCTCTAATTTACCTACTAGTACCATGCACCATGGTACATCAATTGAACCTAGGAAAAGTAAAAGAGTTAGAACCGCTAAAGATTTTGGACCTGATTTTTATGCATACACTTTAGAAGATGATCCATCCACTATTCAAGAAGCGTTATCTTCTTTAGATGCTGACCTTTGGCAAGAAGCCATTAACGATGAAATGGATTCCTTAGAATCAAATAGAACTTGGCATCTAGTAGACCTTCCTCCTGGTTGTAAAACCATAGGTTGTAAGTGGATACTTAAAAAGAAATTAAATCCTGATGGCACTGTTGATAAATACAAAGCACGTTTAGTTGTCAAGGGTTATAGACAACGTGAAAATGTAGATTTCTTTGATACTTATTCTCCCGTTACTAGAATAACATCTATACGTGTTTTGATTGCCCTAGCTTCCTTGCATGATCTTGTTGTGCATCAAATGGATGTAAAAACCGCTTTCCTTAATGGAGAATTAGA
>JAKCWG010000784.1:0-300000 GCA_021464415.1 Lonicera japonica
CGCGATGGCGAGTTTAAAATATAAAAATCAACTTTTAAATTTTTTTATTAAATAAATGGTTATCCTGTTTAAAAGCTCATTTTACCAAAATCACGGCATGTGGAGTTTATTCGGGTAGCAAACCAATCCTGAAACATTTAAAATCATTTTTCCGTACAAATGGAATCACATCAAACCATAGTTAAATCAACTCCACATATATAAAACCATTTATACAACTTCACAATACAAATTTTTTATCAAATCATAGTCCATATACAATTAAATGGAACCAAAATGTTTGTACAACATAGTCCTTTCTCGAAGAAGGACTTGACGCAGACTGTGGACATCAGAGGCCTCTATACACGTACATCAAACTCCACCCGAGATGTTATGCCTACAAAACTGTTAGAAAACGAGATGAGCCAAATCTGGGCTCAGTGGGAACTATATAGGTTTTATATAGAAAATACTTTACTTTAGTGTTATAGTTTGAAAACGTGCAATGCAATGCAATGCAACCCTGAGTGCATGCAACCCCACTAGGACTTCTATCCTAGCTACCCAGAAGCCATTTATCCAACAATAGGCCAAGTGTTCATTGTTATCACTTTAATTATAATTCATTATGAACCTTACACTTGGCCACCTAATAGGCTTTGTTCCAAGATCTTTAGCCTAAACCTTTATATTACGGTGTACCCTCACTAAGCTATTTCGTTAGCTATGATTTCTCCTTCAATTATGAGTATATTATATGCATTATGATCTGGCTCGCTATTCTGTAATTCGTACTCGTCCATATACCCATCCATCATCTTTAAGTTCAATAATTATTATCTCTTTCCGCTTTATATATTAATACATTATGAAAGGCTCGAAAGTTCTCTACGTGTATCATATTCTGTTTAGATGTGTCCGCATAAGTCCTTTACATCAATTACAACATAGCCGAGGCAACATATAAAAATCCATACAAGACATGATACGATACAATAATAATCACAGCACAATCACAATCTCACAACAACTCTCGTATCACGTCTCCAGTATAATGCCTCAGTTTCACCTCGCGGCCAGTCCAGGCCTAGAACAACGGATCTCGAAAGGTTCAAGGTTCTTATTTCATGTCTCCTCTGAGTGGGGAGTGGTTCAGGGACTTAGTTCTCCAAGTAGGTCATTCGGAGATAACCCACACGACGGTCACTTTCCCGGAAACAACACCTCGAATAGTTAACGAGGATAACACCTCATACAAACTACGTCGACACCCTGGAAAGAACTACACCAGGCGATACCCTAGCAGGGTAATGACCATTAGTAGCCCACTACTTCCCGAAAAACTCACCATTTGGAAAGTAGTGGCACATGAGACCTGCTCTGTTGCCAGGGAAACTCGTCTAACCGAGAACACATAGTCCTGTCAAAAGGCAAGATACCTACCTAGAGTGGGCTCTCCTTTGTGGGCACACACAACCACCGGTGGAGTCACCGACTTTATTTTTCCCGTTCACGGTTTAGGGCCTTTTCACCCATGAGCGGCAATAGGCGGCCCTCTTTCGAGTCACGTGGAGCTACCCGGTGCTCGGTAAATCATCATATCCAGTCCATACGTGTGATCACATCGACAGGAATATATCGATTCCACATTCAACAACGTATATAATCATCAAATCATCCATCACACGTATGGCCAACAACATATATATATAATCGCACAATCATCATCATCATCATTATAACCATCGTTCATTCATCATTCGTCACATCATCATTATTATCGATCCAATTATCTGGGACTTTATCATATATCCAATAATTCCCATTATTCGTCCAATTGATTCATTATCAATATTTTACATCTCATTATATTCCATATGTATCAAATTACGTCCATAAGCGTTCTAAGTTAATTCTCTAGCTAGTCATTAAGCCAAGTATCGATCAGTGTACCCCTCGCTCAACCGGCATATTAATACAAATCACCTAGTTGTTCGTTCTTAACTAAGGCAATCCATGCCCTAATAAGTGTGTTCTATGCGTTCTTAAAGAGTATCGAGTTCATATCTTCGTTGCTAATGCCTAGCACGCTTCACACAAGTCATTAAACCCGTATGTTATGGTATATCGCTCTGCCGTAATGGGTTCCTGGTCCAACAATCTTGGATAGAGTTCAACACCTTCAACTATATACATACACATGCATATCTAATCCATATAATCCATAATCAACCATGATTCAAGCATAAATCCCAAAATCCTCTATAGCCTAGTTCATTCCCTTAGTCACAATGAGGATACGATGTGTAGGTGAGAGAACAAGGCTCATAGTATGGAAAGAAGTGATAATACATGATCTCTAAGTGATAAACTATCCATATACATACCAATCTAAGGTTTACCTCACCTAAACCCCATGAGATGCAAACAACATGTAATTTTGATGAAAATCCCCAATTTGAGTTCAAAACTCTAATTCAACGAGTAATAATTTGAAATCAAGGGTTTAGTACTAGTGTTCCCACTTTAGACAAGCTGAATTCGCAAGTTGATGAAGCGTAAAAGCCGTACGCCAAAGCCCTAGCTCCAACGCGAGCTCAAACGGAGGAAGAAGATGAGAAAGATGATGAATAGAGAAGGAGGAAGCGATTTGGGACTCCAATCTTGTAAGAGGATGAAGAAGCAACAAGAATCTCCCTCTCTCTCTCTCTAGAACTCTCTAGAGTGTGGTGGAGGTGTGTGGCTAGAAAATGAGGAGTGTTGAGTGATAAATGGGTCAAAAATGGGTTAAAAACACTCAAAACCGATATTCATGTGAACCATGACGTTGTGGTAATGTTGGTTTTGAGTTGGGGACATAGGCATAATGGGATTTTGGAAAGGAGATGGGCTTTTAAGGGCTTTAATGGCTTGTTGAGCATATGGTGGTAAAGTTTGAGGTTTTGGAGGAGGAGACAGTTTATACGGTTTTGGTGGAGGAGTACATGGAGGTGGAGGTGGAGTAACCTTTGGTGTTTCGGGCTTTGGGGAATCACAATAAGTCACATAAAAGTCAAACTTGCCAAAGGGTTCACCAAGCAAATCAACTGTAGGGTCGCCATTTTCATAGCATTCTTGCAGCTGTTCTTGTGATGAGAGAGACTTTCCTTCACTTTGCTTCTTTTTTCTCCTGTACCGCTTCAGTTCAGCTGGGTCGAGCCGATCTTCATATATTGCTTCCTGGCATCCTTCACAGTGACAGTCATCATACCATATATGACCATTTGAATCTTTGCCTTCATTTACCGAAAAACCTTCGGAATTGAAGTACAAAATTTTCATATGGAGAATTTTGAATTCAGGGTCATCTGCATGACGTTCAAGTGGCTCCATCATATTTATTTAAGTAATAAAAGGATTATGCTGGGGGGAAGATGCTCTAGCAAAAGCAACTTCAATCATTTTGTTGGCTCGCTTAATATAAATCGGATCTGTGGTTGTACCGATTCATTATTGGCTTGCTCATGTAGGACTTCATAAGACGTTACCCATTTTTTTGGTAACAACTTGATTAGTTCTTCATGAGGTAATTGCTTTGGGATGTAGCTTGCCGTTGGTGCTGCAGTAGAATCAATGGTTAACATTAACGCTTCTGCAGTTTCTAAGCCAGGAATACAGAGATCATATGAATGATTATGTAGACGAGTGATCATTTGATGATGGATGGTTTCCGCCGATGTTCCTTCAACCATAGAAGCGCCAGTAATTTGGACTTGAATTTTCAACGCTGTCGTCAAGTGCTTGTCTGCAACAAGGATGTTGAAATTGGGGTAGAGAGTGAAAAATACTGTTCCAGCATTGAGGGTTGCCTGGACAGTACCAAGAACTGCTTGAGAATAAGTCTTCAGATGGGAGTCTATCAACGCAACATTGATTACTACCGGGAGACCTTTTCGTCCATGAAAAGTAACTGCAAATCGAATTGCTCCATAGTGCAGGTGAGTGTAACCTTGAGTAATTGCCATTCGCTGAAAATCTGGTGGAAGTGGGACTGGAAAGAGCCTTTCTTCTGAACCAGAGGGAACAATAAGGGAATCGAACTTGCTTGCTTGCACATATTCTTTGATTGGGAGAGTCGAGGATTTATTCGAAATGAGCTTTCGAACTTGTCTCGTCCAAGATGTAGGAGTGGGTTTAGCAAAAACATTATAAGGATTCGCAGTGGGCAAATCCGTTTCTGGAATTATAGTTGATGGAGTATGAGTAATTTCATAAAGCGATTCTATACTACTAGAAGAAAATCGAGAAGACGACGAAGAGGAAGACATATTACTAGTTCTACTTAATTTTGGAGAAGAGTTTTTGGAAAACATTTTTAAAAGACTAAGTTCTTTACTAATATCACAAATATTTGAATTAGAAGTTGCAGCTTCTTCTGATAAAATATTTAATATAATGCCAAAGAAGACAACCTTAAGAAATACTAAAGAGATTTTATGTATATCAGACCACATATGCGAGTCATCGAGCTTAACATGGCACACTCTGCCTTCAACGCTCTTTCCTCAAGCACCCTGTCTGAGATACTACAAAATATCATCTCTTTTCTTAAGAATTATACTCGTTTTCTGAGTAAGAACAGTCTAGATTTTTCATACGAGAGATCCACTTAAAAAGATCTGAGTTTTCTGATGTGAGAGATCCATATAAATGGCAGTCACAGAGCATACTAATCACAGATTTGCTAATTATATGGCAGTCGTAGAGCATACTTTCTGAAGTATAAATCTCATACTGATCACAGTATAATTATCAAACATTTTCAAAATATTTCATAATCAGAAGCTGAAAATCCTACTTAAAATATTTGATCCATTAGCTCAGAACTTATGAGGAATTTACTCAAAAGAGATAGTTTCTACCTCTGATACCATAGGGGGGTAAACAGATATCCGTAGCTTCGGGCTACGCAATACCGCAAAATAACTAAGAATAATAACGATTAATATGATCAATTTCTGAAGTATCAAGAAAGATACACCATAAAATAAAAGCTAAAATAAAACAAAAGGAAGTAAAAGAGAGGGAATTACAGAGAAGTATACAACTTCTTCACCAAACTACAATCGTTTCTCAAACTCCTTATGCTTAAACTAAACAAGGGACTACCTATATATAGGAAAACTAAACAACTCTGAACCATACAGCTGGAAAGCAAAGCTAATAATTATACCTTTGAAAAAGGAAAAGATTCCTTCTCAATAATTATACAATATGACAAACAACTTTAACACGCGTGATCGACAAAAGAAAAGCTAAAAATGACACAACACCATAAAGCGGATTTCCTGTCATGATACGAGTTGAATGGGTCGAAACGGCTGCCGACACTAAGTTGAGAACGAGTCAAACTAATTTGTCTCGTTTCCGCTGTAATCAGGAGTGCACGGAGCTTCTGGGGAGTTGTTCCAATGATTATCATCAGGATTGTGCCAAGGATTTGGATAGTCATCATCTATATCAGCATTATAATCAAGAAAATCTTCAGGATTTGGGAGATTTGGGAGATTATCTTCATAGGTTTGTTGAATTGGATCAGACAGTACCTATAGTGGTGAGTTTGAAGAACATCAAGCCATTGTTGAGGAGATTTAAACCGTTGGAGAAAGGTAAGGAGATTGTACGTTCCTTTTGTAGTTGGATTGTACAACTCATTGTAGAAACCTTGTAATTCCAGATCTGCTGTGGAGATACGAATATACTGGAGAAGAACTGGGGCATCAAATACAATACCGATTGTATATGCTCTAGTAAGGTACCAGAGAAATACAAGTGCATGTATGGGAATTCTGCAGGGACTGTGGATATGGAAGACAAAGAGAAATGGGTAGGATGGGTGGAGACGAAGACCACGAAAAACAAGACCGTAGTTCATGAGAGTGATTTCAAGAAACTTTGTTACTAGTTCCTTATCACTGAGCTTGATCCATTTTACAAAGATCATGTCTTGAATTTCACGGGAAAGATATGGGATAGCTTCCATAGGTTCTAGGAGAGGAGTGAAATCTGAGAACTGGAAAGGATGGGAAAGTGATTTGGGTTTAGAAGAGCTGGAAGAGCTGGCTTGGCTTTTAGGATTCATGTTGGGAGAGGGGGTTTGAGAAAGGATTTCTGGGTAAGGGATTTCTTCTATGGGGAAGATACAAGGGAGGATTTGTGGGTTTTGGGTTTGCAAGGCATGGTATTTATAGGGTTTACAGGTAAGGGTTTCTTTTAGATAACCGATGTGGGACAAGTGGTTTGGTTGGGTTCTGGAATAATAGTATGCTATTACATTTTGCTTGTTGGGAATAAGCTTTGTTGTAAACGACCACTGGGAAAACCATTAATACCAACGTAAAAGCTGAGGGTTCGGTATCTGTTTATGCTTGAATTGTAGCATTGCTAGGAAAGATTTCATGTCTGTCTCAATGGTAAAGTGATGACCAATGAGATGAAACTGAAACCTTTCTATTCCTCTACGAATTGCTAAAATTTCTTTGAATGTAGAATGGTAATGGCTTTCTGATTACTTAAACTTGCCTGACTTGTAACCACATACGTTCCATTTTCCATCAATTTCTTCAAAGAGAATTGCCACCCAATAAAGATCACTGGCATCTGTATGCAGGATTCTAGTGCCTATGGATGGAATTTGTAAGGGTGGTAGGTGCTGGGTCAGTTTTTTAAGCTTGCGTATACATTCAGAATGAACTTGAGACCATGGAGGAGGGGCTTTCTTGAGTAATTCAGCTAAGGGGCCTACGTATTTGGAGAGATTGGGGATGAATTGTGACATGTAATTCAGTAGACCAAGGAACTGCTGAATTTGGGTAACTGAGGTGAGTTTGTCTGGGAATTTGAGGAGGTCCTTCGAGATGTGTGGTTGCAATTGGATTTGTCCATTAGAGATCTTCATTCCAAGGAAATCAATTTCTGTGGTTGCAATGATCATCTTTTTCTAAGATAACATATTTCCGTTTTCCAGGACTAGCTGATAAAAATGAGAGAGAAGATTCAAATGTGAGTCCATGTCCATAGAATACAGAAGTATATCATCAATGTAGATGAGCGCATTTGCCATGAGAGGTTGGAATATGTCTGCCATTGTTCTCTGGAAAACTGAGGGAGCATTTTTTAGGCCGAAAGGCATGACTGTCCACTAGTAATGGTAACCAGGAATACAAAATGCTGTCTTGTGTCGCTCACTGGGTTCAATGCCAATTTGCCAAAAGCTTGCCTTGAGATCAAACTTTGAGAATATTTTCGCATGAGATAATTGGCTGAATAGTGAGTGCTTCTGTGGAAGGGGGAACTTGTCACTTAAGAGAAAGTGATTCAATGGCTGATAGTTTATGACTAAACGCATTTTTCCTCTGACTTGCTCTGATCTTTTGTTGGCATAGAAGGCTTCACACGCCCATTGAGAAGTTGTGTCCTCAATAAGCTTTTGGTTTAACAAAGTATTCAATTCTTCTACTGCCAATGAAAGATGTTCAGGATTCATTCCTGAACATGAGGCTTTGGTTGGATTGACATCTTCATTTAACTTGAAGGGGAGTTTAATGAAGTATTTTGGATTTTGCCAAAGCGGGTTTGAGCATTTTTGCAGAAATTCAGTATGGGATTTTGCACAAGAGGTTTTTATGATTTGGCTTGTGAGGGTTTCAATAGATGAGGGACTGGTAAGGGCTTCAAGAATTGGGACTGGGGATTGGATATGATTGGCTTCTTTTGGGTTAATCCAAGGTAACATGAATTTTTTAAATCTGAGACCATCATCATCAAAATTCAATTTTGAAATTTGACAAAAGATATCGAAACCAATGAGAATATCCTTCTGAGGGAGAGTGCTACCATAAACTTTGTGTCGAATAATTTTTCCAGGAAAAATTTGCAATTGGATGGTTTTGGAAATTATATCGACTGTAAGGATTTCTCCATTTGCAACTCGAAAAGCTATGGGAGAACATTTTTGCCAATAGGAGGATGGTAACTTTGCTGGGTTCATAAAGGATTTGGTTGAACCAGTATCAAAGAAGGCGATGAGAGGTACGGGTTTTGCATACGGCTTACGGATGAGGGATATTTTGGCATATGGGGATGGCGGAGGGGATAGGGACATGCATTCTTCAAGGGAATAAACCTGGGGAAAGTGGAGTCCGTGGAAGAGTGAGATGAATAAGAAAGGAGTTCTGTTTTCGTGTCTGGGTCAGATACAAATTCCTTATCAGAATAATGGATCTGCATAATTGTTTCTGGGGATGCTTCATCTTGTGCTGAGAGAAAAGATTCAATATCTGATTCTTGAATATCTGGATGGTGTTGTAATAGAAGGGCCATGAACGCTTCTTTCTTTTTTGCATTTGGACAGTTCTTTGCAAAGTGGCCTTTCTTATGACATATGAAACAACCATCACTACGCTTCTTCCTGAAGTTTCTTCTTTTGACAAACTTCCAAGGCTTTTTCTTGAACCTTTTGTGCTTGGATCGCCGTTTCAAAGGCTTGTTATCATTATATGACTTGTGCTTTGATCGTTTGGTTTTGTGACGCCGACGCAAATGCTTTCCTTTTCTGTGAGATCTACAGTCACAATTTTTATCATTCTTGCACTTAATTTTCATCCAATCTTTGTTGCAAGAATCATGAATACGATCAGCATTTTTTTGGATATTGATCATGAGGGTTTGCTGGCTGCACATTCTTTTAATAGAATCAACGAAGAGTTCGTAGATATCTGCAAGAGTGAGATCCTTGACTTCTTGCTTTTAAATTTTTAGAATCTTCTTTGCTTCAACAACAAGGGAATCTAGGAATGAATGAAAACAATCTGTTTGAGATTTACATCATCAATACCGCCAAGGACATAGAACCATTAAGAAATTCGATCATAGTGCTTTTCTAGATCTTTGAGGTCTAATGAACAGCACTTCATGCTTAACAATTCTTCACGCATGATGTCAAGATGACTTGATGCTTTTCCAACGAATTCAATGTATATGAGTCCAAGAAACTCATCAATGGATTTTTGTTATTGCAGGGTTTTCTGCCTGTATTCGCCTAAGGAATTATACCAGTCTTTCAATCTGCCTGTCAATCTTACAAGAAATCGTAAAAAGACTTCTGGCTGAGAGTAGTGTTGGAGGCCAGTTTGAATCCACGTAGTGAACATGTGGAATCGAGTACGCCATTCTCGTGGAGGTATGTCATCAATGGTAAATTGCTGGTACATTTCATCAGGTGGAATTTTTGGCAGTACATAATCACGGTCTGAAGATTCATCCGAAGAGGGATCTTCAACAATTAGTTCTGGGGTGTTTTCTTGGGGGGGTTGTGGTGGAGGTGGAGGTTGTTGTTGTTGACTAGGAACTTGTTCTTCCATGAAAACTTCTTCAAAATTAGCAAAGAAATCTGGTTTGGATGCTTTGACAGGTGTACGGTCATTCATTGTAAGAGTTTTCAAGAAAGATGCAATTTGGTTTTCTGGCACGTTTTCGTTAGTGTGAACAAACAGCATATCCATCTGTCTGGTGGATGTACCACTAGTAGGATCATGTTCTGGTTTGTAAGCTGAAGGGTTGGATGATGCACTAGTTTTTTGAGAGGTGGTGCTGGCTATTTTGTGAAATGAAGGGGTTGGTGGTACTAGATTGGTGTTTTGGAGTGGTTGGTTAGAGGATTGGATTGTTTGACGATAAGTTTCTAGGTACATATCATCAAAATCTGGGTTTCTGGCTGTAACACGAGGTGGTGGTAATGTTGGTTTTGATTTGGGGACATAGGCATAATGGGATTTTGGTTTTGGAGAACGGGATTTTGGTTTAGGATCTGGCCAATGGGGAAGACGACGTTTGGGAACATCCTTCCATAAATCTGTATTGGACATTCCTGTTGTGGGGGCTGATCTGCATAATGGGATTTTGTTTTCTTGTAAAACAAACTGACGACTCTACAAAACACATTTTTCTTCAAAACAAAGAAACCGAAAGAACGAGGATTTCGGGGTCGGAGATCCGGATTCTCACAAACATAAAACCAAATTAAGCTCTAATTTCCACTATCCTTGGTCAAGTAATAAACCAAGGTATATCGAGTGAGAAGAACACTCACGTATCCGGAATGTATATCAAAAGGTCCTTGCACGTACTTGCCTTTGGGGTATATAGCAAGACCTAGCCAAATAGGAAGGAGCCTTTAACGTTAGTACTTTTAACCACGCTTGCGTATAAGATGTGTCAACCTAGTAAATATATTTTTTTGCATGTTTTATTGACTATCAATCATGAGGATGGTGAACAAAAAGTTTTCTCATGCACACCAACTTTGGGTTTGACAAGTACGGCCGAAGACTGTCAAACCCCATTTGTATAAATTTCTCATTAACACCCTTTTTAGTGATAATTTCCCTGTGACTATTTCCATGAAGCAACTTTAAGATGAGTGAACTTTTTAATTTTTAAAACATATTTTCCAAAATAAATTTTCTAAAATTAATCTTTTTCCTAAACAAGTTTTCCAAAATTAATTTTCAAAACAAGAAGGTAAAAAGAGTACCCAGGAATGCTTATTCCTACCCTAAAACCTATCTATGGGGTTCTCAAGTTGTAGTCGGTTTGATTTTGCTTAATAAACACACAAAAGTGGTTTTCGATTTTACTTTCCTATCAAGTCTTCCGAGAATTATACGATCACGAGCAGAATATTGATTTCTCCTCATCTCGAGTTTTCCCCATTTTTCACCACTTTAGGTTATCAAGTTCACACTGGCTGGTTAGGCTAGTAAAAATCACACTAGGAGCATGATAAGACTAAAATCGCAACAAGTCATGCCTCCTCGCAGTGAAAATGAACTGCCACTCTTCAAACCCGAAAGAACCAACACGGGGAGGCTCCTGTATAGCGGAGCAACCTCCTAGTATCGGTTTACCTTAGAACGAAAATGGTGCTCTAACCTTTGAGCATTTGTACGCCATGCTCCAAGACATAACCTGGTCCCTAGCCATTATAAATGATCACCACAAAGCCATTTAGGCTAGTCTTGATTCACTGACCGCCAACCAAGCTCCCACCAATTAAAATCCACCACCTTTTAACAATTAGGCTCCACCCACACCTCTAATCAACAAATACCCACCACCTCCTATTGCTCCCAGCCAATAACCAAACTCTGCCGCAAATTGCTCCTCCACATGACCCATTAGTGTAACACCCCCGCCTTAATTAGTAGGATGACTCCCGTAATTAAGACATGGAACGTTACTAACCCACCTTAGACTAATTAAAATGGGTTTAAGATAATAATGAAGCAATAAATCCAAGTAAATCATATAACATGCTGACAAGCAAACATAATACTCATGTTGTAGGCGACAATGTAAAACAGGAGTGTAATATACATCTATACACATATATGTAATCCAAAGGACACATAAAAAATTATGTCAACATGTGTTACAAAATACATGCAACAACTTAGGCTAGCCGTGGCTTGCCATATACATATACGTATTACAAAATTGAGTCAGTATCAGAGTCCTCTACTTTGTTCCAGACCTAGTCATTACTTAGTCTCATCTGACCCCGAGGTACCTAAATTTGTTAACATAAAATAGGGTGAGCTCACAGCTCCGTAGGGGGAATAACAGTAAGGATTACATACAAAACATAATTAACAATTTAATCATAAATCATTGTTCAACTGATAAAACAATGCATGCATATGCAGGTTACCTCCATGGTGTCAACATTATACTGATAGAATACCGAAGCTGGGCCAAATCATAATCATAAGAATAAAAATGGGTCTGACCACCCCAGAGAATAAACCGAACATGATCACGTTAAAACATCATTCGACCCATGAAAGATCATCATCATATCATAATAGAATTATACCACATGTCCATCAATATCATATCAGCAGAATCACAAGTGCTTTGTCGTTGTCTAAATTTCGGGCTACACACTGCTGGCCTTAGACAGCTGATGCGTTGCTACCCTCCGAAGGTTTAGGGATTTTCAACCCAAGGGCACCTGGCTGGTGCCCACTTATTTTCACACCGATAAGCACCAATCAGTACCCAATCCCTCCATCATCAAAGGGCTATAATATAATCATAATCAGATGCATCACGAGATCATATCTCATCCCAGAATGATACAACAAACATAAGAAGCTTGCAGCATCACAAATACAAAATATATGTCCACATGATAGGCCATAAGAGTAGTCTGAGCTTGCTGAAAGGTCACCAAGAATTTGGTTGACACAATAATGATGCACAATATGAATAACATGCTAACAAATGAACGTTTGAAACAACTTATGTTGTATTTCTACAACAAGTCTCTATACATGTCTGTTGATATGTATAATTCATCAATTAATCAATTCCATCAATATACAACGTTTATACATCCAAGGGAAATCTCATGTATATCAAATAACACATGTATATTAAGTATAAATGGAATATCTTGATTCATATCACATACTCATGGGTTTATAAATCATAAAACATCGTTATCTCCATCACACAATAATTCTTGAAAATAATACAATTAAAACATGATGATTTACATAAAATAAAACCGTATTATCAGGTTTTAAAAACAATTAAACCCTTATCTCAAATCACTTAGACAATGGAAGAGAAGAATATGAAGATCGAAACTCCATTCGATGAAATCCCAAAATTCCTACGTCACCGCGATCCTCACATTGCGTAAACTAATTTCTCCTAAAGTCAAATTGAATTTCGGAAGCTAAATATATGTGAAATCTAGAGAAAGAAAGAAAAAGGAAGCTCAACTCTATTTTGCTCTATAAAAATGGTGGAAAATGGCTTAAGAAAGACACTGAAAGCATTAAAAACTATGCCACTAACTAACCAACAGTCGCCTGTTGACCTCAACAATTGCCTGTTTGGCCCACAACCTACGCCTCTCTAACAGCAAGGCAAAATAAATCTAGGACTATCCCAAACAATCACCTGTTGCTCCAAAAACTATAAAACTGATCTGAAATGTACTAAAACCATTTAACAACCATTTCCACACTAAACACACTGAAACAAACATAATTTACATTAATACAAATATGGAGTGTTACAATTATCCTTTTGGTTCCACCAAAAAACAATCTGTCCTGCTAGTATCATAACCCCTTATATGCTTTCGACCCACAGTATACCAGCTAAGATATGCGCATTATGGGTCAATATGATGAATCTATAGTTAAGCAAGCAAAGGAAAATAAGGCCATCAACATGCTCAAAGAGCAAATGAAGTCCTTAAACCAGAAAGTCGATGATATAACCGATCTCCAGAACCTGCTATTATATCCAGATGCTTGATTATTGATCGAGTTAGAGTTTCCACACATTGAGAAGTACATTGGGAATACACCACCACCACATCTACACCTCTGTGCCTATGTCCAAACCATGCAATTGTACGTATTGAACAAAGATCACCTGGTGTGAGAACTTGCGCTTTCAATGCCGGCCCCCTTGGCGGCAATTCAGCCAGTTTTTCGGTTTATTTGGAAAACAGTTTGTTTTGTACTATAAAGAAAAGGTGACGGTTTGTCTGAGAATCCGGACCCGCGACCCAAGAGGCAGTCCTCGTTCTCAGTTTTCTTGGTTTTGAATAAAAATACTTGTTTTGTAGAGTCGCCAGTTTGTTTTACGAGAAAACAAACAAAAGATCGTACGAAGGACAATTCGAAAAACGAATTATCTTTCATACGTTTGAAACTAAAGATTTATTTTAAAAATTTACTTTGCTAGGGTTCGGGAACTACGTTATGAATTGGGAAGGTGTTAGGCACCCAATTCGCTCTTTCGGTCTCTTAATGGATCATGTATTTGATTCCTATTTTAGACATCTTGCAAGTAGTTTTAAATAGTTTTCAGAATAGTCCTTTCCGGAGAAATTCAATTTAAAATGGTATTTTTGAAATCAGACTCAAGCTTTGCGAGCGCCTACGTATTCATTCGTAGAATGAAATTAGAGTCTCGTAGTTCCATTTATTTGGAAAATCTTTTCCATTTTTGTTTGTTTTGAAAACGTGTCAAAACGGATTTTAGATTTCTTGTAAAACTTAGAAGGGACTGGTTTAGAAAACAGTGAACTTCTGTGCAAGTTATCTAATTTTTTGTACTAAAACTGATATTTAAATGCGGTATTGAGATTAGTAGGGTGGTAGAAAAACGTACCTGATGCGCTTGAAGAAGAAATGAAGACCTTGCCTTGCTTGCCTCCTTCTCTCTCTATAACTTTCTCTCTTTAAAGCTTTCTCTCACTAGCCTTCTCTTTCACTAACTTTCTCTCACTAGAAATTCTCTAAAAGAAGACTCTCTAATGAGATTTTGACAGAATTTCCCATTACTAAAAACACTAGCGAGTGTTCATCCCTCAAATGAGAGCCCAAAGGTCCTATTTATAAAGAAAAAAATGCAGAAAAAAGGCCTGGGTAGCCGCCCGACTAAGAGTCAGCCGTACTGCTAGGGAGGGTTGCGGCTAAGGCGTGCGGCTAGGGCGTGCTGCTCGAAGCCAACCGTGCGGTTAGGAGCCAACCGGGCGACCAGACTAGTGAGACCGATCCGTAAGCTCTGAAGACCAACTAGAATGGGATGAAGACCGATCGGGATCAAGTTAAGACCGATCGGGATCAAGTTAAGACCGATCGGGATCAAGTTAAGACCGATCGGGATCAGGATAAGACTGATCGGGATTAAGATTAGACCAGTCAGATCATGTTAAGACCGATCGGGATGAGGATAAGACCGATCGGGATCAGGAGATGACTGATCGGGATCAGGAGATGATCGATCGAGATCAAAAGATGGATATTGATCTAAGAATCCTTGGTGAGTTTTGTATAGGGGAGAGACATGGTTGTGGCAGATTTAACGCGCTTGAAAAGTCAGGGTTTTTCCTAATGGTCTCTATATGCATGACGACTTAAGACTTGATGCGGAATGCTTGATTTGTCTGAAAACCAGATTCATACGAGAGTCGTGGATTGGGGTGTTCACAGACCCTCTCGTCCCAGGATTCTTGCTTGCAAGGATTCTGGGACGACAATAAGAAGACAAACAATTCACGACTATCGCGTGAATCTCAATTGATTGTTTTATTCATGAAAATCTGTGAATCGAAATATACCCTCATGGTAGGGGGATTTTGTGGTGCTTTGAGCAATATGATCCACAGTTGACCTTCCTCTCGGCCAAGCTATATCTGATACATCAATCTATTCTCACGTCTACCGTCAGAGAATCCATCTCAGTCTTTCTTCAGATTTTTCGAGCTTATTGATATTTACCCTCAGCTTGTGGGATGTACCAATCTCACCATTTACCCTCTGAATGGCCTATTCTCAAGAACACTTCTCGTTCTTTGCAAATGTATTTGAAAAATTTCTTGGAGTTCAGATTCTTTCAGAATGACACCTTCTTGACTTCGTCAGTATGAAGCTTCCCAATCTTTTGGGGAAGAAGTGGTTACTAAGAGTAGCGGGGTTTGCTCCTATCGCACTATCTTGTTATCATAACCATGTGATGAAACTCCCTGATCTCATGGAGAATGGGATGAAACTCCCTAACTTCTAGGGAGGATGTTATTGGTTACCAAGAATGGTCGGGTTGGCACCTGTCACACCATTTTGCTGGCATAACCGAGGTTATCTATCAGGAGATATTCCTCTGTGATAGTTTTCTAAGAAATGGCACTCCTAGCCACCCTCAGAAGGAATGTCATATTAGCGACTGCCAAGAGTGGGGGGTCTGCACCTCTCGCACCATCTTGCTGGCACAGCCTGAAAAGGTTGAGTTAAGATTGCCAAAAGTGATTGGTCCTCGCGATAGGACGTCATCTTGCTGACACAATCTGGGCTGACTTGTGAATTCCCATGGAACGCATTCAAAAGGGGAAGAAATGTATGATATGTTAGCGACTGCCAAGAGTGGGGCGTTTGCACCTCTCGCACCATCTTGCTGGCACAGCCTAAGGGGTTGTGTTAGAGACTACCAAGAGCGGCGGGGTCAGTACCTGTCGCATCGTCTTGCTGACATAGTCTAAGGCTGAACGTCGGGAGATATTCCCTTATGACGGTTTCCAAGAAATGGCGCTCCTGGCCAACCTCAGAAGGTATAACAAGTTAGTGACTGCCAAGAGCGAGGGGTCTTCGTGATAAGACTTCTTACTTGCTGACACAACCAAAAGAGGTGATGTTAAGACTGTCAAGAGCGGCGGGGTCGGCACCTGTCGCACCGTTTTGCTGGCACAGCCTGAAAAGGTTGGGTTAAGATTACCAAGAGTGATTGGTCCTTGCGATAGGACATCATCTTGCTGACACAATCTGGGGTGACTTGTAAATTCCCATGGAACGCATCCAAAAGGGGAAGAAATGTATGATATGTTAGTGACTGCCAAGAGTGGGGGGTCTGCACCTCTCGCACCATCTTCCTGGCACAGCCTGAAAAGGTTGTGTTAGAGACTACTAAGAGCGGCAGGGTCGGCACTTGTCACATCGTCTTGCTGGCATAGTTTAAGGCTGAACGTCGAGAGATATTCCCTCAAGACGGTTTCCAAGAAATGGCACTCTTGGCCAACCTCAGATGGTATGACAAGTTAGTGACTGCCAAGAGCGAGGGGTCTTCGTGATAAGACTTCGTACTTGCTGACACAGCCAAAAGAGGTTATGTTAAGATTGCCAAGAGCGGCGAGGTTGGCACCTGTCGCACTGTCTTGCTGGCACAGCCTGAAAAGGTTAGGATTGACTTCGTCAGTAGGGTCTTCTTCAGAATCATATTACTCCATCAACTTTATGTCACATCACATAATTCGAGACATGTTCTTAAGGATATTTGTCCATATTTTCCCTTATCCTTCACCCTTCTCCTTGCATTATCTCTGCTCTTGGCTGTTGATCGTATATGCCTGCTCATCTTGTGGCAAGAAAGTTATGCTAGAGAGAATATGGAAAGTTCAAGTGTTTCCTTTTTTCAAAACCTATTCTTACCCTCAGTTTAACTTTTCTGCTGTCATCAAGAAATTGGGTTGGTTCTCTTTGAATCTCAGACTTTCATGCGTAGTAGTGGACTCAGTTTTCAACTCTACCCTCTGGCTTTACTTCTTTAACATGGGGATAAAGCACTTTTGAAAATCTCAGTTCTTTTTCCAATTACCCTCTGGCTTATTAGTGGAAGGTGCTGGTCCGCATCATTTTCTGTTTTTTGATGCCCTTATTGCTCTCTCATTCTCATTATTGGGAATATCCGGCCCATTGTTTTGGCTTTCGAATCTTCTTCTTCTTCTTCTTCTTCTTTTTTTCAGACAGGAGCCTTACTCACCTAAGACATAGCCCTCTGCCTTTTTGGCACAGCTGTCACTCTTAGTGTGGCTCTCCCTGCTGATTTTTCTTCCTTTCTGTTTTACTCACTTTCCTCACCTAGACCAACGGGATTTTACCCTTTTCTACTTTTTCAGTTTTTTCTTGTACCCGATTCCTTTTTTACACCTTCCTCTTTTGCCAGATTTGAACTGTGTCTAGGACTGATCATTCTTCAAAGCTCGGCTCCACCACAGATCTCAAAATTCAGCTTTTGGGCTTTGTATCTTACTTCGTCGTGCGGGTGTGAGTGATTCTTAGTCTGTTCATCTTAGAAAACTAACCAGAAAGTCTTTCAGACGTCCAAGGAGTCAATTTTGCAAAATTTTTCTCCAAACTTTGTTGGTTTTGTTGTTTTGGATTACCCCCCACTTGTTGTGTGACAAAGAACTTGTCATACAACAAGTGCCTAAACGACAAAGTGAGTTGGGCAACAAAAATGGCACCTTTTTCCATTTAAACTTTCAAACTTCCTATTCTCTTTTTAGCATATCTTTTTCTTGCTCACATACTTACTCTCTAGCGATCTAGTTGGTCATGTATTTTGTGATGATCATCAGCCACGACCGTTTCTGTATGATGCGCCTTTCTTGATGACGAATGGGTATGTGTGGATTTTGAGAGACCCCCTGAGGTTGAACGGATCTGATAAAGATTGATGTATCATCAGATAGCACTTTGGCCTTTATTGGAAGATCATTCGTGGTGTACAATGGAGCCTTTGGAACACAAGATTCGCCGACGCGTACGGGTACATTTCAATTCAAATTTCTCGTTTAGAGAAAATTATGTGAATATGTCATTTATGCCAGAAAACATGAGACATGCATGCAATGTGGTGGGTCTGGTGGCGTTTTGCGCAATTTACCCCCAGACCCATGCAAATGCAAATGCAAAGATCGTTCTTTCTGAGAATCTGGCAATTATAAAGAGCAATTCATATTTTGTTTTGTTTCAATTGCAAGAAATCCTAAAAAAAATTTGCCCGAGACCTTTATCAAGATTTGTCCTTTTCTCCACACCTTACCGTATGAACTTCTTTTTATAAATCCTTCATTGCTCCTCGAACTGACTGGTGCCTTTAAATGAACTATTCTTCCAATTCCTTGTTATCTTATTGTGGGTGAATGAGATTGTTTTATTAGAATAGACCGGGCCTGATATCACTTCTCAGGTTGCCTACGTTCCCCAATACCCTAACATTCCAAAAATAATCCAATATGGGGCTTAGGTCTTCGTAGTTCATGTTTACAAATGACAAATGAAAAATCTTCAATCACAGTTGTTCAAATTCTCAAACACTGGTTACAAATCTTCAATTTCTAGCTACCATTCTTCAATCATTGATGGTTTTGAGGAGACGGATCTAGTATCTTTCCTGCTTGGATAAGGTCCTGAATAGCATGCCAAAGAGCCATGCAATTGTCAGTCGTGTGTCCCATATTCTGATGGTATTCGCATGTTTCATTGAGGTTCCAATTAGTGGGGACTGGATTGGGTATCGGTCGTGGGTTCATCGGATAGATCATTCCTATATCTTTCAGCTCCTTGTATACCTTGCTCAATGGACCTGGCAGTTGTGAGAAATTCCTTTTCATGTGTCTGACTCAGTTTGCCCCCCTATTGTTGCTGTAATCTTGGTATCCCAAAGGAGAAATGTTGGTGACTATGGCGAAAGGATTGGCAGAGGAGTCAATATTGCTCCGAACAAAAGGGTTGTATGTCGAAATCTGGTTTGCAACCGGGGTTGAAGCTTTCTTGTATTGTGCACTAAACTTTCTTGCTTCAGCTTCTTTAGCCAATTCTTCATTCCCACGTGCAACAAGGCTTTGAAACGGCCAAAAAGAATTGGTGACCCATCTTATTTCGAATTTCTGCTTTCAGATTCTTGACGATCATTCCCAATTGCTCCTCTTCATCTATCCGTTCCACCATTTGTGCAGCGAGTGCCCTCCACCTTGTGACAAATTCACTCAAACTTTCATCATCTTTCTGTTTTGCCATTTCAAGATGTTTGCGAGTAATCTTTAATTCCTCGTTTGTTTTGTATTGGGCAATAAACTCATTCACAATACTGGTCCATGACTGCACCCGATGTTTCTCTAATCCTAGGAACCAACTTTGGGCTAGGGTTAAATGAAAAGAGTTAGCTAACTCAGCCTCACCTATATCGTAGATCTTCATCGCCCGTACATAGGATTTTAAGTGCAACTCTGGTGGCGTTGTTCCTTTGAACTTCTCTATTGCGGGCATCTTAAACCCAACCGGATAATGAGCTTCTGGGTATAGATTATAGCTCTGGAGTTGTGTCAGGTCATTTGATCCCTCGGCTACCTTCTGGGTTAAGGCTTTCAATTGTTCCTTAAGCTCGTCTAAAGTCTTATTCCTTTTCGAAATCACCTCTTGTGGAAGAATGGCATCACCCTGCATACTCACCGGACGCAGAATAGGGTCGTAGTATGGATCATGATAAGGATGATGTGGTGGTTGCCATTGTTGAGCATGTTGGGCTGCTTCAGGTGGGACTTCTTGGTGTAGCCAATTCTCAATTAGATCAGGTCGCCTATGTGGAGTATGTGGTTCAATGGGAGTTGGAATATCAGAGTGAACAGATAGTGGCGCGGGTGGTATAAGCGTGGCGTCTTTTATTGGCTCATTCACAACTGGTTGACCATGAATAGATGGCGGCATATGTGGTGCGGGCGGTGTCTCTTTTGTTGGCTCGTTCATAACCCGTCGACCTCTGTCTATCTCCTCCAGCCGAGCCTTGGTAGTTCGTTGATCATCTAATAGTAATGCTAGGCTCTTGCTAATGTCCCCGAGCATTCGGTACATCTTTTCCGGGGTTGGTATGGTTATATTGTCCGACCCTAATGCAGTGTTTGTTGGATCCACAGAAGTATGCCCCGGCGGCATTCCCCGGTTGATATTTTGCTGAGACACTCCTTGATTTTGGTAGGAAGGACCTGGCAGCAAATCCACTGTAGTGAAAGAATTTCCAGCGACCCTATTCGAAGTTTGTGGCTATTGTTGTTCCATATCAGCTGGTGTATCCGGTCGAACTAATCTACCAGTGCTATCTCTTCCGGTCCAAATGGAAGCCAGATCGAATATAAGTCTTCCGAAGGAGAAAAGGACAAATGCCGATGCGTATAGAATATTTCCCGAAAACAAAAGAAAATATGAACTTTTAACACTTACTAGATTCCCAGAAATACTTCGATCGAGGCTAAACACACAAAAAGTTTTCTTTAGGTGAGATCGAAAACAGTCCAACAGTGATAACTTGAGATCCCCGTATAGAGGTAGGGTAGGAACAGAATTCCATGGGTTCCCTAGCCGTCTATAGTTTTGGAAAATCATTTTAAAAAGAGTTTTCGGGAAAATCATTTGAAAATACGGAAAGTTCTCTCCCCATGAGTTGTTTTATTCATGGAATCAGGAAAATTACGAAGATTCAATCCTCGTGAATTTTTACGGCGGAGATTGGACAGCCTCTGACCGTACCTGTCAGAACCGCGATGGTATAATTGACAGGGCCTTAACTGGTTTTATATTCTCACGACTGTCGGTCATTAAAACCATGCAGAAAATCTTGTGTTCTAAGCTGACTCCTCTACATGCAAGCGTGGTTTAAGAAGGTAAGGTTTAAATCTCCCTCCTATTTGGCAGGTCTTACGATATACCTCAAGAGCGCAGGTACGTGTAAGGACCTTTTGATATACATCCCGGGTACGTGAATGTTCTCGTCACTCTATATACCTCGGTAAGTACTTGGCCAAGGAGAGTGGTCCTAGGCGCTTTTGGCTAGTGCAGACCCGCAAGTCCGCGGCCTAGTCACGACTCTGGTCCCGAGGTTAATAGGGTAAATTCACACTCGCGAAAATGCATGATAGGACATGAGTGCGTGCAAAATAACAATCTGGCGGTTCATTATTGATCAATGCTTTAGGGTTTGTTGCAGTATTTTACAGAATTTTAATTATGAAAAAGATTTTCCTCGCATAATTAACAAATAAAGGTATCAGGGTATCCACCTAGATTGCTTCTATGTTATCCTTAAACTAAGGCTTGCAACCCTATATCTAATAAATAACAGGAATTAAATATATGATCCATTATATAAGAGCTTAGTTCTCGACATCCCCAGCAGAGTCGCCACTGTGAGAATCCAGACCCGCGACCCGAGAAGCAGTACTCGTTCTTGGTTTTCTTGGTTTTGAATAAAAATACTTGTTTTGTAGAGTCGCCAGTTTGTTTTACGAGAAAACAAACAAAAGATCGTACGAAGGACAATTCGAAAAATGAATTATCTTTCATACGTTTGAAACCAGAGATTTATTTTGGAAATTTACTTTGCTAGGGTTCGGGAACTACGTTACGAATTGGGAAGGTGTTAGGCACCCCATTCGCCCTTTCGGTCTCTCAATGGATCATGTATTTGATTCCTATTTTAGACATCTTGCAAGTAGTTTTAAATAGTTTTCAGAATAGTCCTTTCCAGATAAATTCAATTTAAAACGGTATTTTTGAAATCAGACTCGAGCTTTGCGAGCGCCTACGTATTCATTCGTAGAATGAAATCAGAATCTCGTAGTTCCATTTATTTGGAAAATGTTTTTGTATTTTTGTTTGTTTTGAAAATGTGTCAAAACGGATTTTAGATTTCTTGTAAAACTTAGAATGGACTGGTTTAGAAAACAGTGAACTTCTTTGTAAGTTATCTAATTTTTTTTATTAAAACTGATATTTAAATGCGGTATTGAGATTAGTAGGGTTGTAGAAAAATGACCTGATGCGCTTGAAGAAGAAATGAAGACCTTGCCTTGCTTGCCTCCTTCTCTCTCTAGAACTTTCTCTCTCTAAAGCTTTCTCTCACTAGCCTTCTGTTTCACTAACTTTCTCTCACTAGAAATTCTCTAAAAAGAAGACTCTCTAATGAGATTTTTATAGAATTTCCCCTTACTAAAAACATTAGTGAGTGTTCATCCCTCAAATGAGAGCCCAAAGGTCCTATTTATAGAGAAACAAATGCAGAAGAAAGGCCTGGGTAGCCGCGCGGCTAAGAGCCAGCCGTACGGTTAGGGAGGGCTGCGGCTAAGGCGTGCGGCTAGGGCGTGCGACTCGAAGCCAACCGTGCAGTTGGAAGCCAACCGTACGGTTAGGAGCCAACCGTTCGACCAGACTAGTGCGACCGATCCGTAAGCTCTGAAGACCGACTAGAATGGGATGAAGACCAATCGGGATCAAGTTAAGACAGATCGAGATCATGCTAAGACCGATCGGGATGAGGATAAGACCGATCGGGATGAGGTGATGACCGATCGGGATAGGGAGATGACCGATCAGGATCAGGAGATTGATATCGATCGGAGAATCCTTGGTGAGTTGTGTATAGGGGAGAGACATGGTTGTGGCAGATTTAACGCACTTGAAAAGTTATGGTTTTTCCTAATGGTCTCTATATGCATGACGACTCAAGACTTGATGCAGAATGCTTGATTTGTATGAAAACTAGATTCATACGAGAGTCGTGGATTGGGGTGTTCACAGTTTGTAAAGGAAATCAGAGTTGCCAGTTTGTTTTACTAAACAAACAAAAGTCTGTGTAAAAGATGAACATTTATGGATTAAACGACCTCTTAAACACAATTAATGCGAAACCAGTTGATTCAAAAGTTCGGGGATTAAGTTACGAATCCGGAAGGTGTTAGGTACCCAATTCTCCCTTTCGATCTCTAAGTAGGATATGCGCATGATTATAATCGAAAATTAGCATGCTTATTAATATTATAGCTTATCACCCCATAATTTTAGGAAAATGGGATTTGGGGTGGGGATGGAAAATATGTGCTTCATAATTCGCCCTTTGATTTTAGAAATTAGTGTGTGTGTGTGTGTGTGATTTGAAAAATAACTTAGATAATGATAGATAACAAAACAAGCATTTTTTGAAAGTTTAGAGCTTTTCGGAAGCTAATTCGATTTGGAATCGGATATCTGGCAATCCTCGAGATTCGTTCGTCAATAGTATATCACATTTTAATAATTCAATCAGCAATGACAAATCCAGTACTCTCATATTGGATATTTAGGTAAGCACCGATATTTATAGATTAAACGAAGTACAAACGCTTATTGATTCCTTCGTGAACCGAGATTTTACAAGATTAACTAATAAAAATATTTTGAAAAATAGTTACAGCTCATTCCACACCTTTAGTTTTGAAAACATGATTTACATATGAAATTTGGACTGATTTTGAGATAAATAACAATCTTTACATGCGATTGATCAATTATAACAGATAAAATAAAGACAGATACAAAAATTAAAGCCAAATTAAGATAAAAAATACCTGAGAGCCTTGAAAATAGTAGAATACTATTTTAAAGCACTGTTCCCGAAATCCTAGAGATGACTAATGCTTCAAATGGGGTTAGTGCTGGTGTATTTATATCTGACAAATAAAATGGGTTAGGACAGGGACCTTTTGTCGGGTGGATAGATTCCTTTGGAGCATCTGTCTACACGACACACATTGTCATGTGGACAGATGCCTCCAAGGCATCCATCTCCATGACAGACACTTTCAATTCGAGTTGGTTTTTGCTATTCCAGACAAACGGGACATCAGATTGATCTGATTTTTTAGTATGTTGTTGTCCATAACAAGACCTATATACTGACTAAATTGGAGCTCATTTGGGCTTCGGGAAGGCCTCCGTATGACTTCCCAAGGTGAACTCATGGTTTTCTGAATTTTTGGCAATCCGACCATCAAATCGAGCTGATTTTTGAGTATGTAACTCCTTATAGTACTATTTAACAATCCTTAAAATTTGAGGTTGATCATAAGTGAGGAAGTCTCATTGTACAAGATTTGACGGTTTAATGTTCTGAACATTTGTCTAGGAGATAAAAGCATAGGTGTTTGTTGTGTGAAAAAATGTCCATACATTTGATCACACAGCACAGGTGGACAAATGTCTTAGGACATTTGTCTGGTACACAAACATGCATTCTTCTAAGACAATTTTTACTATCCTAGCCTAACGGAGCATCAGATCAATTTGATTTTTCAATATGTTTCTATCGATAATACAACCTATGTACTGACCAAATTTGAGCTCATTTTCACTTCAGAAAGACCTCCGATTGATTACCCGAAGTGAACTCCCAGTTTTTTGAATTTTTGGAGATCCGGCCATCGGATCGAGCTAATTTTCGATTATGCCACTCATTATGGTGCTATCTAACAACCTTTAAAGTTTGAGGATGATCAGAAATCAAGAACTCTCATTGTGAAAATACTCACAAGATTTGACGATTTTCGGTTCCGACAGCTTCCTGTAATTCTCATAACTTCTCGTCTGGGTGTCCTTTTGGCTTCCTTCTTTGACCTACATCACATGTACATAGTATGCGTGCATTTATGAATGCTTGTGCATGTATGCATGCTCATTTTCTTAGAGATTGGGATTTTGTGAGGGTTGCAAAATGAGGTGTTCACACCTGGCTCAAGGTTTTCATCAAAATCTCACTAGGCTGGCACACAATTGGTTTTTAAGTTTAGAGAGACACAATGTAAGATTACTTAAAATAAATAATCCGAGCAAATGTAGGCCTTCCCAAATTCTGATCATTCTCAAATTTAAGCAGGAGCTATAAGACATCTAGGGGCAAGACACATTCAGAAATTAGCATGATCCAACAGTTGGAAGTCCTCACAACAATCACCACTTATCGTACGATAAGTTGCACTTACTGTGTGATAAGTACCCTTGTCCCAGTCGACAAGCTCCTGTCTAGATGATATTATAGTCCCTTAAACAAAATTGGATTGAAGGTGCAACGGGGAGGAGCCAAATCCTTGGTATTGTTAATAGCTTCTATCATAGAAGATAAAACTGATAGAATAATTAATGTTATAAAATTCGTAACAATAAAATCTACAATTGATTTTAAAGTGCAATGCTTTAAATAGGGATTGATTTTATTTATTTATTGTGCAGAAAAGAAAATAATGTAAGATATATCATTAACGGCTAATAAACTATGGGATAAAGAAATCTCTGATCTTTAAATTAGCAATACAGAGAGCAAACTTAGCTATTTCACGAGTTACAGTTTCTCCACCAGGGAAAAGAAATGAAGCTTTATTTTAATTTGGTTAAATTAGACTTAGATATATTATATCTTGTTTTTAAGAAGTAACATTTAGACTAATAATGTTTAAATAGAATAAAATATAAATCAACAATAATTGAAGGGTCATTTGGGTTTTGGGGTCCATATTTTGTCATTCTTGAGTTAGAGGTCCACAGTTTTCATTTCTTGGTTTTTGGGGTTTAAAATGGTTGATTCTGTTAGTCAATGGTAAAAAAGCGTTAGTCAACAAAAAAATTGAGGGAAAATTCCTAAAATGCCCCCCAATTCCTTCATCTTCTTCATTTGCTTAGCCAAAAAGAAAAAAAATAGACAAACCACACCACCACCCTCCTTCTCTCTCCACATTCACCACGTCCAGTTTCTCCTTTTTTTCCATTTGCTAAAAAAAATACTAGAAAGATAACAACCTCGCCACCACCACCATTTATTTCTCTCTTCTCTCCACGATCATTACCTTCTCTCTCTTTCTCTCTCTCTCTCTCTAGAGTATAACAATGGCAGCCATATACTCAGCAACAACCTTATTCACCCTCTAAAGAAGACTCCTCTCCTCCACCAAACCCTTTGCTTTCTCATCCACCTCACACAAAACCATTTTCTCCTCCTTCTCTTTTCACCCCCGGCCCTCAAACTCCAAAACCCCTTTCATCAGATACCCCTTAAATTCTCCACCACCCCTCCAAATCTCAGCCACCATCTCCGTCGGTGACACCTTCCCAAAATCCACTTGCACCTACTTCGACCCCGCTGGGGAACTCAAAACCACCACCGTGTCTGAATTGACGAAAGGCAAGAAGATTGCCTTATTTGCTGTACCTAGGTGTGAGAATCCGCAAATGCGACCCCCGGGTCTCGTCCCCGTTCGTTGGGCGTCTAAAACGTCAGAATGGATTCCGTCGTTTCATTTGCTGGAGTATTTTGATAATTCATATCACATGTCTCTATGTTCTATTTCTAGATGTAAAAGGGTTCGTTCAGAGTCGCCAGTACGTTTTACGAGAAAACGGACAAAACAGTTGTGTAAGAGGAAAGGCTACAAATAAGCCTTTATTTACACGTTTGTCTACGAAACCAGGATTCTATAGGGTTCGGGAACTATATTACGGTTTGGGAAGGTGTTAAGCACCCATTCCGCCCTTTCGGTCTCTAGTGGTCTTTTATGTGTTTATTCTATGTTGAAAAACTTGGATGCTTTTACTGACAGTCTACTACTTTCTAAGTGAAAACCCTAATCTCTGGGAAAAGCGGGGAAAGGGATAAAAAAACCTTTGTGTTCCGAGATCCGATGTTTTTATTATTTTGAAAGATATAACAAGTGATAAAAGTTGTTTTATTTTGAGAGAGAGAGTTTCCCGTATTGTTTCCTCGGATAATGACGGTTTTCTCGTATTGTAATTACTTTTATAAAAGTTTGGATTTTGTATCGGGACTAATTTAATATGGAATTAGAACTCTTGAGGGGAGTTTTATCAGACACGTCGCAGTCTAAAAAGACAGGATATGTTGATGTTAATTCCTAGATAAGTTTTATCAGTCCAGTTTTTTTGAAAACAGGATTTTGTCCGGACGATAATGTACTTATTCTTCTGATTTCGCAAATGATTTTATCAGGGTCTTTTGTTTTGAAAACGGTAGACTATTTATAACTTGGCAATAAGTTTATTCAAATAAAATGTGGACAGAACAACAGAAGTAAAACAAGTACACAGATATCTAATTTAAATACTAGAAGAGACTTTCTTTACCTTCCCGACGAGAATAATAATAATAATAAGAAAGAAAATATAATATGGCGGCGAGATTTCCGGCAATAATAATCTTTTCCTTCTTCAGATATTTTCGAGAATTCGATTCCAGAGACGGGACACGTCGAGTGTCGAGAATAGATTCGATAATTCTTCAGAAATAAGACGAGGAACGAGAATGCTTGATGAAAGACTAGAAAATCATATTTAAAGCTTAGGATTCTTCAATCCCAAGTTGCTGTCCTTGAACCCTTGGGGGTGTTGGCCTATTTATACTGCTCGGGGAAGATTGTCGCGTGACATGTCCCCAGAAAGGGCAAGTGTCGCGCAACATAGTGTACAATGTCGCGCGACAAACGGCTGAAGTGATGTTTCTGACAGACTGATTTGTCAGAGAGTGGATGGTCTGGTGTCAGGAGTGATTGTCGCGCGACATAAGGGGGATTGTGGCGCGACAATCTCTCTTAAAAATAGGTTTGTTGGCCAACAAACCCTTTCGGGGTAGTTTCTGGTGCTCAGGTGGGTCTCGAACCCAAAAATAGTAGTTTTCGAAAGTCGTTAGGGTTCTTGCGGGGGTCACGGATCGGGGTGTCTACACTAGGGCGTTTACTCCCATTTGTTCATTTCATTATTTACCTAATTTTGCGAATTTGGCCTACAAATTGAAAACCAAGGGAATAGATATGGTCGCCAGCATTTTGGTGAATGACGTGTTTGTTACGAAAGCGTAGAAAGCTGATGTTGAGAAAAAGTGAAAGGGCGTCAACGAAGTGAAGAGGTGGTGGAAGAAGACAGAGCTGAGATTTTTTAGGAGAAGGATTGGGTCTAGGAGATGAATGAATGAAAAATATGAAGAAATTAGGGCATTTTTGAAATTTTGGCTCAAATTTGGTGTTGACTAACTCTTTTTGTCCATTGACTAACACAATCATCCATTTTGGACCCCAAAACCCAAGAAATGAAAATTGTGGACCCCTCACTCAAGAATGACAAAACTATGGACCCCAAAACCCAAATGACTCGTAATTGAACGTAATTGAATATTTAGACTACTCATTGCAAATTTCTTATCAATAGAAAATAACAAATGTCATTAAAATGATCAAGTGATTTGAGTTGGATTAAGTTAATATTTCACTCCAAGCAAACTTATTTTGTGGAGATTTAGAAGCTATTCATTTATCCTTCAAACTATACTCCGTTTAACAAAATTGGATTGAAGGTCTCCAAATCCTTGGTATTGTGAAGAGCTTTTATCATTGCATATAAAATTGATAGAACAATTTGTGTTATACAATTCGTAATTATACAATATAAAATTTCTTTCACAATTCATTGATTTAAATGAGGATTGAATTTAATTAAAAGAAAATCACCTAATTAAGATATATCATTAACAGCTAACAAAATATACGAAGAGAAATCTCAGATCTCCAAATCGGCAATGGAGAGTGCAAACTTAGCTATATCATGAGTTATTGTATATCTACACCGGGGACAAGAAATGAAGATTGATTTTAATTTGGTAAAATTAGAATTAAATATATTATATCTTGTTTTTTAGAGGTAATATTTTGACTAATTCTTTTGAAATAAAAATAAACAATCTCTAATAATTAAACCAGATTGAATATTTAGATTACTCAATGCAATTTTTTTATCATTAGAAAATAACAATTATCATTAAAATGACCATATGATTTGAGTTGGATTAAGTTAATATTTGACTCCATAACAAACTTATTTTGTGGAAATTCAGAAGATATTCCTTTTGCTCTGAAGCTATACTCCGTGAAACGAAATTGGTTCAAAGTTGCAATGGGGAGGAGCCAAATCCTTGGTATTGTTAAGAGCATCTATCGTAGCAAATAAAATTGATAGAACAATTAATATTATACAATTCATAATAATTAAAGCTAAAATTGCTTTCACAATGCGTTGATTTAAATAAGAATTGATTTTAATAATTTTATTTTTTTGAGAAGAAAAGAAAATCACGTAAGATATATCATTAACATCTAACAAAATCTGGGAATAAGAAATATCAGATCTCCAAATTAGTAATGGAGAGAGCAAACTTGGTTCACGAGTTACAGTATTTCTTAGCCAGGGAGAAAAAATGAACGGTGATTTTAATTTGGTTAAATTAGACTTACTTATATTATATCTTGTTCTCTACAGATAATATTTAGACTAATTATGTTTAAATATAAATAAATTATCTACAATAATTGTACCAGGTCGAATATTTAGACTACTCATTGCAATTTTTTATCATTAGAAAAAAACAAACGTCATTAAAATGACCATGTGATTTTAGTTGGCTTATGTTAATATTTTACTCCTGAACAAACTTATTTTGTGTAGATTTAGAAGCTATTCCCTTAGCCCTCAAACTGTAATCCATTAAACGAAATTGGATCGAAGCTGTAATGGGGAGGAGCCAAATCCTTGGTATTTTTAATAACTTCTATTGTAGCAGATCAAATTGATCGAACCATTAATTTTATACACTTCATGATAATAAAAACTAAAATTTCTTTCACAATGCATTGATTTAAATGAGGATTGATTTTAATAATTTAATTTTATTGAGAATAAAAGAATATCATGTACGATATAGGGTCATTTTGATTTTGGAGTCTATAGTTTTGTCATTCATGAGGTAGGGGTCCACAATTTTCATTTCATGGGCTTTGGGGTCCAAAATGGATGATTCTGTTAGTTAGTCGACAAAAATCATTAGTCAACACCAAACTTGAGCCAAAATTGCTAAAATGCCCCTAATTCCGTCATTTTCTTCATTTGCTTGGCCAAAAAAAATAGAGATGAACCACACCACCGCCCTCATCTCTCTACATTCATCACCTTCACTTTACCTCCATTTTTTTTCCATTTGCTCAAAAAAAATACTAGAAAGAGACCAACCTCACCACCACGTACCACTTTATTTCTCTCTTCTCTCCACGGTCTTCACCTTCTCTCTCTTTCTCTCTCTCTCTAGAGTATAACAATGGCAACCATATTTTCATCAACAGCCTCATTCACCCTCTCAAGAAGACTCCCCTCCTCCATTGAACCCATCGTTTTCTCATCCATCTCTCACAAAACCCTTTCCTCCTCCTTCTCTTTCCTCACCCTCAAAGTCCAAAACCTTTTTCATCCCAAACCCCTCAAATTCACAACCACCCCCACAAAATCTCAACCACCATCTCCATCCGTGTGATGCCCTAAATCTCGTTAAGAGGTCTACACTTCCGGAATTCGGTTAATCACGGAGCCATACGCTGACCGCTGGTGAAATGTATGAAAAATACAACTTTCAAAAACTTTTTCTTTGAAACCATTAACAAAATCATACTATACTTAAAAATCTATTTTAGAAATTTTTAGCATGTGGAGTCCATATTCTCAAGAAACCAACATGTGAATAATAATACTAATTTCATACAAATTTTTCTAATTCAATCACAATATAAAACCAACTCCACATATAAAATATTTTACCAAAATCCCTCCTCAAATATAGAGTACATCAAATCTAAAGTTCGGTTCTTTATTTAGAAAGTTCGTACATAGATACATTTACTTATAAATCTAATTTATATACAACTCAATCCTTATTGTAAGGATTAGAAATAGTCGGTATTTTAGAGGCCTCTAGAATGGAGAATCACGCGCCACCCAGAGATACCACCTGAATAACTGGTGAAAAAGAGAATGAGCCAAATTCGAGCTCAGTGGGAACTAATTTAATTTTTTATAAAAAATACACCTTGCCATCATACATGCACGTTCCACTGTAGTAAAATAGAATACATACATTTTAATAATGCCAATAGTACAATGCAGCCGTATACATGCATGTAGAAGCCCACTCGGATACACATCCTAGACTCTGGAAGCTAGCTCACTTAGCTAGCCATATTTACCCCTAACTTCCATACATGTGCCACTATCACTACACCAAAATTCGCCAACTGGCACGGTTCTAATCCGTGCCTGGCCAGATTTAGCACGGTAACGAGCCGTGCCAAATACCGCAGTACCAATTGTTTGGCACGATACCACACCGTTCCAAAGGTGTACTAGATTTTGGTCAAAGGGTAGAGGTTGTCAGGATTCAGCACTTTATTAGCACGGCAACAAACCGTGCCAAATTTTTAACACGTGGCACTCTCATTATCAAACACGCGTCGACTGAATTGTTCAATTTAGTCAGATTGGTGCACTCGTCTAGCACGGCTACATGCCGTGGCTAATAATTTAAATTAAATAAAAAAAAGATTTGCTCATACCCATTTCTTTTTTGTGGGTGGAGGAGACGCATTATACATTTCATTGTATATGAAACATGATAAAACAAATCCAAACACCAAACTTAATTCAAACATTCCCTACATTCCATATCCAAATCAAAGTACACGTTTAAAATAAGAATAGATTCCAACATAAAACATTATTTGTTAAGGACCTCATAAAATGAAGATTTAATTACACAACTCAAAGATACAATTGAACACTCCAATCTTTGGTCCTCTTCAAATGTCTTCTATCCTATGAACTTGTAAGCACCGAATACCTGGGTATTCGTAAAAGGAAAAGTTGTCAAAAAAATAATTGGAAACAGTTAAATACTAAATAATAACTTCAATATCATGAAGCAATTGGCAATAATTCATATGCAACAAATAATTTAAATTCTACAACACATGGTACCAAAGTAAACATATAACTATCAATGCTAGGTAGATGAAAGTAAACTGTTGGCAGAAGAAATTAACCACTTCTATATAAATAAATAAATATATCTATATATATTTATCATGGAGTGGAAAGAAAAACAAGTTTAGCATGCACCATGCGTTGAAACTCTTCTTTAAACAACTATAAGTAACATGTAGAATGTACAAGAATGATGCAATACCTAATAACATAAATTAACTTGATGACCTTTAAAGAAATAAAATACCTTAAATTTTTGGAATTACTTTTGTCCAGGTTAATCCATATCCTAATTAACACAAATAGTAATAATGAGAACGCATGTATATTAATATTTACACAATGAGAAGTGTCATTTACCTAGGACAAAGAAGAAGCGCATCAAAATCCAAGCAACGATAAAATCCTGCAATACAAGAGAGATATAATTATACATATAACTGAGATGCTCAAACGCACACGTTAGCATCAGGATGTCCCCGCAACAATATAAAAGCAAATATAAATTGAAAATGCATGGAATACATATAGTGTGTGCCAAAAGGGTGTTAAGCCTATAGCTATAATACTCTCTCCATCTCAAATTAAAATTCCCACTAACTTAAACTCCTTTTTGAGAGAACCACTTGTATCAATGTGTAAAATCAATATATATATATATATATAGAGAGAGAGAACATTTCTCATACATACCAAGTATAAGCTCCAAGTTTACGGACCAACGGACTTTTGATGAAATTTGGTGAAGATTATCTCAGCCAAATTTAGCCTTTCATAAACTTTGATTGAGATCATCTTCACTAAATTTCATTAAAAAAAATCAACCCGGAAGTGAGTTAGCTAAACATCTAAATTTCAAGTTTAAGAAATCAACCAAGCCAGTTTACATATTAAATTCCACAACAAAGGCTCACCCTTACCGTAGTTGGCCTTAACAAAAAAAATGGAAAAAAGAAACATCTCAGAGCATGGATTACTCAACTGTAGCACAAAATATGTGCAATTGTTTAACAATATGTGTGTGAGTAAAGAGATAGAACTTGCCCATTTTCTAAATTAAATAAACTTTTGTAAATGTTGGATGTGCATTTATAAAGAGATAGAATTTACCTGCTCACTTAGACAAATCAACAAACACATGTTGTGCATCTAACAAGCTACCATGAAGAAAGAAAGCAAAAAGTGTGGATGTTAAATTAGATTCAAATATAAATAAAGGCTATGGGATAGAAAACTTACCCTTTCACCAATTAAAGTTTTGCTAGAAAGTTTCCTTTTATCTCTATATCTGGACACCTACAATACAAAACTAAAAATCCATAAAAACAATATAATGGTTGATTTATGTGCGAGAAAGAATAATAGAACTCCATAAATAAGGATAAAATCATGTTCAGAACCAGAAATAACTAAACAAATACAAATAAATTTAAGGACAATACAGAACAAACCCCAAGAATCACTGTGAAAGGAACATTGGTGCTCACATTGTATAAACGACCACTGATAGAAAAAATCAAAAAACAAGTTCAAATTAAGAGGACGAATCTTAACTTAAAGTTGGGGATAAATCTTATAAGAACTCATTCCAACCCTGCAGTGGATTAAAAGAAGGTGAAAGAAGGCCCTGCTTGTGTTAAAAACAAGTAATCTGTTCACCACAAGCCCTAGATCTGTTCACAAGGGGGTAAATCTTGTGAAAGAGAAAGAGGTAGATTCGTATATATACATGTTTTTTTTTAATAAATCTGTATGTAGATATATAAATATAAAACAACTAAAAAAGAAGTTATGATGAAGATGTGTACACAGCTAGATTTGGTCACCACAAGCCCTAGATCTAAGAGTTAGTGTTATGGAAAGAAAAGCTACCTGAAATCTCAGCAGTGAGAATCGGAGAGAAAGAGGTGTAACCCCCGAATTGAGATAGATGTGATTCTGGCGATAGAGGCGATAGAGGAGAGACGCGAGGGGGAGGAGAGACGCGAGGGGGAGGCGAGAGAGTGAGAGGTGAGAGTTTTGTGCGGCATGCTTGAACTTGGTCGAGTATTGTGTTTTAAGGACTTTGTGAAAATTTTGAAATTAAAGTTAAAAGTAAGATGGAAAAAAATGAGCCAAGCTCCATTTTTCATTTAAATTCATGTTGAGTTTTTAGATTTTTAAATTTGTGTTTGCAAAAATTAATTTTATAAAAATTATTTGCACGATTCAAACTCGCTCGTACTAAAAGTAATAAGAAATAAAAATTTAGTTTAAAATTTTAGACTAGACTTATAATCGCTGACAATGAAACTATTACAAAAATAATAAAGTTGAAAATGAAGGCAAGCACGAGTTTGACCTCATGTCTCTAAATGAAAATAAGTAAATATATATAAAATAATAATTAATTTATATATTAGTTTAATAGCAGACAATAATATTAAAATATAGTCTTTGCTTTTATAGGGGTAAGATAACACGATAATACAAGACAAAGTTTTAAGTTAATGAGTAAAGGCTTAATTGATTTGGGTCATATTAACTGGTGCTAAACCGATGAAATATGATAAGTTAACGAACTTGGTTGATTAATATTTGTTAGTATAATAATAATCATTATAAACTGTTAATAATATGCATAAGTATAATATCATATATGTACATCTGTATATGTATTCTCAGTATATATGTATATGCTTTTATATATATAGTATACATATATGTATTTGTTAATTCAAGATGAGCGTATAGTATATATCTATTAAACTGTATATCTATTCTCCGTATATATGTATATACTTTGTATATATAGTATACAATCCTTATTTTTATAGAGGTAAGATAACACGATAATACAAGACAAAATTACAAGTTATTGGGCGAAGGCTTAATTGGTTTGGGTAATATTAATTGGTGCCAATCCGATGAAATATGATAAGTTAATGAATTGGATTGATTAATATTTGTTAGTATAATAATAATCATTAGAAACTGTTAATAATATGCATAAGTATAATACTATATATGTACATCTATATATGTATTTTCAGTATATATGTATATACTTTGTATATATAGTATACATATATGTATTTGTTAATTCAAGATGAGCGTACCCAAAAAACATAAGTGATGGCTAGGATATGTCCTTAAATGTTTATCTTTTGATCTAACGACATATAAATGTCGTGACACATTGGTAATTTAAAATATAATTATGGGTGCATGTCGAGGTGTGTAAAGGCCATGTGTTGAGTACGACGAATTCGGGCTTATGAATATTGAAACGGTGTTGGTTCAGATTTAAAATCAGCAATGGTTGGCTTAGGTTCTTTTTAATTGATCGACTACTTATATTGATTTTTGCTATAGATATCCAATAGTTTAAATTATCTCTTATGAGTTAGGTTTGGGACGAATTTTTGGATAGGGTTTCACAATAAAAACTCGATATAAATTTGGTCAGTAATGCTATAAGTACAGGCATGTCTAGTATTTATATATAATATAAAAATACAGATTTTTTTTATTATTATTATATTTGTACTTAACGGGATAATTATAGGTCATGTTGGTTAATTTGATAAGATAACGAATCAGATTTGAATATGATTTTTTTACCTAATAAAGAAAGTACTTATTTAATCCCAAGCCAATACCAAGAGAAACAAGATTAAAACTAATACAAACACTAGTCTAATCGACACATTGCTAAGTCTAATGACTCGAACCTTTTACCCTGCCCCTAGTTACCTTCTAATTCCTTTGCTAATATGCACTATTGTGCTATAAAGTTATGGGAGACATAAAATTTATATAATTATTTTTTTCAACTGTATAAGGCTAAAAGTTATCATATTTTGGTATAACTATTTTTAAATTTAGTTATAGTGCAATAATTAGCATTTTCAAAGATTTATTTTGAAATTAAAATCATAAACTTTTAAAAATATTCTTTATGAACTTTATTTCTTTTAAAAGAGTCAATATGGTGTTATTTTGAGAAAGCCTGGGCATTTAGAAATATTTTTTATTCTATTCAAATCTCACAAAAAAGTAAAAAATAACATAATTAATATAAAAAAAAGAGTGATATTTTAATTGTTTTCCTAAAAGTTTGGGAATTATAAGTGGGGGCTAAAAAAGTTTCAAAATCCAATTTCTCAAGAGGGCGGGAGATAATAAAAAAGGAAAATAATTGGGCGGGAGATCTGGTCAAAGGAGGGAAAAACGAAATGAAGATTCACACAGCATTGGCACGGCAAATTGACGTACTAAATCAGGCACGGCTCTACACGGTGCTAAATATGTGGCAAGACCTACTAAAATTTGGCATGGTAAAAAGCCGTGCTAAACTGACGTGCCAGTTAGCGAGTTTTGGTGTAGTGTATAAGGTTTCTCGTAACTCTAGGGGTTAATGAACTTATTTCTACTTTATCGGTCACTAATTTCATGCGTTTCGTCATGTTAAGTATGCTCACATCCCACAATGTAATTAACACCGTGCATGTATTCCACGTTCTAAATTATTCTACGGCTAATTCATAAATATAAGATATATCGATAACATTAAGCCAAGTACTTAGTATTTCTACCTAGATTATAGTTCATTATGTATTTTGTGCTTGGCTAACTATAAGGTTTTACCGTTAGGAATCCTATCTCGTATTACGTACAGATTTGCGCATATGCCACGTTTAAGGCCAATGATCATTTATATTATCCACTTTCCACTTTATCTATTAATATGTTGTGGAATAGGCCAAACGTTCCTTTATGGATATTATGAATCTGACCTCTCTAGTCAACTTGCACATGGAAGGCTAGCTATTTAATAATTCTAACGTAATCACATAAGGACTGAATATAATAACAACAAGAGACATGATACAACATCCATAACACTAATAGGAAATTAAACATCAATCAATCATATCTCTTGTATAAAGCCTCAAGCTTACACCCCATGGTCATTAGGTTTAGAGCATCGATTCCCAAAGGACCCCAAGCTCTAAATTGATCATGTCTCCTCCAAGTAAGCGAACTGCCTAGGGACTTGGTCTTAACTTCTAATTCTTTTGGAGTTAAATCCACGAAAGACATTTTTTCGGGGACTATGCTCCAAATAATTAACAAGAACAACACCGTACAAGCAAGTTCCTCCGAGGATGAAACTTCCTTAGGATTTTTTACCTAAGTGTAGGGTTACTACTTCCTGAGATACACAGTCCTGTTGATAGAGCCACACGAACTAATCCACAAGCCAGGGAAATTACTAAACGCAGGACTATGAATACTCATCCGCGAAAAGGAAATATATATCAATATGATAACATAAACCAGCGGCTACGATCGCACAATATAGGGCCACCACCCTGAATTAGTTGGGGCTCCAACCCACAACAAGTATCGATACTCAATCATAGCGGCTACAACCTCACTCAATGGGCTACAATCCAATCATATGGTAGGGCTACAACCCTCGCTACAACCTTATAATCAATGTCCACATCGATAATTGGGCCAAAACATCAATAAACAACATGTATGTACAACATAGATGTCACAATAACATTATCAATATCATTCCAATGCGTGTGATCGTATCAACATCAATATATCCATTCATCGTCAATATATATATATGTATTACAAGCCCACGCAATCCATTACACATATAGAAATTAACATAAGGAGGTAAACATGTCAATCACATGGCATGAACAATGTTGTTCTTTTCTTTGGCCTTATCGTAATATCAATAATCACTGATGGCTAATAAACTTCTTATCACTTTCTCCCATTTAAGAACGTATTTTATAAGCATAATTAAGGCCATATAAGTTTAATTATTGTAACGACCCGGTCGCACCTCAGTACGATATTGTCCGCTCTGGGTAGCGTCCTAGCCAGGCCTCAGCCCCAGGACATCTACCCTCACGGCTTTGTTTCTGGGAGCTCACGACTAGCTTCCCAGGGGGTCACCCATCCTGAAATTGCTCTAGTCCACTACTCACTTAACTTCAGAGTTCTTATGGGATCCGAAGCCAGTGAGCTACCAAAAGGCCTCGTACTTAATTAGCGACCATATCTTACTTATAGGAGTCTCCAAGGATCCCCCAACTTCCGGTGTGGGATGCCCCCTTTGAGCTACCATTCCTCCACACAAGGGAGTACTCATCACTCAGGGAGTCACAATTATTCATCGGTATTAATGTCACCATGTCTCATGCGCAATACAAAGCCTATTAGTGTAATTCATATGTTTCAACTTTAAGTTAGTTATTACTACACTTATTAACGTATCCGCACTTCTAATTACGTATCAGAAGCCTACCATGTCTCTTATGTTATTCCAAGTTCAATATATAAATAACATGCCATTTCCTCAATTATGTATGTAATTAGAAGGATAATAACCCGACCCTTAAGCTCAGTCAACACACCATATGTTTTATGTTTATATCTGACGTACTAGCATGCCATACACTAATCTCAAGGTTTTCCACTTGTATAGTATAGTTACGATGCGCTAGTCTCCTCCGACTAACACTACGGCACCCTACACTCCACTAATTCAAGCATATAAGTTATCTAGGGTGTAATTACAATGAATATATAAAAAATATGGCCTAGCAATTGCATTTAGACATGCATTTCAAATGTTAACGAAAGCTAGTATACGGTTCACGGGGGTTTTGTATCAACACTTAAGATTATCATCACATGTGTATGTTTCCTTCCATAATCAAGTATATTGAGTATTGTTTAACCAATATCTATCATTAATTCAAGGTTCATCTACCCATATGCAACTGCAACATACAAACCCTAGAATTTGTGTTCAAACCCCCATTTAGTGTAAAATCTAAATGCAATACATAATACTTTGTAAAAATAATTTTAATAATATTATTTCCACCCATATGATGCTTTGAACCAAGCTTAAAGCTCCATGTAGGAGAATTGGTGTCTGGACCTTATTCTCAAGCATTCCCCTTTTGAGTTCCAATGGTGGATTTGAAGAAGAAGATGATGAATAGTACTTTTGTGTGTATAATCCTTGAACTTTAATAATAAAAAATCCACCATATGATCTCAAAAATATCTCCTTTCTTTCTCTAGAACACTCCTGAGGTGTTGAGGGAGTGTATGGCTCAAAGTGGGTGATTTTTGGGGTTTAAATGGAAGAAAAATCGGTCAAAAATGGTCAAAATTCCACCCTAGGGCTCCAAGATCAATCGTGAATCCCCAAGATCGATCTTGGAAGCTCTCAGCCAAAATTTTTGCTTCCCACTACACTGGTCACTTATGGTATTTTGATCATAACTCCTTACTCGGAACTCGGATACGGATGATCTATATATTGATAGAAAGCTAATTTAAAGATATATAACTTCGTAAGAGGAAGTACAAATTCTTGACAGGTACTACGTTACCGAACGATCAGATTTTAATGATCGACTAGCTTCACATGCACTTTTGACGCATAAGGAGCATGAATTGGCTTTCGGTCAAAACACAAAAGTTGTAGAATGGATCAAAAGAAAACTAGTGGCATAAATAGGGAATCAATCAAAAAAAATGGAGAAGTTATGACTTCTCAAAGATCTCTAAAATTTAGAAATCGTGTAAAGTGAAAACATGCGATTAACATCTCAATTTCAATTCGGACCACCCGAACCGTGAAATAATTGTTCCTGAAACTCTATATAATGAATATGACATGATAGAAGTGTTGGATCAACTAAGAAGGGTCCAGATTGAAAAGTTCATACCTTAACGGAGATTAAGCCTTAACCGGGCTTAAGAGAAGGATTAACTTGAAATTGGAACACGAGGTGTTATAGTCCGTGACACCCTCCCATAATCCACTTTCTCCTACTTTGACCCCATTGAGGAACTCAAAACCACCACCATGTTCGAACTAACAAACGGCAAGAAAATCGTGTTATTCGCTGTACTCGGGGCGTTTACTCCCATTTGTTCATTTCATCATTTACCTAGTTTTACGGATATGGCCTTGAAATTGAAAGCCAAGGGAATAGATATGGTGGCCTGCATTTTGGTGAACGATGTGTTTGTTATGAAAGCCTGGAAAACTAATGTTGGGAAAGAATGGAAGGGCATGAATGAGGTGAAGTGGTGGTGGAAGATGACGGAGTGGAGATTTTGGTGGAGAAGGATTGGGTGGAGGAGATGAATGAATGAAGAACATGAAGGAATTAGGGGTATTTTAGGAATTTTGGCTTAAATATGGTGTTGATTAATGCTTTTTGTCCACTGATTAACAGAATCATCCATTTTCGACCCCAAAGCCCAAGAAATAAAAATTGTGAACTCCTAACCCAAATGACCCTAAGATATATAATAAACAACTAACTGATTCTGGGATAATGAAATCTCAAATCTCTAAATCAGCAATGGAGAGATCAAACTTAGCTATTTCACGAGTTACGGCTTTTCTCGACTGGGTAGAACAAATGGAGATTGATTTTAAATCGGTTAAATTAAACTTATATAATATATCTTTTTTTAGAGGTAACATTTAGACTAATTATATTATTTTTAAATAAAAATAAAATATTAACAATACTTGAATCAGCTCAAATATTTAGACTACTCATTGCAATTTTTTTTATCATTAGAAAATAAAAAATGCCATTAAAATAACCATGTGATTTGAGTTGGATTAAGTTAATATTTGATTTCTGAACAAACTTATTTTGTGGAGATTTATAAGCATTTCCTTTCGCCCTCAAACTATACTACATTAAACGAAATTGGATCAAAGGTGATGGGAGGGAGGGGAAGCCAAATTCTTGGTATTGTGAAGAGCTTCTACTGTAGCGGATAAAATTGATTGAACAATTAATGTTATACAATTCGTAATAATAAAAGCTAAAATTGCTTTCACAATGCATTGACTTAAATGAGGATTGATTTTAATTATTTTTTTAGAAGTAAAGAAAAACACATAAGATATACCATTAATAGCTAACAAAATATGGGAATAAGAAATCTTAGATCTCCAACTCAGCAATGGAGAGAGCAAACCTAGCTATTTCATGAGTTACAGTATTTTTCGACCACGAGAAAAAATGAAGATTGACGTTAATTTGGTTAAATTAGAGTTAGATATATTAAATCAAGTTTTTTAGAGGTAACATTTAGACTGATTATATTCTTTTTAAATAAAAATAAAATATCAACAATAATCGAACTTCATCAAATATTTAAACCATTCATTGAAATTTTTTTATCATTAGAAAAAAAAAATGTCATTAAAATGGCCATCTGATTTGAGTTGGATTAAGTTAATTTTTGACTCCTGAGCAAACTTATTTTGTGGGGATTCAGAAGATATTCATTTAGCCCTCAAATTATAATCCCTTAAAACAAAATTGGACCAAAGGTGCAACGGGGAGGACCCAAATCCTTGGTATTGTTAAGAGCTTCTTTCTTAGGAGAGAAAATTGATGGAACAACGAAATGTTGTAGAATTTGTAATAATTAAAGCTAAAACTCTTTTCACAATGTATTGATTTCAATGTGGAGAGAGCAAACATATCTATTTTATGAGTTATAGTATTTCAAGACCAGGGAGAAAAACTGAATATTGATTTTAGTTTTGTTAAACTTGACATAGATATATTATATCTTGTTTTTTAGAGGTAGCATTTAGACTAATTATTTTCAAATAAAAAATCAACAATAATTTAACCAAATTGAATATTTAGACTACTCATTGCAATTTTTCATCATTAGATAATAACAATTGTTGTTAAAATGACCATGTTATTTGAGTTGCAGTAAGTTAATATTGGACTTGAACAAACTTATTTTTTGGAGATTCATAAGCTATTCATTTCGCCCACAAATTATACTCCATTAAAGGAAATTAGATCAAAGGTGCAATGGGGAGGAGCTAAATCCTTGTTATTATATTGTTAAGAGCTACAATCGTAGCAAATATAATTGATAGAACAATTAATAATAAAAGCTACAATTGCTTTCACAATGCATTGATTTTAATAAAAAAAAATTAAGAACAAAAGAAAATCATGTAAGATATGTCATTAACAAATAACAAAATCTTGGAGCAAGAAATCTCAGATCTCCAAATCAACAATGGAGAGACCAATCTTAGGTATTTCAGGACTTACATAATTTCTCAACCGGAGCAAAGAATTGAAGATTGATTTTAATTTGGTCAAATTGGTTTTTTAGATGTAACATTTAGACAAATTCTTTTTAAATAAAAATAAATATCAACAATAATAGAACTTCATCGAATATTTAGACCATTCATTGCAAATTTTTTATCATTAGAAAATAAAAATGTCATTAAAATGGCCATTTGTGACGCCCTGCGAGTGATGTGTAATCCCTTGGGGGGAAGGAAGTGTAGCTCAAAGGGAGGCATCCCACATCAAAAGATGGGGGAAACAATGAGATCTATATATGGGGCAGCTTGGCACTAACTTGTACAAGGCCTTTTGGGGGGCATAGCCCTAGCAAGAACAATGTCGTGAGGGGGTAACCCAAAGCGGAGAATATTGTATGGGGATGTGCCGGATCGTTACAAATGGTATCGAAACGGACCCTGTCGAGTACGATGTGTCAACGAGGACATCGATTCCCTTAGGGGGAAGGTTGTGACGCCCTGCGAGTGATGAGTACTCCCTTGGGGAGGAAGGAAGTGCAGCTCAAAAGGGGGCATCCCACATCAGAAGATGGGGGAAACAATGAGACCCATATATGCGGTGGCTTGGCACTAACTTGTACAAGGCCTTTTGGGGGGCGTAGCCCTACCGAGAACAAAGCCGTGAGGGGGTAACCCAAAGCGGATAATATTGTACGGGGGTGTGCCGGGTTGTTACACCATCTGATTTGAGTTGGATTAAGTTAATTTTTGACTACTGAGCAAACTTATTTTGTGGAGATTCAAAAGATATTCATTTAGCCCTCAAATTATACTCCTTAAAACAAAATTGAATCAAAGGTGCAATGGGGAGGACCCAAATCATTGGTATTGTTACGAGCTTCTTTCTTAGGAGAGAAAATTGATGGAACAACTAAATGTTATAGAATTCTTAATAATAAAACCTATAATTCTTTTCACAATACATTGATTTCAATGTGGATTAGTTTTAATTATTGAATTCTTTAGTGAGGAAAGGAAAATCAGTGAAGATATATCACTAACAGATAAGAAAATCTAGGAACATGAAATTTCAGATATCTATATCAACAATGGAGAGAACAAACATATCAATTTTATGAGTTATAGTATTTCATGACCGGGGAGAAAAAATGAAGATTGATTTTACTTTTGTTAAATTAGACTTAGATATATTATATCTTGTTTTTTAGAGGTAGCATTTAGACTAAATGTTTTCAAATAAAAATAAAAAATCAACAATAATTTAACCAAATCGAATATTTAGATAACTCATTGCAATTTTTCATCATTAGATAATAACAATTGTTGTTAAAATGACGATGTGATTTGAGTTGGATTTAGTCGCATTTTCTACGTTTTTTTACGCCGGATCCCATGTCGGCGATTTCTCCGGTTTTTTTTATTAATTTGGAAAAATAAGTTTTATTTTTATTATTTTTAGAAAATTTGTTGATTTAAAGAAAAATTCAGAGTTGCCAGTTTGTTTTACTAAACAAACAAAAGTCTATGTAAAAAAGAAGCATTTATGAATTAAACATCATCTTAAACACAATTATTGTGAAACCAGATAATTTAAAGGTTCAGGGATTAAGTTACGAATCGGGAAAGTGTTAGGCACCCGATTCGCCATTTCGGTCTCTAAGTAGAATATGCATGTAGTTATAATCAATTATTCAGATGTTTACCGATATTATCGTACATCAGCCCATAATTTTGAGAAAACTGGGATTTTAGGGTGGGGATTGAAGACGTATGCTTCATATTTCACCCTGACGATTTTAGAAATCAGTGTGTGTATGTGTTTGGTTTAAAATGATTTTTGATAATGATAGATAACAAAACAGGTGCTTTTATCAAAATTCATGACTTTTCGGAAGCTAATTATATTTGGAATTGAATATTCGGTAATCCTCGAGATTTGTTCATCAAATAATTTATCATAATTTAATTTGTAAAATTGGCATTTGACGAATCAAAAACTCTCATATTAGATATTTAGCTAAGTACCGCGATTTATGGATTAAACTGGATACAACTGCTAATTAATTCCTCATTGGATTGAGATTGATAAACCAATATTGAACTTATAAAAAAATATGTCCAAAAAAGGATTTTAGCTTACTCCACACCTTTGGTTTTGAAAATAAAGCTTAAATATAAACTTTTGACTGATTTGGAGATAAACAGCAATGTCTACAAGTGATTAATTAAAAATAACACGGAGAAAAATTATATTTAGATCGCGACGAAAATTACCTGAGAGCTTCAAAAATGAAAGTAGAGAATTATGGAGCACTTTTAATTTCCTAAAGTTTCAGCCTTGATTGATGCCTCAAAAGTGGAGAAATATAGGGGGTTTTATAGTTGGAGGACAAAGAAAGAGGCATCTGTCATGTAGACAGATGGACATGTGTCCACACGAGAAATGGGCATGTGTCTACATGACAAATGGCCATTTTTCGCGTAGACAGATGGTCCATCATGTGTCTACACGACAAACCCTAATTTTTCCTGACGGTTTTCGCTGTTTCGACCAAACGGTGTATTAGATTGATGTGAAATTTTAATATATTGTTTCCCATGATAAAATTCATCTACTGACCAAATTTCAGCTCATTTGGACTTGGGAAGGCCTCCGTTTAATTACCCAAAATGAACTCCTGATTTTTTGAATTTCCGAAGATCCGGCTGTCGGACAGAGCTAATTTTTTAGTATGTTGCTCCTCATAGTATAATGTAGTGTATATAAAAATTTCATAATGATTAGAGGTCAATAAGTCCACCAATCGAAAAAAGCTTGAGGCATCTATCTACAAGACAAATGGGGCATTTGTCTTGTGGATAGATGGATCCACCTGAGACAGTTTTTATGATTTTACAAAAACGGGACATTGGATCAATTTGATTTTTTGGTATGTCTCTCCCCATAATTCACCTTACCTCCTGACCAAATTTGAACTCATTTGGACTTCGGGAAGGTCTCCGTTTGATTTTTCGAGGCAAACTCCCAATTTTCTGAATTCCCAAAGATTGGGTCATCGAAACCAGCTAATTTCTTAGTATAATTCTCCTTGTGGCACTACCTAATAACTTTAAAAACTGGAGGATGATCAGGAATCAGGAGCTAACACTTTCACTTTCATTTTCTCAGGAGATTTGACGGTTCCCGGTTTTGGCAGTCTCTAGTAATTCTAGTAACTCCCTGCCTGAGTGTTGATTTTTGACTCGTTCTTTGACCTGTATCACGTGTAAAGCATATGTATACATCTATGAATGCATGTGCATGTATGTGTGTTCACTTTCGTATAGTTTGGGATTCTTGCGATGGTCGAAAAATGAGGAATTCACAAAAGGCTAAAATTCTTTTCACAATGCATTGATTTCAAAATGGATTGGTTTTAATTATTTTATTTTTTAGAGAGGAAAGGAAAATCAGGGATGATATATCATTAACAAATAAAAAAATCTATGGACAAGAAATTTCAGATCTCCAAATCTACAATGGATAAATAAAACATAGCTATTTTTTGAGTTATAGTATTTCATGATCGGGGAGAAAAAATGAGGATAGATTTTAGTTTTGTTAAAATAGACTTAGATATACTATATCATGTTTTTTAGAGGTAGCATTTAGACTAATTCTTTTCAAATAAAAATAAAAATCAACAATAATTTAGCCAAATCCAATATTTAGTTGACTCATTGCAATTTTTCATCATTAGATAATAACAATTGTTGTTAAAATGACCATGTGATTTGAGTTGGCTTTAATTAATATCGGACACTTGAAGAAACTAATTTTTGGGAGATTCAGAAGCTATTCATTTAGCCCTCAAATTATACTCCATTAAACGAAGTTAGATCAAAGGTGCAATGGGGAGGAGCCAAATCCTTGTTATTGTTAGGATCCGCAATCGTAGCAGATTTAATTCGTAGAACAATTGATGTTATACAATTCATAATAATAAGAGCTACAATTGATTTCACAATGTATTGATTTTAGTAATTTTTATTTTTAGAAGAAAAGAAAATCACGTAAGATATATCATTAACAAAAAACAAAATGATGGAACAATAAATCTCAGATCTCAAAATCCATTTTATTGTTAAGAGCTACAATCGTAGCAGATATAATTGATAGAACAATTAATGTTATACAATTCGTAATAACAAAAGCTGCAATTGCTTTCACAATGCATTGATTTTAATAATTTTTAATTTTTTTTAGAACAAAAGAAAATCACATAAGATATATCATTAACAAATAACAAAATCTTGGAACAAGAAATCACAGATCTCCAAATCAGCAATGGAGAGAGCAATCTTAGGTATTTCATGAGTTACAGAATTTCCCAACCGGGGCAAAGAAATGAAGATTGATTTTAATTTGGTTAAATTAGTTTTTTAGTTGTAACAATTAGACAAATTATTTTTAAATAAAAATAAAATATCAACAATATTCGAACTTGATCGAATATTTAGACTATTCATTGCAATTTTTTTATCATTAGAAAATAAAAAATGTTTTTAAAATGACTAGGTAATTTGAGTTGGATTAAGTTAATATTTGACTACTCAACAAACTTATTTTGTGGAGATTCAAAAGATATTCATTTAGCCCTCAAATTATACTCCCGTAAAACGAAATTGGATCAAAGGTGCAACGAGGAGGAGCCAAATCCGTGGTATTGTTAATAGCTTCGTTCTTAGGAGATAAAATTGATGGAAGACCTAGATGTTATACAATTCGTAACAATAAAAGCTTAAATTCTTTTCAATAGCTACTTTCTAAGTTATCGTATTTCATGACCGGGGAGAAAAAATGAAGATGTATTTTAGTTTTGTTAAATTAGACTTAGATATATTATATCTTGTTTTTTAGAGGTAGCATTTAGACTAATTCTTTTCAAATAAAAAAAAAATCAACATTAATTTAACCAAATCGGATATTTAGACTACTCATTGCAATTTTTCATCATTAGATAATAACAATTGTTGTTAAAATTACCATGTGACTTGAGTTGGATTAAGTTCATATTGGACTCCTGAACAAACTCATTTTTTGGAGAGATTCAGAAGCTATTCATTTAGCCCTCAAATTATACTCCATTAAACAAAATTAGATCAAAGGTGGAGGAGCCAAATTCGTGTTATTATTAAGAGCTGCAACCGTCGCAGATATAATTGATAGAAAAATTCATTTTACACAATTCGTAATAATAAAAGCTACAATTGCTTTCACAATGCATTGATTTTAATAATTTTATTCTTTTTGAGATGAAAAGAAAATCACGTAAGATATATTATTAAGAAATAAAAAAATCTAAGAACAAGAAATCTCAGATCTCCAAATCAGTAATGGAGAGAGCAATCTTAGGTATTTCATGAGTTATAGAATTTCTCAACTGGGCGAAGAAATGAAGATTGATTTTAATTTGATTAAATTAGTTTTTTAGAAGTAACATTTAGACTAATTCTTTTTAAATAAAAATAAAATATTAACAATAATCGAACTTGATCGAATATTTGACCATTCATTGCAATTTTTTTTATCATTAGAAAATAAAAAATGTCATTAATATAACTATGTCATTTGAGTTAAATTAAGTTATTATTTGATTCCTGAACAAACTTATTTTATGCTAAAACAATCTTGACAACCTAGACAGCCTCCTTTTCTATTGAATATTTTTAGAAAGAATCATTACTGACGATCTTAGATGTACGATTTGACTAGCTTATAATAAAGGAATTGGCATTTAATTATTCATGCAACATATGGACTTGGCTTAATTATATTATATATGTTTTTTTTTAAATCACGCACCACGTGTCTTGTTCATTTCAATGCTTTTATTAGCACTATTGCATCCACTTTCACGAAAAAGGGAAAAAAAAACAATACAGTCATATCCTTGCACGTGTTTAGATTTAGTATTTCCACTTGCTTAATCTATTAATAAAATATATATATATATATTTTTTTTGTTTTTTGATAAATTTTTTTATCTTTTTAATCAGTGACTACGATTTAGCGTCAACTGTTTATTTGTTTTATCTAAACTCTAATTTTTTTTTAAAATTAATTAACTTTCTTTTATTAATATATAAATTACAGAATATGAATAATTTATAAAATTAGTGATGTTTCATTTCTTAGTTTTCAAATGAGGATACTCATTAGTCCAAAATATGTTTCCTTGAATTAACTTTTAAAACTAAATAATGTTTTTGTGGGAGACCAAAATTTTGGATCGACCCACAGGATATTCTTAGCAAGATTAGTATAAGAGTAGATGACGGAAGGTAATTGATAACATATTTTTGTTTGTAGGTAGGTTCTTCAAGGAATTTTCAAATTCTACTGGCAGTATATCATCCTTTGTGTGCATTGTTTTGTATTAATTTGATAGTGGTGAATAAACTAAGATACAAGCTACCAGCTCCCTATTCCTGTCTCTTTCACCTATTGCCTCAATGTTTATACCTGATCCCTTTCTATTTATACATAGATAATTAAGGTTACAATGCACCATTAAGGTAAATAGTAAAAAGACTATAAATGGCAACACTTCGACTCCACTATAGTACTTTACAGGTGGATTCACCCTTATTCACATCTAACTGACTTTGCACTTTACATCTGTCTTCAGTCTCATTGGCCATGGCGACCATATAAGCATACTTAGAAATCCACCCTGATTGGTACAAGTTATCCCTCTTTGTTGGTAAGGTTGACCATATCGGTAACAACTTGTTGGTATCGGCAAGTAATGTTGTTAAAATTACCATGTGACTTGAGTTGGATTAAGTTCATATTGGACTCCTGAACAAACTCATTTTTTGGAGAGATTCAGAAGTTATTCATTTAGCCCTCAAATTATACTCCATTAAACAAAATTAGATCAAAGGTGGAGGAGCCAAATTGGTGTTATTATTAAGAGCTGCAACCGTAGCAGATATAATTGATAGAAAAATTCATTTTACACAATTCGTAATAATAAAAGCTACAATTGCTTTCACAATGCATTGATTTTAATAATTTTATTCTTTTTGAGATGAAAAGAAAATCACGTAAGATATATTATTAAGAAATAAAAAAATCTAAGAACAAGAAATCTCAGATCTCCAAATCAGTAATGGAGAGAGCAATCTTAGGTATTTCATGAGTTATAGAATTTCTCAACTGGGCGAAGAAATGAAGATTGATTTTAATTTGATTAAATTAGTTTTTTAGAAGTAACATTTAGACTAATTCTTTTTAAATAAAAATAAAATATTAACAATAATCGAACTTGATCGAATATTTGACCATTCATTGCAATTTTTTTTATCATTAGAAAATAAAAAATGTCATTAATATAACTATGTCATTTGAGTTAAATTAAGTTATTATTTGATTCCTGAACAAACTTATTTTATGCTAAAACAATCTTGACAACCTAGACAGCCTCCTTTTCTATTGAATATTTTTAGAAAGAATCATTACTGCCGATCTAATAAAGGAATTGGCAATTAATTATTCATGCACCATATGACTTGGCTTAATTATATTATATATTTTTTTTTTAAATCACGCACCACGTGTCTTGTTCATTTCATTGCTTTGATTAGCACTGTTGCATCCACTTTCTCGAAAAGGGGAAAAAATAATACAGTCATATCCTTGCACGTCTTTAGATTTAGTATTTCCACTTGCTTAATCTATTAATAAAATAATTTTTTTTTTGGTTTTTTTGATAAATTTGTTTATCTTTTTAATCGGTCACTACGATTTAGCCTCGACTGTTTATTTGTTTTATCTAAATTCTAATTTATTTTTAAATTAACTTTCTTTTATTAATATATAAATTACAGAATATGAATAATTTATAAAATTAGTGATGTTTCATTTCTAAGTTTCCAATAAGGATACTCATTAGTCCAAAATATGTTTCCTTGAATTAACTTTTAAAACTAAATAACGTTTTTGTGGGAGACCAAAATTTTGGATCGACCCATAGGATATTCTTAGCAAGATTAGTATAAGAGTAGATGACGGAAGGTAATGGATAATATATTTTTGTTTGTAGGTAGGTTCTTTCAGGAATTTTCAAATTCTACTGGCAGTATATCCTCCTTTGTGTGCATTGTTTTGTATTAATTTAATAGTAGTGAATAAACTAAGATACAAGCTACCAGCTCCCTATTCCTGTCTCTTTCACCTATTGCCTCAATGTTTATACCTGATCCCTTTGTATTTATACATACACAATTAAGGTTACAATGCTGAAAGAGATATGTCCTAGGACTATTCATAGATTATGATTTGTACTTGGATATCTTATGCTTATTGTTATTAATAAAGTTTATTTTATTTTACTTTATATTCTCTTGTAAATAATATATATTAATACTAGTTCATCAAGTACGTGACTTGATTGTGGGATGCTAGTAATGTTATAATAATATTATTTAGATGTCCCTAATCATGTGTCAATAACCTAGGATCACATTGATATAATGATTAGAGTATGGGTCAACTGATGACTATGTTCCACAAGTCATGGATATGGAGATATCAAGCTGAACACACTAATACTTGTTGGAGAACAAAGTATTGGACCGACCCGCTTTGGGGACACTGCGAGGAGTGTTATATAATGTCATCAGTGATGTTCCCCATTTGTGATATCGTATTATCCTCAGACCTGAGATCGCCATGGTTACCAACATAGGGATTAGCATGTCAGGCATTATCAAACGTTGCTCTTGACCGAGTAATTATAAAGATGATGATCGAGCATACTATGAACTATGTAGAGGTATGTGGTTGATCAAGATGGGATTTGTCACTCTCATATAATGAGAGAGATATCTTTGGGCCCCTTGATATGTATAATTAATATTTGCATGGCCATGCACAAATGAGATATCATTTGTTTTAGATTAATTATACTTAGAGATCAAGAAATAAAGATTGAACTATAAAAGAATGACACTTGCCTAGTCTTGTATTCAATCTAGATATCGATTGACAAAAGGAGTTAATATGTGGAATATCAATTTAAGATTGTGTTGTTTTGACCATTATACCCTTTGGGTAATAGTAATGTTTTACTAGAGACCGCTTACTATTCGTATAATAAAACGGGCTTTTAATTATACTGCTAAAGAGTATAAACATACAGGGTCGCACACCAAAACGAGTTAGATCAAAACGAATTGAAAGCGGGCCAAGTTGGACTTGGGCCTAATTCGTTTTGTTGCTTAAAGTTTCTCACTAGGGTTCCCCTTTAAAAGGGACCGTTGTTCTTCTTGGCCGTCTAAGAGAGGAAAAGAGGCAGAGTACGAAATAGGTGTGAGAACCCTAGAGGCGTTGTATTTTCAACGCTAGAACGACAACAACAGAAGGTTCTGTCCACCGTGTTCATCACTTTTAATTCGAATCTTATACAAGGTATGTCTTCTATCGATTTTTATTGAACAGTATAGATCCTAGGGTTTAATGATTAGTGCATAAATTAGTGTATGCAACGCATGATTACTGCCCTAATACCCTACAAATGTACCATTAAGGTAAATAGTAAAAAGACAATAAAGGGCAACACTTCGACTCCATTATAGTACTTTACAAGTAGATTCACCCTTATTCACATCTAACTTACTTTGCACTTTACATCTGTGTTCAATCTCTGACGCAACCGAAATAGCGCGCTTCGATATAGCCCAAGTGCAGGAACGTCAAGTTATAGTATAGTCTCGGAAGTCCGAGTGTCGAACCACAGGGATAAGTGAAAAGGGATGGAATGGATTACGGATTTTTACGGTTTTCTGATTCTTGTAAGTTGAAAAGGTTGTAGAACAACGGAAATGTAAAACAGTTGTGAAAATTAATAAGAAAGCACTAAGGTATGTGGAGGTTAGTTACGATATAAGAGAGACGGTGATCACTAGCTCATACAAAGATTACAACACTAGGTTTCTCAAGATATGGGGAATGTTGGTGTTTCTCTCAATAGCAAAGGGTGCGACGCTAGGCGACTCATTCCCGGGTTGAAATTATATCAAGAGAGAGACAAACAACATTCCACCAAAGACGAGGTTATCATTCCTACTTCTTAGCTACGGGTGTGAAGCAAGGCAACCCATTCCCAATGAAGCTAATTCGAGATAGATATGACAAACTCATCATTAAAAGATTTGACATAAAGCAAGTGTAGTAATCTCATGATTTAAAGAATGAAAATTATAAAGTGAATCCTAACAATGAAACGGAATAAAGTTTATGGGATAAATTAGTCAACTCATCATTTATCACATATGGTAGAAAATAAAGAGTCTAAGTATCACATAAAGTGTAAGAAGCACTCAATATATCAATAAATGAATCAAAGATAAGCTAAACAAATTTAAAATCCATCTATGGAGTTTTAAGAACTATTCATAATTTCTATGAAGAGGGAAAAACTCCATGGATGGGGGAAAGGGACTACAAGCTTTTTAGAACCATATAAATATGTTGTATGCTCATTAACAATCAAGAACTAAATATACAAGGCATATAAAGTCTTAACTTAATATGAAAATACCTAGAAAGCTTGAAATAATGGAAGATATGATGAAGAAGAAGAAGATTCACAAATATTTATCAAACTTTAAATATGGATTGAGCCATTAATCACCAAAAATCATATCACAATCAACCTCCGTAACCTTAGTAATAGACTACTCCATAATAGATGCAAGAACAAATATCATAGAAGAAGAAATCATTCTTACAAATTAAGCACTTACAATGGAGAAATGAAGAACAATCAACAATAAGCTCTCTCCTCTCTCTAGAACTCTAAGTGTGTTAAAAAAACTAGATAATCTCCCTATAGCAAAGGGAAATAATATATATTAAAAGGTTGTAAAATATCTAATTAATATCTAAAATAGCTTGAACCACTAAAATAGCCCATTTTGGGTGTGAAATGGCCAAGTTGCCAGGGCCATGATCGATCATGGCCAACCCATGATCGATCATGGGGTCTTCTGCCTGAATGCCAGTTTGTACCATGATCGATCATGGTTAACCCATGATCGATCATGCTTCTGGAAAATTCCTCATATCAGCATTTTGCAAGCTTTTCACTAGCGATTGATCAATCATTCGAAGGCCATCGCATCCTATGCCTATAAACACATAGAAACACAACAAAAGCACACCTAGCGGGACGATGTTAGATACAAAACTCGCCAAGACACTAATCTCGAGATAAGTAGATAATTAGACAGAATTAAAGCAACAAACGCGACTTGCGACTCCGAGAAAGAGCTAATGCATGACAATATTATGCGTTTATCAATCTCATTGGCCATGGCGACCATATAAGCATACTTAGAAATCCACCCTGATTGGTACAAGTGATCCCTCTTTATTGGTAAGGTTGACCATATCGGTAACAACGTGTTGGTATCGGCAAGTAATGTTGTCTTCTGGGAGGCGTTTGGCACAACAGGACCATGTCAACCATAATTTGCCTTACTCGACAGTATATGTTCATTGGCAACCTATTCTGAGGACCTTCCCCAATTGGACTTGGGGTTTTGTGAGAGCAATGGGCCAGGCTCCCTGAGTTTTAATATCTTACTGGGATCAATATTCTCAGCCCAATCTATCAAATACTTAGGCTCCCTTAGTTTTAATATCTTAAAAATTTATGTCCCTTAGAAAATAATAATATAAAACGGATCAAAATTTATTTTTCCATATTTTATCAAGATGAACTTAAATTAATTAGGACAAGTGTAATGTTTATTCTTTATTTAAAATTACTTTTAGATTCATGCGTTTGATCCATTCCAACCCAATTTGAATACAATAGGTCGGCAGATATATGTATCATTTGCCTGACTTCCTTTAAAACTTGTTATAATAAACTCAATGTCGAAAGGCCAAATATCGTTGCCGGCCACACGACTGAGAAAATAAGATGTATTCGATAACCCGTTTCTAAAAATAAGATAATATTTTGATTATACTCTACTGAATGAAATATGATAAACTTAGTGATATATTGCCAAACATTCGGTCATGAGGAGTCGATAATTGAAGATATAGTCGGCAACAAACTATCGAATAGAAAATTTATACTAAGATTAAGGTTGGCCAAACATTGCCGAAATAAAAGAGTTGGCAGCTTGTTGCCGAATATTGGATTACAAGCTCTGCTATCTTGTGCCAAGATAGGGTATCAAATGCGGTACTACAAAGTCTACCAATTAGGGATTTTGAGAGTCAAAGAGAGATAGTTCTGGTGATTAGGAATTTTGAGAGTCAAAGAGTTGGTGTACTTTAAGAGAGAGAGAGAGAGAACTTAAGTTGGAGGGAGAGAAAATTTTAATTTAATTCAATTGTCTCTAGTGGTGTATTAAGAGTTAAGTTTTGAGTTAAGTTTTGAGTTAAGTTTTTGAGTTTTTTTTTTTTGTTTGGGAAGTGTGAAAGTGGGTTGAAAAGTTGAATTTTGTTTTTATTGGAGGTTTTTTCATCCAATTCAAGAAAACTCATGAAAAAACTCAAATAATAGTAACAATGGATCTTATTTTATAGATCTTGATAGGTAGGTTTCAAATATAATTTTTTTCTTTTTCCTTTTCTCTAATTCTAATTTTTTAATTTAAAGTTATGGTATTTTAAAAGTTTTATAAGAAAGAAAGTAAAGAGAAGTGAATTTCAGAAAGTATGAAAGCAAAGTTTGACTTTTTGGTAAAAATCTGAAAAAACTTATTTTTAGTTTTCTATCAAACAGGGGCGTAGTAATTTAAATTAATTAATTAATTATCGTCTGGTGTATCTAATAGTACTTGAAGACTTTTGTGGTACTTTTCAATATTAGGTAGTTTTATGATATTTTTGTAGTGTAAATAAAATCTCCCATTATTTTAGAATAGCCCTATTATCAAAATAATATTATATTTACTAAAATATATTATTGCTATAAATTGTATCACGTTTAATTTGTTAATTTTAAACCAAATAATTAACACAACCGTGCTTGTTAGCTTCCCCAGAGTTTGAATTCTTTTTTGGTGTAACATCTATGGATGTGATCTGTCAACTCTTTGGTATCTAATGACAGCATTCAAGATTGGGAATGACCAACACAATAGATCTTTTTTTTTTTTTTTTTTTTTTATCTTTCTAGCATGTTTCTCTTTCCGAAAAACTTTCCTCACGTATAATTAATAGAATCGATATACGTTGGACTGACTCCAAATCAAAGGGGCCAATTGCCTACATTTAGGTTAATTGCTAATCAAAGAGGCTCCCATGAGTGAGCTATATATATATACTAATTTTCTACAAATCATATTCCGATTTTGCTTTTATTACACAATTTAATTCATGTCAGAACACTAATTTGGAATAAAATTGAGTGGTGCTACACATCACGATTAGCAGTCTAAAGAAATCACCTAATTTAATGCCAATGGAAAATTCAGAACTACCTTTCCACTTTTACCTAGCTATTTTCTTGACTAGATAATTTTCATTATCTTGAGAAAAAAAAATCATCATCTTCCTAACTTTTCATTATCTTTTTGCCTTTGGCTCCATGTGTTGCCATTGTCAGAGTGCAATACGCCGCCTGGCGTCTTGCAACTATCTAAATAGCACTCTTCCCTCTTTAGCCTTTGCACTTCCTATTTCATCCCTTTTGCTCAAACCCTCAATTTTCCTGTCAAGGAGCAATTCTGCTGGCTGTGGACGTATAATTTATACAAATCTTTCCATTTTCCAAGTCGACCCGATCCATTCGTTCGTAGAGCTATGGCCTTTGAATTTCTGTTAGTTCTCAGTGTTTCACGTTTCTCATATCATCCTTAATTGGTCAAGAAAACCCAACTCCATTCATCTGGAAAACCAAATGGTTGAAGATGCTGATTTTCCTTCTAACTTCATAACTGAGTTTTCTTTCTCTATCATTCTACCTCTATCAACAGTCTCTACTTTGTGATTTTTAAAGAATTTGTTTAGATACTCTAGATTAGTGTTTGATTTCAGTTTATAAACCCGAAGTGGTTGATTAATTGTGATGTCCTTCACTTTTCCCTTATTTACACATCTTAGGATTTTGATAAAAAGATCTAAAAAATTAGGAAACTGCAGAAAGAATAAAGAAAGAAGAGAATAGAAGTGAAAAACAATTTGAAAAGAAGAGGAAGGGATGAAAAGTAAAACGTTTAAAAATTACGGTAGGAGTAATTTCTCATTTTTACACCTTAATTGACAAAAAAACCATCCACGCCAGCTAGCCAAATCAGTCGGTAAGCTTACAAGGTACGATTAGATGGTGGGTAAATCATTTCACCAAAAAATCTTAAGCAAATAATAGAATCTTCTCCCTTAGTTCGTGATTTTTTTAATGCAATCTAACTATTTTCTTTCTTTAGAGTTTAGGGTCCTTGTAAGAAAATACCACATATACTATAGATACACTTACCGTAGCTTTCTTTAATTTTTTTTCTTGACTTTCCTTAGTCTTTTTGTTAGTGCTATAATTCCTTCCATCTTTGTAGGTTGGCTAGAGTCCCTGGGAGAGTTTTGGTCATTGCCCTGGTTTTGTTGCTACCCGGCGCATCACTCAGGTTTGCCGCCTACTTCATCTTGAGTACAGCCTCATCTTCTTCTTGGGGGAGAGAGTTACCCGTCAGCACTCTCTTCTCAATTAGTTGCTAGCCCCTACTTTTCCTCGTTCCACTATTTGTCATTCTGTTGCTACCCCTATTAGAGAGAGGGGGGCTCTTGTAGAGGGTATCCGTTATCATTTATTTGTGACAGATATGCTACATCATGTGTTTACAATGATGTATCTACTAGGTGAGGCGCCACGGGCTACTCCTCAGGTTATATATTGTAACACCCTTGCCTTAATTATCGGGATATCACCAATAATTAAGACCTGGAACGTTACTAACCTATCTTAGATTAACTAAAATGGGTGTATAAATATATGGAATCCAAATGATACACATAACACATGTCAATCAAGCATAGTATACAAGATGATAGCATTATATATATACATGCATTCAAAATTCAAAATTCATACAAAACTAACTTAAGCATTCTCGAAACGATATATAGTACTCCAAGCTAACCATGGCCTGCCAGGGAAACAATATTATACATCAAAAATAGGTTCGTACCATAGGTCTATTTCTTTCATGATCCCGTCATTTCCTTGTACTCATTGGACTCCCGAGTACTTGTATTATTTTATAAAAAAATGGGGTGAGCTATTTGCTCATTAGGGGGGAAACAAGGGATAACGCGTTTGAAAACATAGTTAACAATTGGATAACAAATTATACTCCAATCACCAATTTAGTTCAAAACCATGATGTCATAAAACAATGCATATCTATGCTAATGCATGTTACCTCCCTTGTGTCAACTGGTATGCTAGATCACCGGAACATGTATTAAGCCGAGATAGAAGATGATATGGGCCTGCTCATCCGAGATCGTAACCGGTCCTTGTCAAGAGGTATTATAGTTGAATTGAATCATAATCATAACAGTAATAGAGGGCCTGACCGCCCGAAAAAATAATCCACATATGATCAAAACAAGGCCTCTCTGTCTCAGGTGAATATCAATAGATAATAAATATCTGGAACACCATCCAACAATAGCACATTAATAGATCATAGGCACATCAACTAAATTATTAGTGTCTTGCTATTGTCTTGTTTTTCGGACTTCTCACCGCTGACTCTAGACAACCGACGACTTGCTGCCCCTCCGGAGATTTTGAGATTTTCAACCTAAGGGCACCAGGCTCTACTTATTTCTATATCGGTGTGATGCCCTAAATCCTGTTATGAGGTTTAGACCTCTGAGACCCAGTTAATCACGGTGCTGTACGCGACAGCGGGTTTAATTTACTTAATTTAAAATTGAAATAATAGAAAGTTACATGTAAGGCCACATTTCTTAGAAAATTTTGGCATGTGGAGTTCTTAAGTTTAAAAAATCCAAACATGTAATTTATAAAATAAATCTGACTTCAAGAATACAACCTCCACATTTTTAAAGTTTTTAATCAATAAAAGAGATAAACCAGTTCTTATATCAAACAAATCCCCCAGCAATGTCCCAATCATCAAATGGCTTTACATCTTTTTAAGAATAAAAGAATATACAAGTTACTTATACAAATGATACATATATATTAAATACATGTAAACTAAGTCGTCTACAAATGACTACAAGTAGTCTAACGTATTTTAGAGGTTTCTAGATCCCACACACGCGCCATCCCACGAAAGTACCTGCAAAACTGGTTTGGAAAATGGGAGTGAGCCAAACACAGGGTCAGTGGGAGCTATAGGATTTTTAAGTAAGAAAGTACACATCATCATTAACATGCATCATGGAATAATGAAAAATAGGTTAATATGCATTGAACTTATATGTAAGTTCCATTCCTACGTCCCTTCATAGATATATATATATATATATAGATTTGTAGATAATAATGCAATGGAAACCATGTTATATGAAATGCACACCAACTGATATCCCATTCCCGAAGAATACAATAATTATATATCATCAAAGTGCTAAAACGTTACAATAACAAAGTATCCTTAAAAGATACGATAAAATATGTATCACCAAGATACAAACATAATAGCAATAACACCTATAAGTTTATTTACAAAATTCATATAGTCATAAAGCAAATGTAGGCACTAATCTTATACTCGTCAATTTTATCTCACATAAAGCATCTAGGATTTACTCTACTGTGCACAGCGATCGCAATCTAAGCCCACAATGCTAGGGTATGCAGCCTCGAAGGCTGGGTCCCCCTGTGGACCACCTAGATGTGCAGGGTATGGTGCCTTGCGCGGTCCCTCTAACTGGACCATAGAGTACACCGCTTCCAAAGCAGGGTCCCTCTACGCAGACTAGGGTATGTAGCCACCAAAGCTAGGTCAACCCCATTGACCATTAATGCCTGTCCGAACTCAAAATAGCATGACTTACAAAAATAGTAAGTACCGAACAAATTATATATATCAACCAAATATGTATTCAATATCTTCATTATAAGGGAAAGAACTATTACATCACCAAATTATTTAATCAATGATTTACATTAATTTGTAGAAAAGAAGAAAAAAATTAGACCATTAGATGTTTTTTCAACCCATCAAATCAACAAAATCAACAACTTTTTATCTCTCTTATTCCACCAATTTTAAATAAACCATGTAAGAGTTTGTATATTTAAAATTTATCAATAAAAGTTTGTATATTTAAAATTTGTATATTTAAATTTATAATCCACTTTTCTTACTTTTATTATAAAAATTTCACATTACTCTTAAAACTATTTCATTTTTTCTAGTGGCAGTTTTATATCTATATTATAAGATGTATTTTTTTTCTTTATTTTGTTATTATTAACTAATGATCAAAATTTGTTTACAATTCAAAAAGAAATGTAGACCCTTTAGATGTGTTTTTAAGATATCAAATTACCCAATTACATAATACTTTTTTATTGTCTTTTGTCACCTTAATATAATAATAAAAATATACAATTTGAGATTTGAGATTTGAGATTCAAATTTCAAAATTTTCTCACTTTTTCCCCTCACATTTTTTTATAAATATAAGAACACTCTTTCTCTTTCTTAAGATTTTCACGGCTAAATACCCATCAAAATACTTGAGATTTTATACTCTTTTTGTTGTTTACTCTTTTGAAGAATGTAATATTTTGTGGTTTACATTTTTTTTAAGAAGGTATATATATGGGTTTATGTAACTCATTTGAATAATATATATATGGGTGCTCATTTTTTATTAGCAATTATTAACTCATTTAGTTGGAGATCGCAGCTTTATTTTATGATATGTATATTTAGTTGAGGATCCGATAATTATTTGTTTTAGTGGTATCCTAGGTTAAGAATAGTGCGTATGCTTTTGAATTTTTTCCTTTAGTTGAGGATCCGTTAGAAAAATTGAGTTTTTTGTTAGCCAGCCGCACGCCCCCAACCGCACGGTTGGCTCCCAACCGTACGGTTGGCTCCTAGCCGCAGCCCCCAACCGCACGCTCCAACCGCACGCTTCAACCGGTTGGCCCCCAACCGCACGGTTGGTACTTTCCCTAGCCGCACGGTTGGCACCCAACTGTACGGTTGGCACCTAGCCGCACGCCCCAACCGCACGCCCCGTCGCACGCCCTGCGGCTACCCCCTGCGGTTGGCCTCCTTTGGAGCGTTTTTGGCGAGATTTTTGCTATAAATAGGACCCTTGGGCTCTCATTTGGAGGCATCAACACTCGATAGTGTTTTTAGCAATTAGAAACTCTGTCAAAATTATTAGAGAGTCATTTTAGAGAAATTCTGAGAGAGAACTTCTAGAGAGAGAAAATCTAGAAAGAGAAAGTTCTAGAGAGAGAAAGGAGCAATCAAGGCAAGGTTCTTATTTCTTCTTCAAGCGCATCAGGTATATTTTCTACAACCCTCCTTAATTTCAGTACTGCATTTAATTTCACTTTTAATATAGAAAATTAGATAACTTGCAAAGAAGTTCATTGCTTTCAAAACAAATCCTTTCTAAGTTTTACAAGAAATCTAAAACCTGTTTTGACACGTTTTCAAAACAAACAAAAATACAAAAACAGTTTCCAAAATAAAGGAACTACGAGACTCTGATTTCATTCTACGAATGAATACGTAGGCGCTCGCAAAGCTCGAGTCTGATTTCAAAATATTGTTTTAAACTAAATTTATCCGGAAAGGACTATTCTAAAAACCATTCGAACTACTTGCAAGATATCTAAAATAGGAATTAGATACATGATCCATTAAGAGACCGAAAGGGCGAATTGGGTGCCTAACACCTTCCCAATTCGTAACGTAGTTCCCGAACCCTAGCAAAGTCAATTTTCAAAATAATTCTCTGGTTTCAAACGTATGAAAGATAATTCGTTTTCGAATTGTCCTTCGTACGATCTTTTGTTTGTTTTCTCGTAAAACAAACTGGCGACTCTACAAAACACGTTTTCAAATAAAACCGAGAACGAGGACTTTTTTCTCCTTCTCGGGTCGCGGGTCCGGATTCTCACACCTAGTACATACATATATATATATATATATCTCAAACTATATCTTCCTACTATTTTCGCTTGCCAAGGGCGTATCTAATGGAGACATAAATACAGGATCGTTTGATATTACGTATAGATTGAACAAAAAACTTTTGCTAAAATCCTATAAGAATAAAGGGATTTCACCTTTGTTGATCATGTAGAGGATCCATATGAGGAGATTAAGGTTTGAAAGCATCAGATTGCTATTTGGTCAGATTTTTCAATTCTCGCTGGGCTGCAAAAATCGATTGTTTCTGCTACCGAAACAATTTCTGATCATCCTTATTTTTTGCGCAATTATAATAACTTTGCATTCCGAACGATATATCCAAAAATTAGCCCGATCCAACAGTGCGATAAAAAATTACGATTGATTTACGACTGCAGTACCGAAAACCTAAAGATCTTATATCGTATTCCTTCCGCCATCAAATCTTGCACCGAGTGTGGGCTACGGTATCACCAAGATTTTCTCCTCTCTCAATAGAAAAAAAATCCTAACACATGAGAATTATTGTTATAATGAGAAGAGACAAGGCCGGTGTATATATAAGGCTACAATAGGGATCTTAAGGAGAAATAAGTGTTTGGGCTTCTTATAGAAAGTTGGAATCCTAATTCAACTATGAATTAGTTCCTTCCATAAATTATAATTCACACCACTAAAGAATTATAATTGCTGTCACATCCTTATCTCAAAATTATATTTCGAGCTCCATGTTATTAAATACTTATTATTCTCCCCATGTTAAGATTACAGATAACCGTCATTTAAATTAAATTATTGACAATTATATTTAAATGACTTCTTAATCCTTGAGCCTACTACTTAACTTATTTGACATGTCGGATTAACATAATCCACCTGTAGAGTTTGACATGATCAAAACTTATAAGTCTCAAGGGGCTATCATCAATCCGTATACGGGGACGTAGATTCCGTCAATAATTAATATTCATCGTACATATAGTGTCGTTATCCAACTCACGATGATTATTGATCTATAAATGAATCTCACTCTTAATGAGTCAAAACAACAAACATTACATATATATGTCTATTAATTATTTTAAGATTAAGAGCATAAGTAATCAAAATAACAATATGATTTGAAATTGTTTTATATAGTCAGTATAAAAAAAATTAACCCAAACTGGTCCTATTCAATTCATATAAAGTGTACTAGCACAACGATGGGTGTCCAATTCCATCTAAGACTGTAAACTATTAAACTCATATTGCACAAGAACCGATGATATGATCTTATGTGTATAAACTATACTCTACACACCAAATCATCTACTATATGAAATAAAAGACATACATGCACAATATTTAAATAAATAATATAATGCAATCATTGCCCATAAAGATTCTCATTAAAATAGCAAAACCAAGCTTATAACATATCCACACCAATAAGAAAATTATGGCTTTTAGTATATCACTCTAACAGTATCTAGTCTACTTCTATATACACAACGACCAATCCATATACAAATTATATATCCAACCAATAAGTGTATGTAGTAGGTAGGTAGGTAGATAGATAGATTGATTCAATAACAACGGTAGTAGTCATAACTTAAGGTATATCTACATACTTGCTCCATTTAACACTGAAGGTGCCACATCTATATTCATACGGAAGTTCCCAAGCCAAACCGCTGCCTTAGCTGCTTCTAAAGCAGCCACATATTCATCTTGATACTCCTCCAACCAATGACTCCAGCTCTTTGAGTAAACACACAACCTGAAGTTGACTTTCTGGAATCCTAACATTTGACTAAAAATTATTGTCTGTGTATCCAACAGGTACGACTATTTGCCTGGTAAACCAACATAAAATCTCGACTCCTTTGAAGGTATTTAAGTATATGTTTTACTATAGTTTAGTGTTCTTTCCCTATATTAGACTGATATCTGCTAACCATATCAACGGTAAAGCAGATGTCTAATCTAGTACACAATATAGCATACATGAGGCTTTCTCTTGCCGAAGCATATGGAACTGCCCTAATCATTTCTATCTCATCATGTGTGTTATGACACTGATCTTGGATAGAGTGATTCCATGCCTAAAAGGGAGAAACCTTTTCTTGGAATCCTATATGCTAAATATGGCAATAATTGTATCGATATAAGTACTTTGCGATAAGCCCAACATCCTATTTTTTTATCTCGCATAAGCTTAATACCAAGGATGTGACTGACTTTTCCCAAGTCCTTCATATCGAGTTGACTTGATAACCATACCCTCACTGAAGATAATATTCATATACAATACCTGGAATACCACCGCGCTTTCGTTGAACCTTTTGTACACACAAGACTCATCAGAACATTGATCAAAATTAAAAGATTTGATTGCATGGTCAAAACAGATGTTCCAAGATCTAGACACTTACTTAAGTCCATAAATGGGCTTTTTGAGCTTGCACAACATGTGCTATTGGCCATTTGCTATGAATCATTCTGGTTGCGTCATATAGATGCTTTTATCAAGACTTCCATTAAGGAAATCTGTCTTGACATCCACCTGCCAAATCTTGTAATCAAGATGAGCCACAATGGATAAAAGAATCCGAATAGACTTTGGCATGGCTACTGGGGAAAAGGTTTCATCATAATCGATCCCCTTCTTTCTGAGTGAACCGTTTTAGCAACAAGCCTTGATTTAAGCCCGTCTAATCCTTTCTATCTCTTATATACCCACTTGCATCCGATAGGTTTTATCCCTTCGGGTGGTTTTACAAGATCTCAGACTTTGTTAGAGTACATGGACTACATTTCAGATTTCATAACCCTTTGCCATTTTCTGTATCTTTATCTTAAAATACTTCATTGTAGTTAAAAAAAGGGTTTGTTTCTAGTTCATTAGGGACCTTGTCATAAGACTCTTCCAAGAACATAAAACGACCAGGTTGACGAACAACCCTCCCACTAGGACGAGGCACTACTTGTGTTTGTGTACATTGTGCAAATATTGAACTTACTAACTCACTATCCACACGTTGTGCTGGTTCAAGAACCTACGTATTAGTGATTTGTTCAAGATGTGCACAAGTATCGGCAATCCTCCCACTACGACGATGTAATGGAATGTCGATATCCATTTACTGTGGTATTTCCTCTTGTACTAAAGGTATAAACGAATTGTGCCCTGTTTTTCTCTCCTCTCATTTCCAATATAACAACACTACTCCTACGCTTATGGTTCATGATATAACCATCTTCTAAGAATCTGGCATTGCTAACAATAACCTTACATTCTCGTGGATTATAAAATGAACCACCCTTGGTTCCTTTTGGATACGCAACAAAGAAATACACTTCTATTCTTGATTCCAACAAATCCGCATTACCTTTCAGCACGTGTGAGCTGGACTACCTCATACCCGAATATGCCGCAAACTGGGCTTATGCCCGGTCTACAATTCTATGGGTGTAGTAGGTACTGACTTTGATGGTACCAAATTTAGAATATATCCAGCTATTTCTACAGCATATCCCGAAAAAGAATAAGGTAGGTCTGAATAACTCATCATAGATCTTACCATTTGTATAAGAGTCTTATACCTTCTTTCTGCTACACCATCATGCTGTGGCATCCTCGGTGCAGAAAACTGGCATTTAATCCCATTCTCTAATAAGTATTTCTTGAACTATCCCAAGAGGTATTCACCACCATGATCTGATCGTAGTGACTTGATATATTTTCCTAGACGTTTCTCCGTTTCTGTCTTGAATTATTTGAATTTCTTAAAGACTTCAGATTTACGTCGCATTAAGTAAATGCATCTATACTTTAAACAATCATCTACAAATATGATGAAATACTCAAAGCCTCCTCTAGTCTGGACATTCATGTGAGCATACAAATCAGAGTGAAACAGTTTTAACTATTCTTTAGCGCTATAGCTTTTTGCCGAGAATGATCTCTTAGTCATTTTACCTTCTAAACAGGATTCACAAACTAGAAATGCCTCCACTTCCAATGAACCTAATGGTAAATTTTCAACCAGTTTTTGAATTCTTTTTAGATTAATATGACCAAGGCGTAAGTGCCAAAAATACATTTGGTTCATTTTGAAGGTTCCTTGCTGTTAATCGATAAACTATTAATGCTATTAAATTCACTCAGTTATAGTACTGACAAGTCAGGATTAATAATGTAAAGATCAATCACTAATGTACCAGAATAAATAAACTATTTATTTTTCTAATGATAACTGATTTATCATTAAAATAAACAAAATATTTGTCCTCAACCAATCTAGAAATAAAAATCAAATTCCTTCTAATGGAAGATACATACAGACATTCCATAATCATTAATATCCTATTCTCACTAGACTGAAGATAAATATCTTCTACTGCAATTGCTGCCACATTCATAGTTGCCTATATGTAAATTTTCTCTATTTTTAAGTTGTCTAGTTTCCTAGAACCCCTGCAAAGTACTGCATATATGATTAGTGGCTCCCGAATCTACACACCAGGTACTCGTAGCTTGGACCACTAAATAAGATACAACAACAAATAGATGAAATTTATATATGTTATTATAACAGTTTAGGAAACTAGGACGATCTTTCTTCAAATGCACTTTCTACTGACAGTAAAAATATTGGCCCATAGACTTTTTCACTCATCCTAGAGGTTCAACGACTGTTGCACGCATTGCTCCTTGGGAGACTGTAGCTTATGCATTCTTCTTCTTCCTTTTTTGCTTTTGGGCATAGAAGTTAAAGCTTTCTCAGCCATTGGAGTACTAGCCAGCATACCAAGGAGTTCCAACAATGAATAAAGCTTATTCATGTTGTAATTCTATCGGAATCCCTTAAATAAGTCCAGCAGCGACTGGAGAACAATGTCGGCTTGAGTTTCCCCATCAATTTTAGCTCTAAAGATCTCTTAGTTCATTCAGAAGATCGATCATCTTCAAAACAAGATCCTTAACTCGGGTTCCTTCAGCAATAGTCGTGTTCATGAGGCCTTTCATCGAAACCTGCCTTGCGATATGATCCTGATCCCTAAAAATATCTTTGAGGTTCAGCATTATGTCGTAGGCGGTGGCAAAAGACTAATGCTAATGTTGTAGCACATTTGACAAAAATGCTAGAATGTAAAACCACGCCATCTCATCAGCCTTTTTCTACCTCCGGCAAGCCTGGGTTTCCTCATTGGTCTCCCCTTACCAGGTTCTGCTGGACAAGACTTAGTGACCACAAACTTGTACTCTTTAACAGTAAGCACAATGTTCAAGTTTCCTTTTTTTAGTCAATATAATTAGGTCCAATCAATTTGTTTTAGTTGAGAATGATCGAAAGAGTTTGCCATTTTAAAACCTGAGAATCACATATAAATTATGATGAACAATAATAACTTTGAACATATATTTTAAATATGGTACCCTCTACCATTTCAAAGAGCATTCGCCAACAGCCTAAGATTTTTCAATAGCATGCCCCATTAATGAGGTCGTATACCATTCATTATTTCTTGGACATATGTAAATCTATTAAATTTTACTATCTAGACAATCCTTTATTATCAAGCAATACATACTATCTAGACAATCCTTTATTGTCAAGTATAATATAGTATCTAGACAATCCTTTATTGTCAACTAAAATTTCAATAGTTGACTTCCTTTGGTCAGACAAATAATAGTAGAGACTCTGTTGGAGAGCATACTATTATTTATATCTAAGTGTATACCATTATTTAATTTAGTCCAATAATTATGCAATTTATTCTTTCCGATATGGAGGTGAGCACTAATACCCACATGAAAAATAAATCACATTATTTAAAATTATCAGTCAATGAAATTTGTACAATGATTCTGCAATCTATTCTTTCCGATATGGAGGTGAGCATTATAACATACACGAAGAATAAATTAGATCATCTACAAACCAATGATGGAGACCGTGGGATTTTTATGTGAAAAAACCCCACACCCACATAGTATTTAAAACATTATTTTCTGACGATTAAGAAAATTTTATTTTAAATTTTAATAAACTAAAATACAAGGGTATGAAATATAAAAAACATGTGCAATAAAATTATTTTGCTGCTTTTTTTAAAAAAAACTTATATTTTTCAATTACGCAAAATTTATATTTATATACCCTTTTTTAATTTGACAAGAACTAAACAAAAAATAGAAGGTGATCTAGGTATGGTCATGTATCCATGTTGTCCAAAATTACAAGGAAACCTAATAATTAAATGCATATGACCAACACACAATCACACAAAGCATTAAACCATTCAATAATAAGAATAATTAAATCCCTGCTATTATGGTACAAGCTTCATCATCCCTAATCCATTAAAAACTTGTCACGACCTATGTCACCACTTCAATGACTATGTCGGGAATCAACCTTAGTAGAAACGCCTTCTTCAACGTTCTTCGTTAAAGAAATTGTAAACTTAGATACAAACCGGAAAGCAATAACCACATTCATTACCCTTCACTGACGGAAGGCCATGATAGATACATATAATCATGGGCAACATCCCATCATATAATATAGCCTAAAGTAAATTCCACATAAATGACGAGTTCCCGTGAATAATAATCAACAATTCTATATGAGCATAGAAAGTTCTCCATCAGCATAGATATGAGATATTAGCCTCCCAAGAAATATATGAAATTCCATATGCCATGAGAGTACTCCGAGTTTGTCAAGAATATCGCTAAGAATGCCGGGTTGACAGAATAATAATTCATAACGTGTAATTCATGCGTCAAATGAAACTATAAACAACATATGCCAGACAAACTCTATTAAACATCCATCATTCTCCCTAGGTGTACACAAAAATCATTTGCTAATTCATTTTCATCAGACCATCACCTGTACACCTGAAGGGCATCCTGAAGATATGAAATACTTCATGAATATCGAGTTTAGATGGCATATCTTGCTTCATTTCATGGTATGATAGTTCAAATATATATATATATATATAACTCATGTATATCAAATAATATGGTCATCATATTAAACATATATACATGTATAAAATCATCCACTTCTCATTGAATAAAATCATGCTATCGAATTTGAAAACATTTAAATCACTACCTTAAGTTTATAAACCGAAAGAAGAAAGATAGGCGAGAACCGAATCCCCGTTCGGTGAGAACCTAAAGCCCTCACATCAGCACATCCCTAGAATAGCAAGATCTTTGAATCAATGAAGCGTAAACTCCAACTCGCGTGGCCTTAGCTCACGCTTGAGCTCCCACGGAGAACAACCAAGGTTGAATATGATGAATAATGGATGAAAAGGAGGTTCAGATGATTTGGAGCTTTTATCTTAGGTGTGGGAGAATAGGTGCGTATAAATCTCTCTCTTTCTCTCTTTGGAACCCTCCTTAGGTATGTGTGGGTGTTTGTCTCAAAGTTGGGGTGAAAAATTAGTGAAATTCACTTTAAAAGTGACTTAAGTCAGTGCACAACGATTCTGGTGGACCGGTATGGAAAATTGGGAGACCGGTCCGCGCATACCAATCCACAGATTTTGCAAAGGGCTGGCCGGTATAGCATTTCTCTAGACCGGTCCGCGTGTAAAGTTGGCTCTAGCGCACTGTTCACAATTTAGTCATAAATTTTAGCTCGGGACTCTGATTTAGGCGATCTTTATGTCCACGGAAAGGTAATTCAAAGATCTATAAAGTTTTAAGAGAAAATGTTTCCAAATTCTGAACAGATAATTCTCAGAAATTCACCGAAGACAGTGCTCTGCCCGAAGCGCTACCGAACGACCAGAATTTAGAGATAGGTTTACTTTGAAACCTGTTTTGATCAATGAGGAGGGTGAATTGGCATTTGGTCAAAACACAAAAGTTGTAGAGTGACTCAAAACCTAGAAGTAGGAACAAATAGGAACCTATTCGGATAAGAAACGAAGAAATAACAAAACTCTAAAGTTAGCTGAAATCAAATATTCGAGTAAGACCGAAAGCGCACGATACACAAGCCGATCTCGATTCGAACCACCCGAACCACTAAACGATTACTCATGTGAGTATAAAGGAGTTAATACAAGTTTTCACCACTCACGGTGAAATAATCGGACGGATGAAGGAGATTGCGGTGGATGGAAAGGACGAGGTATTACAATCTCTCCCACTAAATAAAATTTCTCCTTCGAAATTTTGATGATGTACTCCATACAATCTCAAAAAAAATCTAATATTTAATGCCTATCAATTGATTTAAAACCAATGACGTAAATGAATTTGTAACAACGATATCAAATAAGACTTTAACTCAAGAGCTAAAGAATAGGATAGTACATTCCATTACTTTAGCTTCGGGTTGCTCCACTTGGTTCAACGTATACACTCGACCTGAAGTCTTGCCACCGCCCCGAGAGTACGAACTCCCACCTCCACGGGACCCACTTTGACTTTGACTTTGACCACGACCTTGGCTGCCCTGATTGCTGGAGAAGGATTGGCCTTTACCGCTCGTGCGGCTTAAGCCTCAGGTTTGTGTTTGACTGTAAGAAGGTTGAAATGACCGTAAGAAGACCGAGACAACGGTTGGCTTATCTTAGGACAATCCCTACAAATATGCCCTAGTTGCCTGCATCTAAAACAAATCCTCTCCTTGAGTCCCTGACCCTTAGTACCAAACCTTGAAGACCGACCTTTACCTGTATTTTTGCTGGAAGTCCCAGAATCACTCTTGGATCTTTTCCCTGAACCATCAAATTTCTTCCCCTCAGTACCTCTCTTCTTGTCCAAGAATTTACTAGCATCTGCTCTCTCCTGCTCCACCTTCATTGCAATCCTCACGGCTTCGGCCACATTACTATGACACAGATAATAGATCTTCTCCCTAATAGAAGGTTTCAACCCCTTTAGGAATAAACATATTTTCACCTAAACATTTATTAAAACGACTCAAACTTTCAAACTTTATCTCGTGCTCTAACCTAATTTGTAACACCCCCACCTTAATTACTAGGATAACACCCGTAATTAAGACCTGTAGTGTTACTAACATATCTTATATTAACTAAAATGGGTGTATAAATATATGGAATCCAAACGACACACATAACACATGTTAATCAAGCATAGTATACACGATGATGGCAATATATATACAAGCATTCAAAATTCATACAAAACTAAGTTAAGCATTCTCAAAATGATATACAGTACTCCAGGCTGACCGTGGCCTGCCAGGGAAACAATATTATACAACAAAAATAGGTTCGTATCAGAGCTCTATTTCATTCCTAATCCCGTCATTTCCTTGTCCTCATTGGACTCCCGGGTACGTGTATTATTTTAGAAAAAAAAGGGTGAGCTATTTGCTCAGTAGAGGGGGAAACAGGGGATAACACGTTTGAAAGCACAGTTAACAATTGGTTAACAAATTATACTATAATCATCAATTTAGTAAAAAAACCATGATGTCATAAAACAATGCATGCTTATGCTAATGTAGGTTACATCCCTTGTCTCAACTGGTATGGTAGATTACTAGAACATGTATTGAACCGAGATAGAAGATGATATGGGCCTGGCTGCCCGATATTGTGACTGGTCCTTGTCAAGAGGTATTATAGTTGAACTGAATCATAATGCTAATAGTAATAAGCCTGATCGCCCAAAAGAATAATCCTCATATGATCAAAACAAGGCCTCTCTGTCTCAGGTGAATATTAACAAATCAATGTCACACCAACTAAATTATTAGTGTCTTGCCTTTGTCTAGAATTTCAAACTTTTCACCGTTGGCTCTAGATAGAGGACGACTTGCTACCCCTTGCCGTTCTTTAGAATTTCAGACTTTTCACCATTGGCTCTAAACAGCCGACGACTTGCTGCCCCTCTGGAGGTTTAGGAATTTTCAACCCAAGGGCACCAGGCCCTACTTATTTCCATACTGGCAAGCACTAACCACATTCATTCACATTCACTGACGGAAGGCCACGATAGATGCATTTAACCATGGGTAACATCCCATCATATAACATAGCCTAGAGTAAATTCCACATAAATGACGAGTTCTCTAGAATAATAATCAACAATTCCAAATGTGCATCAGAAGTTCTCTATCAGCACATATATGAGATATTAGCCTCCCAAGAAATTGATAAAATGCGTTATCCCGTGAGAGCACTCTTAGCTTATCAAGAATATCGCAAATAATGCTGGGTTGACACAATAATAATGCATAACGTACAGTTCATGCTTCAAATGAAACTAGAAACAACATGTGCGGTACAAACTCTATTAAACATTTATCCATGTCCTTAGGATCATTTGCTAATTCATTTTCATCAAACCATCATCTATACACCTGAAGGACATCTCGTAGATATAAAATACTTCATGAATATCGAGTTGAGATGGCATATCTTGCTTCATTTCATGGTATCATAGTTCAAATATATATATAACTCATCAATAAAAAATAATACGGTCTTTATATTAAATATACGTTTATAAAATCATTAGGGCTGGGATAATAAACCGGAAAACCGAAAACCGAACCGAAAAAACCGAAAAAAAACCGGTTCGGTTCGGTTCTTATTATTAAAGTGGATTTTTTTACCGGTTCGGTTCCTAATTGTTATTAACGGTTCGGTTCTCGGTTCCTTGGTCAATTTAATTAAAGGAACCGTTAGGAACCGTTCTAAGGGTTTTAAACCGGTTTTTTAGCAATTTTAAGGGTTTTAACGGTTCTAACGGTTCCCCGAAGAACTGTTAGAACCGTTTTTGGCCGGTTCCTACGATTATTAACGGTTCTAACGGTTCTAACGGTTCCCCGAAGAACCGAACCGTTAGAACCGGTTCGGTTCCACTTTCGGTTCTTGAAAAAAAAAGCTAAAAACTGAACCGTTTTTAATTTTTGGTTCTCGATTCCGGTTCTTATCATTTAGGACAAGAACCGAACCGGTCCCAGCCCTAAAAATCATCCATTTCTCGTTGAATGAAACAGTGTTATTGAGTTTGAAAACATTTAAACCCTTACCTCAAGTTTGTAGACCAAAAGAAGAAAGATAAGTGAGAACCGAAGCCCTGTTCGGTGAGATCCTAAAGCCCTCGAGTCACCACATCCCTAGAATAGCTAGATTTTAGAATTAATGAAGCGTAAATCCCAACTCGTGTGGCCCTAGCTCACGCTTGAGCTCCCACGGAGAATAACCAAGTTGAAGATAATGGATAGTGGAAGAGAAGATGCTTTTGATGATTTCGAGCTTTTATCTTAGGTTTAGGAGGATAAATGCGTAGAAATCTCTCTCTTGCTGTGTGACGCCCCGAAATCCCATTTAGAGGATTTTGCCTCTGGGACCCAGTTGGTCATGGTGTCGTACGCGACGGCGGGTGTCATAGTATAAAATTATAACTCATAGAAATGAAAATTACTGATAAAGCGATATATTCTAGAAACTTTTGGCATGTGGACTTTGTACTTTCAATAAAATCATTTCCTGTCAAACAAACATAAGTTTACTAAAATAATATCTCCACATATATCAATTCCTTGTCAAATAAAAATTAACATTCCAGTACAAGGTAATTCCTCTAACGAGGTTCCAAACTCATAAAAACTTTACATATATGGCTTAAGAGTTTAATACAATATAATGTGAATACTTCAAAGAATAAGACATAAGTCGTTTCCCAAATGACTTTGGTGATCCAATCTTTAGAGCTATCTAGACTTTGTGAGCACACCATCCCCAAGGAACACCTACAAAACCTGATTTTGGAAAATGGAAGTGAGCCAAACCGGCTCAGTGGGAACTATAAGGGTTTTCATATAAAAAAATAAGTTTGAAACCTTACATGTATGCCATGTGATACAATGAAAGTAGTTGACTTATGTGATGCATATTCATAAGTGTTCTTCTTTCGTAAACCTCTCTTTGTATATAGATATACATATATATATATATATATCCATCATAAAAGTGCAAAGAAAGTTGTTTCATGAGATGCATGCTAATGCTAACCCTACCTGAGAAAAGATAAGAGAAATATAAAAAGTAAGTATAATCAAGGATATTGATTGTAGTGTAGAAAGTACGTAACTCCAATGTACACATAAAATATAATAAGGCTGCATTTATGAAGGAACAATGAAAACTATTCAAAATAATAATCAAGTATAAACAACCTTATAACCTTTATATCTCTCGTCCCCAAAGGACATCATGTCGCCAAGTCACTGTGACCAGATCTCTCATCGCATCAATCATATATAAACGTCACATCTAGGATTTTAGATTTACTGTGCACAGAGATAGCCGGTAAACTCGGGTTCTTCTGCCCCCAAGGCAGGGACCCCCTACCAGGTCCACCTAGATGGAATATGCCCCCAAGGCAATATAATAAACTCACGTAGCCACCAAGGCTATACGCTACAGGTAATAACCGAATCTCTATCTGGTACGAACGGTGTGGCTAACTGGTATGTAAATCCCGTACAATCTCCACAAATGCAATAAAGACATAAAAATATCAATATAGCATATATACATATGATACGTACATTTCCATACATATATATACGTATACAATGTAGATTGGATAGTAGTATTATTGTTGTACTTAGATTTCTCTCTTTCCGCCAAGGCAAGAATGTCATGGGTTGGAAAGTTTCTAAACCTTTGTCAATTTGGCACCAAGCCAAGTAGAATATTGTTTTCATGGGATATATATTTTATATAAACCATCCGTTTAGTTCTCAATACTTTGTCTACTCAAAACATGATCATAATACTGCCCAGCATAGTTACGGACTGGGTCACTAAATCGTAAATTTCATAAAAGATGACTCACAAGCTCAAGTACAACAATAATACCACAAATACAATTTACCATGCCCCAACTATACTTTCAAATCCCTGTATAACATTACATACATGCATATCATAGTTTTGTTTATATAACTATATATGTATATATAGGTCATATGCCAGTATTCATCATAATTTATAAATAATTAGGGATTTATGTATTAAATTGCTATTGAACTCATAAATGATGCAAATCAAGCCAAGAAATCTCAATAAAATACCCCAAACCCTCATGAACATGCAAATGTTGGAATTTGTATACGAAACCCTCACTTTTATTGGATTTGAGATGAATAAGTTGTAATCGTAAGAAAACATGTTAAAATACTATTGTTTACATCTATTGAGGGTTAATCCCTCGAAGAATTGCAGAAGAATTGAGCCAGAGAAGCATGGATACGAAAACCCCCAATTTAAAGATTTAAAACCCTAGAAATGGTGAACTAAAGGAGGAATAGGATGGAGATGATGATGAAGATGATGATGCATTAGAGGGATATACTAAAAGCCATAATTTTCTTATTGGCTTGGATATGTTATAAACTTGGTTTTGCTATTTTAATGAGAATATTTATGGGCAATAGTTGCATTATATTATTTATTTGAATATTGTGCATGTGTGTCTTTTATTCCATATAGTAGATGATTTGGTGTGTAGAGTATAGCTTACACATAGAAGATCATATCATCGGTTCTTGTGGAATATAAGTTTAATGGTTCACAGTCTTAGATGGAATTGGACACCCATCAGGTAGGATTGTAGCACAAGTTTTAGTAGTTTATCTTAACTACAGGAAACGGTATAGTTTTAACTCGTTGTGCTAGTACACTTTGCGTGTATTGAATATGACCACTTTGGGTTAATTATTTTTATACTGACTATATAAAACAATTAAAAAATCCCATGGTTATTACGATTACTTATGCTCTTAATCTTGAAATAATTAATAGACATATATATGTAGTGTTTGTTGTTTTGAATCATCAAGAATGAGATTCATTTATGGATCAATAAACTTCATGAATTGGATGACGACACTATATGTATGATGAATATTAATTATTAACGGAATTCAAATCCCGGTATAGGGATTGATGATAGCCCCTTGAGAAGCTTATAAGTTTTGATCATGTCAAACTCTGCAGGTGGATTATGTTAATCCGACATGTCAAATAAGTTAAGTGGTAGGCTCAAGGATTAAGAAGTCATTTAAATATAATTGTCAGTAATTTAATTTAAATGACGATTATCTGTAATCTTAACGTGGGGAGAATAATAAGTATTTAATAATAAGGAGCTCGAAATATAATTTTGAGATAAGGACGGGAGTACAATTATAATTCTTAAGTGGTGTGAATTATAATTTATGGAAGGAACTAATTCATAGTGGAATTAGGATTCCAACTTTCCATAGGAAGCCCAAACTTATTTCTCCTTAAGGTCCCTATCGTAACCTTATATATACGTCGGCCTTGCCTCTTCTCATGATAACAATAATTCTCATGAGTTAGGGCTTGTTCTATTGAGAGAGGAGAAAATCTTGGTGATACCGTAGCCCACACTAGGTGCAAGATTTGATGGCGGAAGGAATACGATAGAAGATCTTTTGGTTTTCAGCACAACAGTCGTAAATCAATCGTAACTTTTGATCTCACAGTTGGATCGGGCTGATTTTTGGATATGTCGTTCGGAACGCAAAGTTACTATTAACAAGCAAACAATCAAGACGATCAAAAGTTGTTTCAGTGGCGAAAACAATTAATTTTCGCAGCCCAGCGAGAATTATAAAAATCTAACCAAATCGCAATTTGATGCTTTCAAACCCTAGTCTCCTCTTATGGATCCTCTACATGATCCACAAAGGTGAAATCCCTTTATTCTTATAGAGTTTGAGCAAAAGTATTTTGTTCTATCTATACGCAATATCAAACGATCTTTTATTTATGTCTCCATCATGATGATGGTGTGCGTGTGATGCAGGAGGAAGCGCCTTAGATGATCGAGGGATTTTCCCCAAAATCGGCCCTCAATCTCTCTCTAAGAGCTCTCCAATTGGTGGTGTGAAATGAGGAAGAAAGGAGAAGAAGAAATATATAAAAAACCTTGCCAGGTCGATGTAGTCGACTACATTTTTCTCATGTAGTTGACTTCATGGCTTAGTTTTTGCCACCTTCAGTTTTTGGTCAACAACTCAACTTCGCACCCATTTTCGGGCATCAAGGAGTTGGAATTGGGTCTCTGCCAAAACACAAAAGCTGTAGAATAGATCAAAATCTAGAGATAGGCATAAATGGGGACTCATTTGGAGTTCGAATGAAGAAGATATGGTCTTCTAAAGTCGGGTAAAAACCATTAATCGCATAGGACCGAAACTTGCTATTTACGAGCTGATTTTTGTTCGATCCACCCGGAATGACTTATCGTCATTCTAACATACTTAAATATATTAATATCACTTGTTGGAAGTTGCCAAACCACGTCAACCTTTACAGAACCGCATTTGGCTATCCGAAGCCAAATTATGTTTTATACGTGACTTAGGCCGTGATTTGCAAAAGATAATTAAACGGATGGGGTACTATCGAGTGATGTAACATCCTTCTTAACTATGATATTGTCCACTTTGGGCCCCCCCCCCCAAGGGATGCCCCCTTTGTGCCCAGGGCGTCACATCCTTCCCCCCAAGGGAATTGACGTCCACGTCGACACATCGTACTCTGCGGGGCCTGCTCTGATACCATTTGTAACGACCGGATCCCACCTCAATACGATATTGTCCGCTTTAGGCAGTGCCCATCACATACCTTCACGACTTTGTTTGTGGGAGCTCACGACCAGCTTCCTAGGGGGTCACCCATCCTGGGATTGCTTTGGCCGCCTACTCGCTTAACTTCGGAGTTCTGATGGGATCCAAAGCCAGTGAGCCCCTAAAAGGCCTCGTACTTAATTAGCGAACAATTCTTACTTATATGGGTCTCAAGGAATCCCCCACCTTCCAATGTGGGATGTCCCCTTTGAGCTACACTTCCTTCCCCCAAGGGAGTACTCATCACTCGCAGGGCGTCACATGTTGTCTATAGAACCCTTTTTAGGTGTGTGTGGGTGTATCTCGAAGTTGGTGAAAAATGAGTGAAATCCACTTTAAAAGTGACTTAAGTCGATGTATAGAAATTCTAGCGGACAGGTATAGAAAATTGGGAGGCCGATCCGCGCATACCAATCCTCAAATTTGGTAAAGGGCGGACCGATCTAGAATTTCTATAGACCGGCCCGCGTGTAATTTGGTCATAACTTTTGTTTCGGGACTCCGATTGAGGTGATCAATCGAAGTCCACTTAGATCTTTGAATTCCACTTAGTAAGATAATTCAAAGATCTACAACTTCCTAAGTGGAAGTTTTCTGAAATTCTGAACCAATAATTCTCAAAAATTCACCGAAGAAAGCGCTCTGCCGAAGCGCTACAGAACAAGCATAATTTAGAGATGGGTTTACTTCGAACCCTATTTTGATGAACGAGGAAGGTGAATTGGCTTTTGGTAAAATCATGAGAGTTGTAGAGTGACTCAAAACCTAGAGGTAAGAACATACGGGAACCTATTCGGATAAGAAACGAGGAAGTTACAAAACTCCAAAGTTAGCCGAAATCAAAGATTCGCGTAATACTGAAGCGCAAGATACACAAGTCAATCTCGTTTCACACCACCCGAACCACTAAATGATTACTCACACGAGTATAAATGACTTAATACAACCAATGCAAGATGATAAAACGCCACAAGGCCCTATAATACAAGTTTTCACCACTCACGGTGAAATAAGTGGACGGATGAAGGGGATTGCTGTGGATGGAAAGGACGGGGTATTACATATATGAGTGGTATGCTGCTATTGGGTTTAACGCTTCCTATATTCGGGGTCAGCATTATCTTCTTATTCACTCGGCAAAGCTCTTCGGTGTGGCACCTGTAATGCCTGAGGACATTGAGGCTGGGGTGCAGGTGGAGGTCTAAGAGGAGGGAATCCAGGAAGGGGTTCAAGCCGATGATCCTGTAAAAGGTATGGGGGATACCCACGATTAAGGTGTTCCTACTAGGGTTGTTGAGCATATTTTATGCCTTCGGGGAACTGAGCTTGTTGTGCCTTCAGTGAGTCATTTCTTTGTTATGTTTGACTTCCTGGGAAGTAGGTTGGCACCTCTAGTCATCAGGGAAGGGGAACCTTGCTAGCGGTATTCACATTCAGGAAGGTGGATCTTCAAGGGGATTTTCGATTCATCCTCAGTTTTTGGTAAATGCTTATGGGATGACTCATACCATGGAGTCTGAGGGTGAGGCTCACTTGGCTTTCTATGTAATATAAGGAGGACTTTAGAGGGTGCGGTTCCTCCATCCGGTCCTGGGGAGTCTTCTACTCCTTTTCATGGCTGGAGTTCCCGAATCAGATACTGTATCTTGTGGTAACTAAGCAAAGGATGTATCCGATTCGCCACGTTCTTACCCTGAGGCTATAACTTTCTCGAGCTATACTGACGGCGAGGTTTATTTCCTTGTGCCATTATCGTTTTAGTATCGATTCTCCCATATATATCTGTGTTTGTCAACATGCGCTTTATTCTCTTTGTGGTGGTCGTTGTAAGGATATGTGAGCTTTAATCACTATTTTGGGACTCCCCGAATCCCATTACAAGATTTTCACCTCCGGTACCTGGTTAATCACAGATGCCGTGCGCGACAGCAGGGTTAAAATATGTAAAATTACAAATTTTAAAAACTTTTTCTTAAATACAGTATATGTGAACACCCCAATCCATGACTCTCGCATCGAATCAAGCATGTCACAAAAGCATTGAGTCCTGAGCACAAATAATCGAGTATGTCGCGTACGCGTCAAGTCCTAAGTTGGTTAAACAATTCTTCCAATTATCCAGCATTGACTTTCGAATTCATTAAGATCCTAGGAAGAGCTCGAGAGACTGATCCATGCATATAGAAGTCTATTACAGAAGCCCTGGCTTTGGTGTGAGATTTAACATCTCTAAATCCGTTGGAAACCTTATTGAACCAGTGAATCCGTTAGAAACCAAGACCAATCGGTCTTCTCACTCTCTCAATCGGTCTTGTTAAACTTCTAATCAGTCTTTTTTGATACACCATAGACCGATCGGTCTATTGACTTTACCGTTCGGTCTTCTAACTCTTTCAACCGGTCTTCCTTCATTTCCTGTCGGTTGTCCTTGTTTCACAAAAGACCGATTCATCTTCAAGGCTCTCCAATCGGTCTAAGCACCATGCCAATCGGTTTTTGAAAAACGGTACGATTTCAAATAGATCGATCGGTTTAATAGGCTTTCGGATATGTCATTAGTGCTTGCAAATCAGTCTTTAACGAGAACAGATCGGTCTTACAAGTACCGTCAGGTTTCTAGCTGTATGATTGGCTGCTCTTCGCACGCCCTAGCCGTAGGTCCCAACCACACCCCTCCTCTGCGGGTGCCAATCGCACACCCTAACCGCATGCCCTCTTCGTAGGCCCTGCGGTTAGCCCATTTTAGAGTATTTTTCAACGAGATTTTCTCTGTATATAGGACCTTTGGGGTCTTATTTGGGATCATGAACACTTAAGAGAGTTTATATAGAGAAAAATATGTCAAGATCATTAAAGAAAGTTTTAAAGAGAATTTTAGAGAAAGTTAGAGAGAGAAAAAGAGAGAAAGAGAGTTTTGGAGAAAGAAAGTTCTAGAGAGAGAAAAAAGCAAGCAAGGAAGAAGCAACAAGACAAGCAACCTTTATTTTCTTCAAATGCATTAGGTATGTTTTTTTCTATAACTCATCTGAATTAATTCATCTGTTCAACTACAAGTTTTAATACATAAAATTAGATAATTTACAAAGAAGTTTACTGCTTTCATGACAAGTCCTTTCTGAGTTTTACAAGAAAGCTAAAATTTGTTTTGACACATTTTCAAAATTAAAAAACAGTTTCCAAACAAGTGGAACTACAAGACTCTGATTTCATAAACACAATCTTAAACTTAATTTATCCTAAAGGACTATTTTGAAAACAATTTAAACTACTTGCAATATATCTAAAATAGGAATTGAATACATGATCCATTAAGAGACCGAAAGGGCAGATTGGGTGCCTAACACCTTCCCAATTCGTAACGTAGTTCCCGAACCATAGCAATACAAACATTAAGTACTCTATGGTCTCAAACGTATGAAAGGTAGTTCGTCTTCAGAATATCCTTTATACAATCTTTTGTTTGTTTTCATGCAAAATAAACTGGTGACTATAAAAACACGTTTTCCTACAAAACAAAGTTTTGAAAAGAACAATCGACAATCCCGCTCGGGAGGTCGGAGGCCCGGCATCTCATAGTATGATTCAATCAAAATCACATTTTATAAAATTTCGGCATGTGGAGTTCGTTTATGTAGCAAACCAACCTATAAGGTTTAAAACCATTTTCATACAAATCTAATCACAACCAACCACATTTGAAAGCCACACCACATATGAAAACACTTTTATAAGTCTCATTAAACATCATTTATGCAACAAAACCGAAGTTTAACACTTAAACAAAAGTTTTATATATTATAATACAACCAAAATAATTAGTCCTTCTTGAAAAGGACTAGAGATAGTATATGGACATCAGAGGCTTTCTATATACGAGTACCATACGCCAATCCCCGAAGCCCGACCTGCAAAACTATTGAAAAAGAGGAATGAGCCAAATCCGTCCTCAGTGAGAACTATATAGTTTTGTATATAAAGTACACATTGCATACACAGGCACATGCAGGTTTTATAGAAAGTAAATATTTTCCTTTACTATGATAGTTCGAAAATAATGTAGTACAATGCAATCAACACACAAGTGGATGCCGAACCCCACTAGGATTCCTAACCTAGTCACTAAAATCTATCTACCCGACTAACTGATCTATCCTCTAGACTTCCCATGAGATAAATCTCTTCGCATTCCCATATCACTAGAGAACTATTAGTATAAAACCATCTCTTAACAATTACTAGCTTTATAAGGTTCGTCATGCTAAAGTAGATTTAGCTCTAATACGTGAATCAAAATTATCCCCATTAACCCGTGCTTATATCGAAAGTCGGTAACTATAGGCCAAAAACTTATTGTTTCCTTTTTTATTATAATTCATTATGAAATCCATACTTGGCCGAATACAAGCATCACAACTAGATCATCCATCTAAAGCGTTACATTGTGGTGTTCTCTCATTTAGCTATTCTGTTAGCCATGCTTGCCATTTTGATTATTAATAGCTTATGTTCATTATGATCTAGTCAACTATTCTCACAATCGACACGCGTTCATATGCCCATATACTCCATCTAAAGAATAATAGTTATTAGGACTTCCCAATTTGCATACTAGTTCATTATGAATGGCCAAATGCTTTCCTACGTGTATTATGATTCTCTTAATAATGTCCACATTCATCTAACATTATTCACACCATATCCGAGGTGATATATATAACAACATAAGAATGATATGGCAATAATAAACACAATCAATGATATCACCATCATCAACATCACATAAGTCCTTGTACAATATCTTTAGCATAATCCCTCAATTTCACCCTGCGGTATCGACTAGGCCTAAATCAACGGATCCCGAAGGGTCCAATGCTCTTATCCATGTCTCCTCCAGGTGGGGAAACGGCTCAAGGACTTAGTTCTCCAAGTAAATCGTTTGGAGATAACCCACGCAAGACATTTTCCTGGGGATAACATTCAAAATAGTTAACGAGGAGAACACCCAAGCAAGTCAACTTTGACACTTGGAAGGAACTACATCAATAGAATACCCTAGCATGGTGGTGTCCAACTACTTTTCGGGAAACTCACCATTTGGTCAGTAGTGGCACATGGGACCTATTCCACTTGCCAGGAAAACTCGACTAATTCAAAACACATAGTCTAGTGGGAAGGCAAGATACATCAGTGGCCTTTCCTTTCGTGGGATTTCAACCACCCAGTGGAGTTCTTCGATTATTTTTCCTGTGCACAGTGGGCGACAGTTGGCTGTCCTATCCCGACCAAACATTCATATAAAGTTCCAGACCAAACGTAATTGATTATCAACGTGCACTTCACATGTCATGGTGTTCACTTCGCCAAGAATATAGTTCTCCTGCAGTTTCGTAGATTGGATAGGGTGTGACTCTCTTTCGTAGCGCTATATGGTCGATGATTCTCCTTATCCATAGGAGTCGAGGGAAATGAAAGGGTAATCGATGTTTAAGCACAAGGACAGAGTCTTGAGTACCGATTGTGGCATTCGAATTACACTTCACCCTTCTCACATGGTGAATCAATCAATTGAAGATTCAAGTTAGAGAGTCATCGACGAGAAAACATAGAAACTACACTGATTGCAAAGATAACTAAGTTCTGTAGACTAAGTGAAATTGACTCTTAAGGTTTGCGTAGGCTAATCTGGTTTATTTAGGATGTAAGGCGATTACGTTTACAGATGTATTTCTTTCAGGGGACTTAAATGAAACATTTGAACCCAGGAATTTCAATTATGGATAGAATTGAGATTTATTATCTCATATAGAACACCCGAAATCAAATCTAGAATTGTCCAAATCTTGAGTGAAGGAAAATGATATGTCGATTGTAACAACCCGCCTAATTAAGCAGGTGTTAACAGATGCTGTATTAAATTAACAGCTGAAAGAATAATAATTCAAACAATAATATACACAAACACTGAGAAATCTAACAAAAATTCGGCATGAAGTATTCGTATCTCAAGGAAATACCATCCTGAAAACAAACCAAAATATCATATGGCGTTGAATACTTCTCAAACTGATTATAATCCCAACAAGAAAAGATCTAATAACCAAACCAACACAATCTTCGGACAAACTAAAGTCCAAAATACACAACCGAGTTTGGTATTACAAACTAGAACATCATAAATACTACATATTTTCTTAAACATAAATAAAACAACAACTAAATCCTTAGAGACATCAGAGGGGACTCTAAGATGAACTCAGACCTAATCCATGACCTCTACCAGAGACACGAAGTGTACCTGAAAGGAAAATGAAGGAATGAGCCACAATTGGACTAGTGGCAACTATAGGGAAAGGGAAATGCAATGCATCTATATGCCATGGTATGAAAACTTATAATTTCATCGTTGGCAAATATTTCCTTGTTTCACCAATTAATAAGAAAAAACATTCATTTATCATAATTCATGTCAACTTATTGTTAACGCATATCTCTCTCGATAAATGTATAAACGTCCATCCACCTCCTCCTCCTTCTCGACCTAATACTAGTACTAGACGAATTATGACACTCTCATATGCACCCTATCTAATCCACGGGTCTGTGCACTGGTAAGCAGATTTATAGTACCCCATCTATACTATGTGTCTGTGCAATCATAATAACACAACCATTTCTATATCAGTGCTTATATGGTTCTAATAATCTCGATATCTCACCGCAATTGGTTAAATTTGTCAAAACATTTATCCAAAGGTTGTCATATATATAAAAAAGCTTAACCATGTTATACAATTTGATAATCAACTCAGGTGTACAAATCAACCGATTGAAAAATTAGGATTTTGTTATGCGTATAATGAATCACAACGCCATATCATTATAACCATGATGTTTATACAGTCTCGTAAGTCAAATGTTGAGAAGATATCACTGGGCAATTTAGAATCATCAATAAGCTTTAAGTACATGTGTAATAACAAGTTAAAAGTGAATTAAAATTGTTTCTTTTTCCTGGAAATTCATCAATTTAAGTAGAAAGATCAAGTATTAGAAATGTGTTTAATGATTCTAGCCATTTCGGTACCAAATTATCAATTTAGCACATAACTAACAACATGCAGGACAATTAGCCCAAGTACTTCAAATACAATTAACATACTATCAATAACAATGCTCAGATATTATAATCTATGGCTATACAACTTGAATGCAAGAGAAAAAAAAATTGGTACCGATACTCTAGTGTTTTCAATCCAAATCAACTCAAAACTTTCAAAAATCAAAGATGAGAGGAGAGTTTGCACCTCAATAAGCTTTGGACCGAAATAAGGAACTCAAAAACAACAACCTATAGTAATCCAATGGATGCTTACACCTCCGAAATGGATTTGGCTCTCGAAATGCTTGAGAAATCTGTGATTTCAGTACAAAACTTGAAGATTTAAGCTACCATGCATCAATTTCTCTCACACAACTCCTCTCCATCTCTCTCTAAAGCTCTATGGTTAAAAAATGGCGAAATGAGGTTGAGGAAGAAGAAATAAAAAGGGTCAACGCGGGTCAAATCGATAAAAACGAGGCAACAGAAATTTACACTGCGGACCGGTCTGTAGAAATGCACTATCGAATGAACATAATTTAGCGATCGGCCTACTTTAAGCCCTGTTTTGACCAATGAGTAGTGTGAATTAGACTTCGGTCAAAACACAAAAGTTGTAGAATGGTATGAAAACTAGACACTTCTATAAACGGAATCTTAATCGGATAAAAAACGAAGAAGTTACGATAGCTCAAAGTTAGGTAGAATCAACGAATCACGACGAACCAAAACTTCCTATTTACCAACCGAAATCGATTCGGACCACTTGAATCACCAAATGATCACCCACACGAGTATAAAGGATTAAATACAACATAATAAGATGTGCTAAAATATTACGATGCTCCATTACACAAAATTTCACCCCTCACCTGTATAAAGTTAACACTTAATCCTTTTTCACCTCAACTAATATAATTAAATTCTACTACACCTAACCCAATTAAAACACATTAAAATAAGGGTTATTATAATCCCCCCCCACTAATAAAAATTTCATCCCTGAAATTTTCGATAACAATCTCCTTCTTGATTCCATAATTCACCCACAAAAGTTTTTTATCCACGACAACTTTACTTCTAAGTATAAGATTCCGAAAATTTGGATCTTGAACATGTTATATGTTTTGTCATCCAAGGCATCTAAATATTTCCACTGAACAAGGTGGGAAGAATCACGAATATACCAAGAAAGCTTCAACACATAAAAACATCGTAAATATGAGATATTCAAGGTTGCAAGACCAAATGATACCAAGTATTCTCAATACATTCCGAAGTTCAAACGATTTGATATACTGAGGAATTAACTTCCCTTTACAACCAAAACATATAATGCCCAAAAATAAGATTTGGTTTAAAAGTCACATGTTTACCTATTTCAAATCCCACCAACCTATAAAAGGTGTTCACAAAGGGCCTTGTGAGGCGACTTGCCTATTTTTGCTTAATGATTATTTCTTCAAACGATTCTATTAAGGGTAAATAGTTTGGCCTACCTCTCTGAAGGTCTAGAACACAATACTTTAACATAGTAGACCGTACTATATCCAAATTAAGTACCAAATATTTGATACCTTCCAAATCAAAATTTGAGGCAAAACAAATTATTTCCATAAGGAACCATAAAGGACATAAAATACTTATATATATTCCTAATTTAGATTTCCAATAGGCCCAAAGAAAATCGTATTACTAAATCACACAATACATGAAATTCCCACAATTAAGGATATCGTAGAAATAACCATTCCAATAATTTAGGAAATTCTTCATAATTGGAAAGCCAAAATCCTTCCATAGAAATTGTATCCATGTTGACAATATATGGGACCGGTAATATACTCATACATCATTCACCATAATCAAGGAGCAATTAAGATTCTATCTACCAAAAATAAACTAATTCAATTTCCTTTATTATCCCAACACACAAACCAAAACAAATTCACACCTCCCAATACTTGGGTAAGATTTTTACCTAAATATGAATCTTATAACCAATGAAGAGGAAACCATATATTCCAAAATCTTCTTAAGAAGATGATATACCTCACAAACCATAAGTATTCAATTAGCCACCATTCATTCACCCAAATCACAACATAACCATTTTACATTGATAAGAGATAGCTTATGAAAACAAAACTCATATTTCATAAAGTCAAGTGAGTGTAAAGAGTCATAATTCCGAATATCTCAAATGTGACGCCCCAAATCCCGTTATAAGGTTTAGACCTTCGAAATCCAGTTAATCACTATGCCGTGCGCGACAGCGGGTTTGAAATGCATAATGTAAGACTGATATAATAAAAATTTTGTGTAAGGCCACATTTTTAGAAAATTTCGGCATGTGGAGTTCGTAATTCCAATAAACCAACACCTGTAAAATATGACGCGAGTTTATCTAAAACTTTAACTCCACATATGTAAGGTATAAATGAAATAGTGGTAGAACAGTTTAGTATAAAACAATTCCTCTAACGAGGTCCCAATAATTAAATAATAAGGCCTTACATCTCATATGAATAGGAAAGTATACAAATTAATGAAGCAAACAATGCCATATAATGACTTTAAGAAACAAGATACAAGTCATTTAGTAATTGGACCATCAGAGCTACTAAGAGTCCACAAAAGTGCCATCCCCAAGAAAGACCTGCAAAACTGATTTTGGAAAAAGGGAGTGAGCCAAACGGGCTCAGTGGGAACTATAAGGGTTTTCATTTTAGAAAATAGGTTGAAAAACCATGCATGCATGCCATGCAATGTTCTAAAAATAGTTTTGTTTATGTGGGGCGTTTCTGTATGATATCCATTCTTCTAATATATCATATTTTCATAAGAATGGATATATATATATATATAATATACTTCTTAATTTACCCATGCAAGGAAATCATTTCGCGCAATGCATATAGATGCTTCCCCATTCGAAATACGATAAAATACATATACAAATTTCTTATATCTCAAGTATTTAGCCTTAGCTTAACCCCGCTGTAATTAGGCCTAGAGCTTAGATCCACCAAAGCCTCCAAGCTCTAAACGAATCATGTATTCCCTTGTCGAACGGATTACCTAGGGACTTGGTCCTAACTCGTACTTCATTTGGAGTTAAACCCATGCAGGACATTTTCCCAGGGACTACACTCCAAATACTTAACTAATAGGACACCCGTACATGTATATCCATCTAAGGACAGAATCACACAAACTAAATCACAGCCGGGAAAGCTATAAGCCTTAGGACTGCATCCCCTCTCTCATCCGTCGGGAAACTAAATACATTGGTATGAATGGCACCCATAGCATCACCATATCTCTCATCCACTAAGGACGGACATTTCACAATTAATCTCCATAATCATAATCAACCAACTAGGCTTTCTCAATAAGTCTATTGTGCACAGAGATAGCCGGTAACTCGGGTATTTTTTGCCCCCAAGGCAAGGACCCCCTACTAGGTCCACCTAGTGGTTAGCCCCCAAGGCAAATCAATAAACTCATGTAGCCACAAAGGCTACACTACAAGGGTAATCACCATTTGATACAATAGGTTTCCAACATAGGAATATATATATAGAAAGTCAAATGCCATATGAAATCTCGTTACTTATATAATTCCCAATAGCTACATAAAAACATCAATGTATAAAATGGTAATAACACATCTGTGTATGCCTCATATATATATATATATATAACTAGTAAGCATATATATATATATGTACCATAGATCAAATGGTAGTGTCTATGTTGTACTTAAAATCTCTTTGCCAAGTCCGTCAAATATTGGCCTAGTTAAGAAATTCATCTATATGGAAAGTTTCATAGGTTTACGACACATAGGCTCCAAGCCAAGTATAATATATAATTCATAAGCTTTAAGTTCAATATAAACTTCCCCATATGTTTACTATACTTAGTCTACTCAAAATAAACTTATAAATCTGCTCAGCATAGTTACGGACTGGCGAGTAGTTGGCAAAACTCATAAAAAGAGAATGATAATCAAAGTACAACAATAACATCACAAACACAAGTAATTATACCCAAATAATACTTTTAATTCTATATAGATAACCTCATATATAAGTATATCAAAGTTACCGCTCGCTATCATATGCGTATAAGAGGGTCATATGCGAACCATGCTTAAAACTCATATGTAATGCAAATCAACGAAATAATCGAAATAAAATAGGCCGGACCCCCATGAACGTGCAATTTGGTCAAAAAGCCTAGGTTTGATTCAATTTAGAGCATACCATGCATGATAGTTTGAAATAAGGATTGAATACTAGTGTTCCCACCTTTATAGGGTTAATCCTTAAAAGAATCGTGACTGAATCGAGTCGGGCCAAGCTAATCGCGAGCTTTCTCCATTTTGGAACCCTAGCCATGGAAGAAGGTAAAATGATGAAGAAGAAGATGAATAGTGTTGGGGTGGTGGATAAAGGAAGAGCTTGAGTCGTAAGCTCGGATCACTCGCAAAACCCCCAGGATCGCCCCTTATTTCTCTCTCTTGAAGCTCTCAAGTGATGGTGGATGAGTTATGGACAAATGAGCTCTGTTTGCCTTAAAAAACGCTCTCAGGACCCCTTCAGTCGACTGGTTAATCCCATCAATCGACTGTGCACTGTTAGTATTTTGGCCATAACTTCTTGCTCGAAACTCCAATTTAAGTGATCTTTATGTCCATGGAAAGGTAATTAGAAGCTCTACAACTTATTAGAAGGAAATTTTCTAAAATTCTAGATAGATAATTCCCAAAAATTTGATAAAGATAGCGCTCTGCTGTAGCGTTAATGAACGATCAGAATTCGCTAAGTGGGCTACTTTGCACGCTATTTTGACGAGGAAGGATTGTGAATTAGTCTTCAATCGAAACACAAAAGTTGTAGATTGCATAAAAATCTAGACACCAATTTGAAAGGAAACTCAATCTGGAGAAAAACGAAGATATTACACTTCCTCCAAGTTATCCAAAATTAAGAAGTCAAGTAAATTGAAAATTTGCCATCTACATTCCGATTTCAACTCGAACCATCCGAAATGACTTATGGCTATTCTAACATGCTTAATTATATTAATACAACTCGTTGAAAGTCATCGAGCCATTTAGATCCTATCGGAGCAAAATATGGCTATCCGGAATCCACTTTTGCCTTACATGCAACTTGTATCATGATTTCCGAGAAATAGGGGTATGGGGCGTTACATCAAAATCTTATGAATCCTACGACCTAACAATATTAACAGCCATAAATATGAATCAAAGAGTTTATAAGTTTCCACGACACCCGAAATCATATTTTCGAATCCTTATTATTAATTACCCTTAAATTTAACCAAAGATGCCATTAAATTAATGAAGGAAACCCATATAGCCTTATTCCACAATGTAAAATAATATTTCGATTACTATAGAGGTTCTTAGCTTTAGTCAAGTAACCAATTTCATAAGATCAAATTTACCTAAAATGTCATACCAAACCATTTATTGTATCATGGGTTACAATCAATTCGGACTTCAAACATTTAAAACATTATATTTTCTAATAGCCCTAAAAGATTCATAAATGTAGAGTTAAATAAGGTAAACCTGGGTCCTTCCTAGAGAGTAATACATTATCTCCATAAATAGGCGATCCACTAATTGATATTTATTACAACCAAAATATATGAATGTATGTTCAATGTAATTTCCCTCAACGATTTCCAAAATTTATCATACTCAATCCAAATTGATAGTCTCGTTCTACCATGTAAAGTTAAACAGGGAAAAAGACAAATTAAAGCCCAATGTTTTGGTGTAGATTCAATTTCTCCCCTAATGTTTCAAAAAATGAAATTTCTTCCTTGAAGTTGCTACAGTGGTTCAATTGAGACCCGCGTCCTAATTCTGTTAACAATTCCGTCCAAATAATTTGCACTTAACCCCTTAAAACTTTAAAAGTTACACTGAACCCCCTTAAGTTATATTTTTTTAACTTTTAAATCCACCATTGATATATATACACACACAATCTTCATCACCCTCTTCTTCCCCAATGTGTCTTTTGCTAGAGTGATATACTAAAAGCCATAATTTTCTTGTTGGTTTGGATATGTTATAAACTTGGTTTTGCTATTTTAATCAGAATCTTTATGGGCAATGATTGCATTATATTATTTATTTAAATATTGTGCATGTGTGTCTCTTATTCCATATAGTAGATGATTTGGTGTGTAGTGTATAACTTACACACATAAGATCATATCATCGGTTCTTGTGGAATATAAGTTTAATGGATCACAGTCTTAGATGGAATTGGACACCCGTCGGTAGGATTGTAGCACAAGTTTTAGTAGTTTATCTTAACTACAAGAAACTGTATAGTTTCAACTTGTTGTGCTAGTACACTTTGTTTGTATTGAATACGACCAGTTTAGGTTAATTGTTTTTATACTGACTATATAAAACAATTTAAAATCCCATGATTATTCAGATTACTTATGCTCTTAATCTTGATATAATTAATAGATATATATATATATGTAGTGTTTGTTGTTTTGACTCATTGTGAGTGAGATTCATTTATGGATCAATAATCTTCGTGAATTGGATGACGACACTATATGTTTGATAAATATTAATTATTGATGGAATCCACGTCCCGGTACAGGGATTGATGATAGCCCCTTGAGAAGCTTATAAGTTTTGATCATGTCAAACCCTACAGGTGGATTATGTTAATCCGACATGACAAATAAGTTAAGTGGTAGGCTCAAGGATTAAAAAGTCATTTAAATATAATTGCAGTAATTTAATTTAAATGACGGTTATCTGTAATCTTCACGTGCGGAGAATAATAAGTATTTAATAATAAGGAGCTCGAAATATAATTTTAAGATAAGGACGGGAGTGCAATTATAATTCTTTAGTGGTGTGAATTATAATTTATGGAATGAACTAATTCATAGTGGAATTAGGATTCCAACATTCCATAGGAAGCCCAAATACTTATTTCTCCTTAAGGTCCCTATCGTAGCCTTATATATATGCTGGCCTTGTATGTTCTTATAATAACAATAATTCTCATGAGTTAGGGTTTGTTTTATTGAGAGAGGAGAAAATCTTGGTGATACCGTAGCCCAAACTCGGTGCAAGATTTGATGGCGAAAGGAATACGATAGAAGATCTTTAGGTTTTCAGCACAACAGTCGTAAATCAATCATAACTTTTGATCAGATCATTAGATCGGGCTGATTTTTGGATATGTCGTTCAGATCGTAAAGTTACAACTATCGCGCAAAAAATCAAGACGATCAGAAGTCGTTTCGGTGGTGAAAATAATTAATGTTCACAGCCCAGGGAGAATTATAAAAATTTGACCAAATCCCAATTTGATGCTTTCAAACCCTAGTCTCCTCATATGGTTCCTCTACATGATCCGCAAAGGTGAAATTCATTTATTCTTATAAGGTTTTAACAATAGTTTTTTGTTCAATCTATGCGCAATATCACACGATCCTATATTTATGTCTCCATCAATTAGTATCAGAGCGGTTGGTTTTCTTTGATATTGCGTACGGATTGAACTAGCCATGTTGTCCAGTTAAATCTATTCATGCATGTTATTGTTGGATAGAACGTAAAACTCGCTAACCCTTGTTTTGCAATGTTCTTGTCCCGCTATTATGGTCACATAATTAATGTGCATGATGACTTGGGTTTTATTCATGGTTGTAAATTAAATTTAGATCAGATTTGTGAACTCCTTAAAAGGAGGCATAGGATCTATGTAATTTTATTTACAGTTTAGATATAATAGTTTATGTGTAAACTCCTTAAATGGAGGCATATGACCTTTGTATCTAAGATTGCAGTTTCTTTAACGAAGACTGTTGAAGAAGGCGTTTCCTCCAAGATTGATTCCAGACATAGTCAGTGAAGTGGTTTAATGCTTTAATGCTTGAACCATAATAGCAGGGATTTAATTATTCTTATTATTGAATGGTTTAATGCTTTGCGTGATTGTGTGTTGGTCATATGTGTTTAATTATTAGGTTTCCTTATAATTTTGGACAACATGGATACATGACCATACCTAGATCACCTTTTATTTTATATTTAGTTCTTGTCAAATTAAAAAAAGGGTATATAAATATAACTTTTGCGTAATTGAAAAATATAAGTTTTTTTTAAGAAAAGCAGCAAAATAATTTTATTGCACATGTCTTTTATATTTCATACCCTTCTATTTTAGTTGACTAGAATTTAATATAAAATTTTCTTAACCCTCAGAAAATAATGTTTTAAATACTAAGTGAGTGAGGGATTTTTTTCACATAAAAATCCCACGGTCTCCATCATTGATTTGTAGATGATGTAATTTATTCTTCGTGTGTGTTATAGTGCTCACCTCCATATCGGAAAGAATAGATTGCGGAATCATTGTACAAATTTCACTGACTGATAATTTTAAATGATGTGATTTATTTTTCGTGTTGGTTTTAGTGCTCAGCTCCATATCGGAAAGAATAAATTACAGAATCATTGGACTAAATTAAATGATGGTATACACTTAGATATAAATAATAGTATGCTCTCCAACTGAGTCTTTATTATTATTTGTAAGACCAAAGGAAGTCAGCTATTTAAATTTTACTTGATAATAAACGATTGTCTGGATAGTATGTATTGCTTGACAATAAGGCATTGTCTAGATAGTAAAATTTAATAGGTTTACATCTGTCTAAGAAATAATAAATAATAGACGACCTCATTAATGAGGCATATTGTTCAAAGTCTTAGGCTGCTGCCAAACGCTTTTTGAAATGGTAGATGGTACCATATTTAAAATATTTGTTCAAAGTTATTATTGTCCATCATAATTTGTATGTGATTCTCAAGTTTCAAAATAGCAAACTCTTTCAATCCACTTTTAATTATTCTCAACTAAAACAAATTGATTGGACCTAATTATATTGACTAAAAAAAGGAAACTTGAACATTGTGCTTACTGTTAAAGAGTACAAGTTTGTACTCACTGAGTCTTGTCCAACAAAACCTGGTAAGGGGGAGACCGATAAGGAAACCCAGGCTTGCCAGAGGTGGAAAAAGGCTGATGAGATGGCGTGGTTTTACATACTGGCATTTTTGTCAAATATGCTACAACATTAGCATTAGTCTTTTGTCACCGCCTATGACATAATGCTGAACCTCAAAGATATTTTTAGGGATCAGGATCATGTCGCAAAGTAGGTTTCGACGAAAGGCCTCATGAACACGACTATTACTGAAGGAACCCGAGTTAAAGATCTTGTTTTGAAGATGATCGGTCTTCTGAATGAACTAAGAGATCTTTGGAGTTGAAATCGATGGGGAAACTCAGGTCGATATCATTCTCCAGTCACTGGTAGTTTTATTTAAGAGATTCTAACATAATTACAACATGAATAAGCTTAATTCATTGCTAGAACTTCTTAAAGAATTTCAAACAGTTGAGGAACTCCTTGGTAAGCTGGCTAGTACTCTAGTGGCTGAGAAAGCTTCAACTTCTATGCCTAAAAGCAAGAAAGGAAGAAGAAGAATGCATAAGCTATAGTCCCATAAGGAGCAGTGCATACCTCTAGGAGGAGTGAAAAAGCCTATGGGCCAATATTTTCACTGTCAGTAGAAAGTGCATTTGAAGAAAGATTGTCCCTGTTTCCTAAACCGTTATAACAACATATGTAAATTTCATCTATTTGTTGTTGTATCTTGTTTAGTGGTCTGATCTACCAGTACCTGGTGTGTAGATTCGAGAGCCACTAATCATGTCTGCAATACTTTACATCGGTTCCAGGAAACCAGACAACTTAAAAATAGAGAAAATTTACATATAGGCAGCTACGAATGTGGCAACAGTTGCAGTAAAAGATATTTATCTTCAGTCTAGTCAGAATAGGATATTAATGATTAAGGAATATCTATATGTATCCTCCATTAGAAGGAATTTGATTTTTATTTCTAGATTGGTTTAGAACAAATATTTTGTTTATTTTAATAATGAATCGGTTATCATTAGAAAAAAATAAATAGTTTGTTTGTTCTGTTACATTAGTGATTGATCTTTACATTATTAAATCCTTACTTGTCAGTACTACAATTGAGTGAATTGAATAGCATTAATAGTTTACCAATTAAGAGAAAGCAACCTTCAAAATGAATCAAATGTATTTTTGGCACTTACGCCTTGGTCGTATTAATCTAAAAAGAATTCAAAAACTGGTCAAAAATGGACCATTAGGTTCATTGGAAGTGGAGGCACTTCCAGTTTGTGAATCCTGTTTAGAAGGTAAAATGACTAAGAGATCATTCTCGACAAAAGGCAGTAGCGCTAAAGAACGGTTAAAACTGGTTCACTCTAATTTGTATGGTCACATGAATATCCAGACTAGAGGAGGCTTTGAGAATTCATCACATTTGTAGATGATTATTTAAAGTATAGATACATTTACTTAATGCGACGAAAGTCTGAAGTCTTTGAAAAATTCAAAGAATTCAAGGTAGAAACGGAGAAGTGTCTAGGAAAATGTATCAAGTCACTACGATCAGATCGTGGTGGTGAATACCTCTTAGGAGAGTTCAAGGAATACTTATTAAAGAATGGGATTGCATCCCAATTGTCTACACCGAGGATGCCACAGCATAATGGTGTAGCAGAAAGAATGAATAAGACTCTTATAGAAATGGTAAGATCTATGATGAGTTATTCAGACCTACCTGATTCTTTTTGGGGATATGCTTTAGAAATAGCTGCATATATTCTGAATTTGGTACCATAAAAGTGAGTACCTACTATACCCATAGAATTGCGGACTGGGCGTAAGCCTAGTCTGCGGCATATTCGGGTATGAGGTAGTCCAGTACATGTACTGAAAGGTAATACAAATAAGTTGGAATCAAGAACGAAAATGTGTTTCTTTGTTGCATATCCAAAAGGAACCAAGCATGGTTTATTTAATAATTCTCAAGAATATAATGTTATTATTATCAATGCCAGATTCTTAGAAGAGGATTATATCATAGACCATAAGCCCAGGAGTAATGTTGTTGTAATGAAAATGAGAAGAGAGAAAAACAGGGCACAATTCATCTATACCTTTAGTATAGAAGGAAATACTACAGTAAATGAATATCGACATTCCATTACCTCATTGTAGTGGGAGGATTGCCGATACTTGTGCACATCTTGAACAAATCACTAATACGTAAGTTCTTGAACCAGCACAACGTGTGGATAGTGAGTTATTAAGTTTAATATTTGCACAACGTACACAAACACAAATAGTGACTCGTCATAGTGGGAGGGTTGTTCGTCAACCTGGTCGTTTTATGTTCTTGGGAGAGTCTTATGACAAGGTCCCTAATGAATAAGAAACGAACCTTTTTTAACTACAATGAAGTACTTTAAGATAAAGATACAGAAAATGGAAAAGGGTTATGAAATCTGAAATGGAGTCCATGTACTCTAACAAAGTCTGGGATCTTGTAAAACCACCCGAATGGATAAAACTTATCGGATGCAAGTGGGTATATAAGAGACAGAGAGGATCAGACGGGCTTAAGTCAAGGCTTGTTGCTAAAAGGGTTCACTCAGAAAGAAGGGGATCAATTATGATGAAACATTTTTGCCGGTAGCCATGCCAAAGTCTATTCGGATTCTCTTATCCATTGCGACTCATCTTAATTATGAGATTTGGCAATTGGATGTCAAGACATGTTTCCTTAATGAAAGTCTTGATAAAAGCGTCTATATGATGCAACCAGAATGATTCATAGCAAAGGGCCAAGAGCACGTGTTGTGCAAGCTCAAGAAGTCCATTTATGGGCTTAAGCAAGTGTCTAGATCTTGGAACATCTGTTTTGACCATGCAATCAAATCTTTTGGTTTTGATTAATTTTCGGATGAATCTTGTGTGTACAAAAGGCGCAGCCGAAGCACAGTGGTATTATAGGTATTGTATGTGGATAATATCTTACTTATTGGAAGTGATATGCGAATATTATCTTTAGTGAGGGTATGGTTAACAAGTCAGTTCGATATGAAGGACTTAGGAGAAGCCAGTCACATCCTTGGTATTATTAAGCTTATGCGAGACTAGAAAAATAGGATGTTGAGCTTATCCAAAGTACTTTTGTCGATACAATTCTTGCCAAAGTTAGTATAAAAGATTTCAAGAAAGGGTTTCTCCCTTTTTAGGTATGGAATCACTCTATCAAAGATCAATGTCATATGACACATGATGGATAGAGAGGATGAAGGGAATTCCTTATGCTTCGGCAGTGGGAAGCCTCATGTATGCTATGTTGTGTACTAGACCAAACATCTGCTTTACCATTAATATGGTTAGCAGATATTAGTCTAATCCAGGGAAAGAACACTGGACTGCGGTAAAACATATACTTAAGTACCCTAAAAGGACTCAAGATTTTTTGTTGGTTTGCAAACAGTATAGTACCTGTTGGATGCACAGATAATGATTTTTAGTCAGAAGTTAGGATTCCAGAAAGTTAACTTCAGGTTATGTGTTTACTCTAAGAGGTGGAGACATTGGTTAGAGGAGTATCAAGCAGTCATGCATTGCTGACTCCACCATAAAAGCTAAATATGTGGCTATTTTAGAAGCAGCTAAGGCAGCGGTTTGGCTCAGGAACTTCCATATGAATTTAGATGTGGCACCTTCAGTGTTATAAGCTATTTCACTTTATTTTGATAATAGTGAAACGGTTGCGAACACGAAAGAGCCGATGATTCATAAGAAAGGAAAACACATGTTCACGTTGAGGGAATGGGAGTGAGACGCATAACTGCATGGCTTTGAGTCTAAGTGGGAGATTGCTAGAGTGATATAATAAAAGTCATAATTTTCTCGTTGGTTTGGATATGTTATAAACTTAGTTTTGCTATTTTAATGAGAATCTTTATCGGCAATGGTTGCATTATATTATTTATTTAAATATTGTGCATGTGTGTCTGTTATTCCATATAGTAGATGATTTGGTGTGTAGAGTATAGCTTACACATAGAAGATCATATCATCGGTTCTTGTGGAATATAAGTTTAATGGTTCACAGTCTTAGATGGAATTGGACACCCGTCGGTAGGATTGTAGCACAAGTTTTAGTAGTTTATCTTAACTACAGGAAACGGTATAGTTTTAACTCGTTGTGCTAGTACACTTTGTGTGTATTGAATAGGACCAGTTTGGGTTAATTGTTTTTATACTGACTATATAAAACAATTTAAAATCCCATGATTATTATGATTACTTATGCTCTTAATCTTGAAATAATTAATAAACATATATATGTAGTGTTTGTTGTTTTGACTCATTATGAGTGAGATTCATTTATGGATCAATAATCTTCGTGAATTGGATGACGACACTATATGTATGATGAATATTAATTATTGATGGAATCCACGTCCCGATATAGGGATTAATGATAGCCCCTTGAGAAGCTTATAAGTTTTGATCATGTCAAACCCTGCAAGTGGATTATGTTAATCCGACATGTCAAATAAGTTAAGTGGTAGGCTCAAGGATTAAGATGTCATTTAAATATAATTTTCAGTAATTTAATTTAAATGACGGTTATCTGTAATCTTAACGTGGGAAGAATAATAAGTATATAATAATAAGGAGCTCGAAATATAATTTTGAGATAAGGACGGGAGTGAAATTATAATTCTTTAGTGGTGTGAATTATAATTTTTGGAAGGAACTAATTCATAGTGGAATTAGGATTCCAACTTTCCATAGGAAGCCCAAATACTTATTTCTCCTTAAGGTCCCTATCGTAGCCTTATATATATGCCGGCCTTGTCTCTTCTCATAACAACAATAATTCTCATGAGTTAGGGTTTGTTCTATTGAGAGAGGAGAAAATCTTGGTGATACTGTAGCCCACACTCGGTGCAAGATTTGAAGGCGAAAGGAATACGATAGAAGATCTTTAGGTTTTTAGCACAACAGTCGTAAATCGATCGTAACTTTTGATCGCACCGTTGCATCGGGCTGATTTTTGGATATGTCGTTCAGAACGTAAAGTTACAATTTTGGGCAAAAAATCAGGACGATCAGAAGTCGTTTTGGTGGCAAAAATAATTAATTTTCGCAGCTCAGCGAGAATTATAAAAATCTGACCAAATCGCAATTTGATGCTTTCAAACCATAGTCTCCTCATATAGATCCTTTACATGATCCACAAAGGTGAAATCCCTTTATTCTTAAAGGTTTTTAGGAATAGTTTTTTGTTCAATCTATACGCAATATCAAACGATCCTGTATTTATGTCTCCATCATCTTTCTCTATCTATATATATATGTATATATATAATTGTGTTTCTCTCTCCCTACATACGCATATATATATACAAAATCGAGCACCAATCGAGCACCATATGTATATACAAAATCCACCAATGATACACACACACATACACATAAACACACAAAACAAAACAAAGCTTCTCACATTTTCTCTCTCTACCAAAAATAACAATAACAGAGCTTGAGCAAGCTTCATTTGTCTATCTCTCTCTCTGTGTTGTATCTTTCTCTCTCTCACGGATCCATTTGAAATCGCAAAGGAAATATTTGTTTATCTCTCTACAGGTTTCAATTTTTTGTAGTTTAAAGCATTGATTTTCGGTTGTAAGAAGCTTTGATTTTCGGTAGTTTGAAGCTTTGATTTTCGATTGTTATAATTTTGAAAATGGGTATGGGAAGTGATGGGATGGGTTTGATTGTATAATTTTGGTTCAAACCAATGGATTCGAATTGGCAGGGGCCTTGTTGGAGCTGTTTTCGAATTAAACCTTGCTTTTCGGTTGTTCCAATTTCGAAAATGGGTATTGAAGCTTATATTCGGATGGGTTTGATTCCCATTATTTGGTTCGACCTTGTGATTTCGAAAATCCAAAGCAGAGAGAGAAACACAATTATATATATACATACAGTGCTCGATTGATGCTCGATTTTGTATATATATGCGTATGTAGGGAGAGAGAAACACAATTATTATACATATATATATATCGAGAGAGAGAGAGACACACACACACACACATTGGGGAAGAAGAGGGTGATGAAGATTGTGTGTGTATATATATCAATGGTGGATTTAAAAGTTAAATAAATATAACTTAAGGGGGGGGGGTTAGTGTCACTTTTAAAGTTTTAGGGGGTTAAGTGTAAATTATTTGGATGGAATTGTTAACGGAATTAGGATGAGGGTCTCAATTGAACCACTATAGCAACTTCAAGGAAGACATTGCATTTTTTGAAACATCAGGGGATAAATTGAATCTACACCCAAACTTCAGGGTTTAATTTGTCTTTTTCCCTGCTAAACATCTTCAACTATCCGAAATCTTTCAGTTATACAGGAAAAAGTACAAATAAAAATTATTTTACTCTATAACAAGCATCCTGACCCTTTACTATGAGATTTTTCTATAAAATATAACCTATCACAATATATCATACTAGATACAATGAGTACTTATGAAGAATAGTCTATAAGAAAAGATACCTATGGGGCCTTCCTGTTGAATCTTTATATCCCACCACAAAGAACAACTATATTGCGTATGTCCCATCCTTCCACCGAATGAACACTTTACTTTGGGTAGCCTGATAGTCAACTGAGAAGGAACTTGACTTCTTGATACCGGAAAGCTAGATAAAGTGCGCGACCCCTCACTCTTCCCTATAGATGCCAATTTAGGTTTTCTGAAGGGATACTCCTTCCTAAAGTGCCCTAACTGCCCACATCCATAACAAGTTCTTGGTTTCCTAACGGTATTGCTAGGAGCCATAAATTCCTTCAGTTTTTCGTTCCCCAGTTGTAATAGCGAACACTCTTCTCTATCGTGGCCTTGTTGTCTAGATTCGTAGAACCTCTTCGCCTCACCTTGTTGGCTATAACAGATAGCCTTTCTATCTTTACGTACCCACTTCTGAAATCATTTGAGTGGTTTAATCACTTTGGTCAACTCTCGGGTTAATCTCTACCGAAGAAGACTTCCCAAGTGTGCTCCCACTTTTCTTATCATCAAATCGTGTCTTCATACTATAAGAAAACAAGAAGAGTATCAAGCTATTTCAATGATTACTAATAACAAGGAATATTTATTAAAAATTACAACATGTTTCGCCCCCAACAAGCCCAAGTAATCGTCAAACCTATGCTCTGATACCAATTGTAACACCCCAACTTAATTATCGGGACAACACCCATAATTAAGACCTAGAGTGCTACTAACCCATTTTAGGCTGACTAAAATGGGTATGTATGTATGTATGTAGTCAAAGAAATTAAAATCGTAATTATTGCATGTGTCAATCATTAAGATACAAGATCATAATACTGTGCATAAACATCCAAACATGCATATAACCGTTATCCAAAACCAACTAAGTATGCTCAGAATAATATACCATACTTCGGGTTAGCTGTGGCTCCCAGTGAGAACATATTCATAATAAAAGGAACTCGTATCATAGCCATATATTTCGTTCCCGAACTCGTAGTCTCGTTACCCTCTATCGTCCCCTGTGCACCTGTATTTGTTAAGAAAACGAGGTGAGCTCACAGCTCGGTGGGGGGAAAATTAGGGGATATTACATTTAGAAATACATTTCATCAGTTCTTTAACAAATCATGTTTAATGGAATATTCAAATCAAACCATTATTTTATAAGACAATGCATGCACATGCTTATGCAGGTTACCTCCCTTGTGTCAACCATCCGGTCAAGTCGCCAAATCAGAATATAGGCCACCTTGCCAAGAGAAATGCCAAAATTAAGCTGAATCATAATAATTATAATAATGGGCCTGACTGCCCTCAAGAGTTACGAAGCTAAACATCATCATAATCATAAGATAATGGGCCAAACCGCCCCCAAATGAAAGAGTATCAAGATCATACCATGGCCCTTCTGTCTCGGATGAATATCAATAGATAACATGTAACTGGACCACAGTCCAACAATACTACATAAACCGATCATTGCCACATCAACTGAATTATTCGTGTCTTATCGTTGTCTAAATTTTTAGACTTCTCACCGCTGGCTCTAGACAGCCGACGTCTTGCTGCCCTTCCGGAGGTTTAGGGATTTTCAACCCAAGGGCACCAGGCTCCACCTGTTTCCATACTGGTAAGCACTAACCATAATCATTCCCATCACCAACAAAAAGCCACAAAATATACAAATAGTCATGGGCAACATTATACCATATAATATAGCCGACAATATATTCGCATACAAATGAAGAGCTTCTAAAGATAGATATGCAACATATTCAAAGAAATCACACGAGCACAAAAGCCATCCACATTTACCAATATCTTGTCAAATAGATACATACAAGTAGAATTTACGACGGACAGATCATGAGAAGAAGTGCAACCAACCACTCCCAAAAGGCTTTAATCACGACACACACTTCACCAAATATAAGATAATGCCATTCTTCATAAAGGCATAATCTATTTTAAACAGAGGTAAAACCTCAACAGAAGCATCTCATGATCTGAAACTACTAAGCCTACCCCTATCATACCCATACAGACTAAAGCAACACACCACATATCCATACCCACACTAAAGATAGCCTTCGTAAAGCAAGATCACTTCTCCAACTTTTCAAGCAAGATAACATTCATTTAAATAAACACACTACTCAGTTTTCATTTATTAAAAGCACAAGGGGGAACCCCCCCCATCAACTGAATTATCTTCCAATTATTGTTCCCTTCAAATAAAGCAAATCTTTTCTCTGGTTTTCAACATGTAACTATCCCCAATGTTTTATTGTTATGACCTTGGAATGAGTGTATTCTTTTTTTTATCTTGTGTGGATTGGTAATATTTTCATGTACTCACACCATATATTCCTGTACTCGCACCATTTCTAGATTATAAGGCCGTTAATTGATGTTCACACATAAATATAAACTAGAACCGTAAATTGTATATTTGTTGCGATGACTTAGAAACATAAAGGCATTTTATCCCAAATAGTTACAATTGAAAATAGATTAAACTACTCCTAAGTACAACAAGCAATGGAATTTGAAGAAGTGGAACAAGTGAAAATAATCCCTAATTGTATCACATACCTTGCGAAAAGAGGGCTTGAGCAGTGGAATAGCACAATTGCGCAGTGAAGGAGCAGCTGTGCGGGTGTGGCTTGATTTATTTTTTTCTTCTTCTTCCTCTCTCTGTTTCTCGGTCTCTCAACTGCGACTTCGTCCTTTTTCCTTCTTCTTCTTCTTCTGGACCAGCTGTGCGGGTGTGGCTTGAATTTTTTTTGTTGTTCTTCTTCTTCTCACTTCTTCTTCCTCTCTATGTCTCTCGGTCTCTCAACTGCGTCTTCCTCTCTCTCTCTCTCGTTCTCTCGTTTTCTTCTTCTTCCTCTCTCTCGTTCTCTCGATATGTGGCTGCGCGGAAGTGTAGATAGAGATATATCGGAGATCTAACAAATATTCGAGTGGCTGAGATTGAGAGAGAATTAGGTCTAAATTAGGTGGGTATTTTATACAATAAACTTAGGAGACGTATATTACCAATGTCTGTTGCCTAAGTTAATTTTATTTTTTTAAAATATTTAATATTTCTGTAAAGATTTAAGGTGAACCAACATATTTTATATTGTTAAAAATAATAATACTTAAATAATTTATTTTAATTTTACAATCTATATACTATTAAAAAATAAATATATATATTGGGTTTGATATTTTTTGGTATGTGTTTATTTGCCTTTTTGGTGGTAACTGAGTTTACACATTATATATATATATTATATAATAAGAGGTAATCTATATTACAAAATATTATGTTTAACTAATTTTTTTAAAAAAAATAAAAGATTTTGTTTACATTAAAAATGCTATTACTTAAATATCAATAATTTTGTTTACATTAAAAATGTTATAATTTAAAATAAAAAATTCAAAATTTAATAAAAATTTAATATTTAAAATCTACTGGTTCGGATTGACATAAATTTATATCTAATTTGTTAATCAAATGCCTAACTGGTTCGGATTAGATTTGGATATATGGATCATAAATCTCAATCCATATCCGACTAAACGGATTGGATTCGGATCGGATTCGGGTACAAATCCAATCCATTGACAGGCCTAAGTGGAGCGTTGTTTTAGATACATACAAGTAGAATTTATTATATATTTATTCCCTTACTTTTCAAATTCATTTATTTCTAAATATGGGATGAGGAAAAATAGAAGTAAGATTATCTAACGTGGTTGTGTAAATTGACTTTGTATTTTACACAACCTTAGTTCTAAACTATTAGATGACTTTTATATACACATCAAGATGTCATATCAAAGTTAAAACACTTACACCAATAATATACACATAATCAACTCTTACATACCAATAATTGTGTTTACATTAAAAATGTTATAACTTAAAATAAAAAATTCAAAATTTAATAAAAATTTAATATTTAAAATCTACTATTGGCACTTAACACATTCTCATTACTACCATCTTATATTAGAGTCAACACAAATTCTAGCATTAAAATCATTTACACCATAAATATATATAGATATATTTAGATATTTGATTCCTAGCGTTCGATGTGTATATACATATGTTTATTTGCGTTTAATTTGAAGAACATAGAGCTTGTTTATTTAATTGTACGTATGGGTGATGAACGGATAAAGAAGTCATCCTCAAAAGTCGTCAAAGCATAAAATGTGTAGGGGTGTACACTACATATATAACACAAACTCAGATTTGTTAATCGAAGGCCTAACTGGTTCGGATTGGATTTGGATATACGGATCATAAATTTTAATCTATATCCGACTAAATGGATTGGATTCGGATCGGATTCGACTACAAATCCAATCCATTGACAGGCCTAAGTGGAGTGCTGTTTTAGCTAATTATAAATATTTTGTATATGGATGTCCATATGTAATATTTATAAATATAAGTTATTTATTTATCTATTAATTATTGTTCATAAGATTTTAATAGATATCTTGACGAAAGCCGGGGGGAAAATTAGCTCCAGTTTGCAGAGAATCATGACGATATCTTGCTGCATTTTGTGGACGTCTGATTTCTTCAGCTCTCGAGTACACAACATCTGAAAGAATCTAGATAGCTCGACTAGTGGATTAACGACCGATTTCTTCAAATATGGTCGGATAACCACTGCCAGAAGACGTTGAAGTAGCATGTGGCAGTCATGAGTCTTCAATCCATAAAACTTTTTATCGTCCAAATTTACTTTATTCTTTAAGCTTCCTGCATAACCTCTCGGGTACTTGACGTCAGCGATCTATTCGAATACATCGCTCCGATACTCAGGGGGGACTGTGTATGGTGCCGGAGGGAGTATCGGTTTGCTTGAGGACCTGGAACCTTTTATCGCCCAGAGTTTCTTGCTTATTCCCATCTTTTCTAGAGTGGAACGAGCTTTTGCATCGTCCTTAGTCTTTCTTCCAAGACCTAGAACAGTTCCGAAGACTTTGAACAATTTAAAATGTGACTGTTGGAAAACTTTAGGCGACGCACATTGGTCAAAGTGCGTCTCGTAAGTGAATTTTCAATTTTTAAAAATTTTAAAAATTCGGTGAAAATTGGGTGACTTTAGGCGACGCACATTGGTCAATGTGTGTCTCCTAAGTAAATTTTCAAATTTTCAAAATTCTGTGAAAAATTTAGGCGGAAAAATTACTCTAGGCGACGCACATTGGTCAAAGTGCGTCTCGTAAGTGAATTTTCAATTTTTCAAAATTTTAAAATTTCGGTGAAAATTGGATGGCTTTAGGTGACGCACATTGGCCAATGTGCGTCTCCTAAGTGAATTTCCAAATTTTTAAAATTTTGTGAAAAATTTAGGCGGGAAAATTTAATTTAGGCGACGCACATTGCTCAAAGTGCGTCTCGTAAGTTAATTTTTTCAAAATTCAAAATGTTGATGAAAATTGGGTGACTTTAGGCGACGCACATTGGTCAATGTGCATCTCCTAAGTGAATTTCCAAATTTTCAAAATTTTGGGAAAAATTTTATCAGAAAAATTTACTTTAGGTAACGCACATTGGTCAAATTGCGTCTCCTAAGTGACATTTTTGGTGACGTACATTAATTTGTGTACGTCGCCTATGACTTATCTTAGGAGACGTACAATGACCAATGTACATCGCCTAAGAAATTTGTCAATTATGCGACGCATCTTACCATGTACGTTGCCTAAAGGTTAAGTTTAGGAGACCTATTATATCCGTATGTCGCCTAAGAGTGAACTTAGGCGACGCAATCGCTTGTACGTCGCCTAAGTTAAGTCTGAGGAGACGGACGTAATGTTCGTCGCCTAAGATGTATCTTAGGAGACGAACCTATTTGTGTGCGTTACCTAAACCCTTTTCTGGCATAGTGATGCCTCATAAGCTTCAAACTACACACCTAACACGACTAAGCAGAGTTAACACACTACAGAACAAAAGACAAAAACCTACCTCTTATACATTAACGTAGAACCCTAAAACAATTAATATATAAATATCAACACCCCAACCAAGGCCCTTAACTCTAGCCCCATATTTCACAGTGATATATCAACTCCACAAATGCCCTTTAATCTAGTAGATAAGCTCGCACAACAAAATCCATCTGTTACAAAGCTTGAAACCATTGGCAAAAAACATGGATATAACATCAGGATAAAAATGGCATACCACAAAGAAAAATAACAATTTTTTTTGTAAAACGATGACTGATAATAGCCTTGATTAAAAACTTTATCATTCATCCCTAAATTTGTCCTCTAAACTAATAGCCTAAACATAATTGTCCTTCGTTATAAGGACAATCTATATTTTGTCCTTTACTAATATTTTTAAATATTTTTTGAGTGATAATTTTTTTTTGATAACTATTTTGTGAAATTATTGCGACAATTTTTTCTATTCAAAATAGCGTACATAGGCTTTCAAGTTACAAGCGTTTAGGATTTTCAATTTTCGTATATATAAACTTGTGGATGGTATATTACTACTTGATTTTTTTTGCATCACCATTTCTGTTATTAAATCTCCCTTCCCCTCGAACAAAGAGTCCTACTTTAACTTAATTTTTTTTAGTAATTAAAAGAAAAAATCAATAATTCTATTTGTCGTCTATTTTTAGAAATTAAATAACACAGACGTATGAAATTAATTAAAGAAAATAAGTTTACTTATATGAAAAGGAACAAAGTAATTTCATAGATATCACAGAAAGTAGCCGAAGGTATCTAAGATATTTTTAATAATTTTATAAGTAAGGCAAGAAACTAAACGCTGAATATATTATAAGTTGGGATTAAATTATTTTAATTATAGACTTAGACTATAAAGAGAAAAAAATTTAATTTAACAAAAAGAACGAATTCTCATTTGAAGTAGTAAATAGATGAATCTTTTTAACGAAAATTTGTAAAGATGTTTTATATAGTGAGTAGATCACTTTTATCAAATTTCATAAAAAAGTTCGACCTAGAAGTGGGTGCATTGATATATATGTGTATTTTCGGCCGACGAAATTTTTGATAATTATGTCATCCACTTCTAAGTTGCATTTTATTTTTTATTTTTTATAAAATTTGGTATAGCTGATCTACTTCATCATCATTACAAAAAATTTACAGTACTTTTTTCTGATTGTTTTTCAATTTAACCACTACACAAAAAATTCAAATCTGTTAGTGTTCTTAACATTTAGAAAGAAAAATTGTAAGTGTTTAAAACTGTTAGAAAACGACCAGTTGCAAAATTTTGTTAGTGTTTTCAACCGTTATATATTCCAAACTTGTAAGGGTTTTGAACAGTTACAATGTCCAAATTTATAAATGCTTAGAACCGTTGTTATTTTGGCTTATGTAAGTGTTGTTCAGCACTATTGAAAGCTCTAAACTTTAAAGGGCTATGAGCCTTTAGTAATTCTCAGTTATCATTAATTTAATCTTATAATAGTTACAATCAACATTCCATCTTCAAAATAATTTGATGCAATCAATTAAGCAATATTCCACAATAAAAACATTCATACAATCCAACCAACATTGCACAAAAATCATTAAGTACAAGCAATCCTATTTACAGAACCCAGACAAATTTCACCTCTAAAACATGTTGTTCTATCTAAAAAAACCAGATGAATGTTCTTTTAGGTTGTGAGCAATCATAAACCTAAGCTTTGTAAATATTTTTCACATTCGCAGTTCCTTGTGATCGATATGCCTGCATAAAAATAGTAAAACACAAATTTAAAAGATTTGCCTTGATCAATAGAAAATCATAGATACCAGAAAATAGTGCTAATCCTACACTATTACAAAGTACCAAAATTTTCTATATGTAAAAAGGAGGCATAATAACCAGAGATGTTGGGCATTTCAAGCACCTACATATATACAAGGAAGAATAATCATATTAGTTCATTGCATAGGCTTTATTAAAGTTCATCAGGATAGTGCTTTATGGATGGATAGTGCTTTACGGATGCACAATGCCTTAAGAAAGGGCCACAAGTATATAAATGAAAGCCTACAAAAATACACAAGCTAAATAACTAGATAATTAAATCTTGAAGTATACAGAGGAAAATGAGAGAGAATAACTTGTTTACGATGGTGAGAAAAAAGGACATGGTTTTAAAATCTTACTTAGGGATGTACCAAGGAAAGAATAATGAACTCTTAATTTGAGTTGGAGTAATTTGTACCTACACACATGAGCAAATTAGGGGATCATTAGCATAAAGTAAAATAAACTATGATGATGTATTGATGTATTTACTTAAGATAAATATGAGCTAATACTTCCTTACCACTGTCTCCACCTGATGTTCTTTCCTTCAAAAGTAGTAGCCACCATTATTTCTCTATCTTAGCTTGTCTTCAATTTTGACTATATAGGGATAATCAATACATGATCACCAAAAAGGTGAAGGATATCAGAAGGGGAGAATAAAACTTAAAATTATAGTATGTTTTTACTGTATAGGGGTAATCTATTTATCACTATACCCCTTTTGCTTCTCCCTCACACTGCCAAAATTATGTATATTTTAGAATTAGTACATCAAAGAATGATAGGATAACAAGAGTTGAGCTTGCAAAAAATATAGTGCATTTAGAATTAGCGCATCAAAGAATGCTAGGACAACAATGAGACATGGTATAATTTCTCTAAATAGTACAATTATAATTGTTTAATAGTTATTGCTTATAATAGATAATGTAACTCATTAATCAATTGTTATAATAATCCAATAAGTTGACCGATAATTAATGATGAAACAGAGTACCAAAAGTATAAGCAAGTTGTACATCCCTTATACGAGTCAATACCAACAATTCATGAAATAGTATGAAGAACCCCAATTCACAGTGCATGAAAAACAGGAAATATATCAATATAAAAAGGGACTATGCTTAATAACAATGGCAAACGTAGGATTCATTAATGATAAAACCATAAGGCTCTACAAAAGCATTTTAACAAACACTTGGTGTGCATTGACTTAAACGTAACACTAAACTTATATGTTACAACTAATTAAATTAAAAAGACTAATCAGGCATTTGTATTATTGATCAGAATTGTTATAAGATTTCTCTTCATCTTAGAATTATCATAGAACACCAAGTTCCCTTTAGACCCAGCTCACAAGGTACCTTCGAGGATTTACATTGCTCCAAATGACAAAGATTAACTGTTTTGTCCTGATTAAAACATTCCAAATGTTGAGAGAAGGTGGGAATTATTCAATTTACTAAAAAAACAAATATATAAGTGGCTAAATAGTTTTTGTTTTCATTTCTTCCTCTTTATATATGTATCTGTCCTGGAAAAACCAAGAGAAATTGGAGATAGGAACCTTAATTGTAGCTTGGGTAGATTGAAATCTCTCGAGATTGAAGCGACAATAGTAGACTTCGATGATTGAATCTCAGTGAAAGGTTGGCAAAGAGATAGATTAGGGGAAAATGTCGATTGAGGTTGCTAGGGTTTCGAATAGATGGAAATGATTTGTCCCACATGTAAAGGTTCACATGTATGACGTATAAATAAAAAGATTATTTAGCAAAAGGTGACATAAATGAGTATTAGATTTGTGTCTTTGTAACGGTTTAGGCCACTTACGAATTTTGTAAGTGTTTATAAGAGTTTTAGTGTTTCTAAATGTGTAAGTGTTTATTTTGTAGGGCGCTTTCGGATTAATTATCATATATTTTTATTTTGTGAGTTTTTATTTTATGTCCATTTTGAGAAACAGTCATAAAAGACAAAAGTATTTTGATAACCGTTTTTAAACATAACTTTACGTTATTTTCAGTAAAAGAGAAAAAATAAATGCAATCACTTCAGTTTTATAACTTCTTTTTTTAAAAAAAAATATATATATTTTAAAAGAAAGTCATTCCCCCTTTTTTTGCTTTTTCACGAAGGGACTGGATTAATCATTATCTGTTATATTTAGTAACAAATAAAGGACAATTAGGGTTACAAAAATTGGAAAAAGATTTAGCCGGGGAATAAATTTTTGTGCTAAAAGGGCATTATTGAATTGTTTAAATATATGTGTTTGCATACATAACAAAGGATAGGTATTGGCGCTGGCAGAATGGTAAAGGGGTCAGTTTCAAATCATCTCACTTTGTGTTTTGACTGAAAAAGATGGAGGTATTATTTGTGCCCTTTTTTGCTTAAAGTAAAGAAATCCATTTTTATAATTTAACTCAGTAATTATATATTTCTCATGTGCCACAAGAATAGTAGAAAAATAAAGTCAAACCATTCATAGAAATTTATTTAATACAGCTCACGATACACCAAACTTTCAGGCTGATTTCATTAACATCTCAATATATATATATATATATATATATTAAAACCAGCTAACTTATTAACAGTTGAATTAAAGAAAAAAAAAAGGGTAGTTGGCTTTCTTAGTGCTCTTACGAGATTTATTAGATAAATTTGTTAGAGTGATACACTAAAAGTCATGATTTTATTATTATTAGTTTTGATATATAGACTCGGTTTTGCTATTTTAATGAAAATCTTTATGGGCAATGGTTGCATTATATTATTTATTTAAATATTATGCATGTGTGTCTTTTATTTCATATAGTAGATGATTTGGTGTGTAGAGTGTAGTTTACACGCAGATGATCATATTATCGGTTCTTGTGGAATATAAGTTCATTGGTTCACGGTCTTAGATGGAATTAGACAACCATCAGTAGAATTGTAGCATAAGTTTTAGTAGTTTATCTTGACTACAGAAAATGGTAAAGTTTTAACTCGTTGTGCTAGTACACTTTGTGTGTATTGAACATGACCAATTTGAGTTAATTGTTTTTATACTGACTATATAAAACAATTTAAAATCCCATGATTATTATGATTACTTATGCTCTTAATCTTGAAATAATTAATAGACATATATATGTAGTGTTTGTTGTTTTGATTCATTCAAAGTGAGATTCATTTATGAATCAATAATCTTCGTGAATTGGATGGCAACACTATATATATGATGAATATTAATTATTGACGGAATTCACGTCCCGGTATAGCTAGGGATTAATGATAACCCCTTGAGAAGCTTATAAGTTTTGATCATGTCAAATCCTGCAGGTGGATTATGTTAATCCGACATATCAAATAAGTTAAGTGGTATGCTCAGTGATTAAGAAGTCATTTAAATATAATTGTCAGTAATTTAATTTTAAATGACGATTATTTGAAATCTTAACGTGGGGAGAATAGTAAGTATTTAATAACAAGGAGCTCGAAATATAATTTTGAGATAAGGATGGGAGTGCAATTATAATTCTTTAGTGGTGTGAATTATAATTTATAGAAGGAATCAATTCTTAGTCAAATTAGGATTCCGGTTTTCCATAGTAAGCCCAAACACTTATTTCTCCTGAGGGTCCCATTGTAGCCTTACATATATGCCAGTCTTGCCTCTTCTCTCGACACAATAATTCTCACGAATTTAGGGTTTGCGCCATAGAGAGTAGAAAATGAGATCTTGGTGATACCGCAGCCCACACTCGGTACAGGATTGCACAGTGAAAGGAATACACTTGAGGTTCTATCGAGCCCGTGTTCTCGATTCGTCTCCACCAACTCCTGTTTGTGCTGAGACGAGATCAAAACAGAGAGATCTCGAAGGTATAATTCGATTCCGAACTAGGGTTTTACATAAAAATTTTGTTCAGTCTATACGCAATATTAAACGATTCTGGAAGTAAGTTTCCATCAAAATTATTAGAAATATAAGAAATGTATGACTTCGACAAGCTATTGCTACTTAAGCAAATATTAATTAAAACGTGCCACGTAAAGAAACATAGACGTGACAAAAAATAAAAAAATATTCCCAACTTCCTTTTAATTTTAATTTTTTTTTCCATTTTTAATATGCCAAATTTTATTTTTTTATGTGTTTCAAAGCCATACTATCAATGTTTTTAACAAAGTAACTCGTAATTTACAAAATTACTCTTTATGGATCGAACACAAGGGTATTATATACATGAGGAGCGCTTATACAGAGACACCAAAAGAGTAGTTGACGCTTATATAGAGTATAGATAGTATAGATCTTTTGCAATGTTTTTATGGAGACAACACTATTAATTTGCAACGTGTCAGGTAGCTAGGAATATGTGCTCCAAAAGTTTAAATTACTAGGTAGTGGGCCAAGGTGCCCTAATGTACAAATAACGAAGGGTGCATTCTGCCCAAACGCAGAGGAAACAAATGCAAGCTATTAAATAGTGAAATAATTTAAATTATTAAATAGTGAACCAACTCTTCAACAGTATCGCTCGATTGAGAAAGAAGTATTCCATATATAGTTATCCCACGAAGTAGTAAAAGGTGCCTCATTGTTCTTCCTTGTTTTAAGGATTTTAATAATTCCATATGTCATTGTGTTCAATGCTGGGTGTATTATAAGTTGGGATTAAATTTTTTTGTCGGCATTTTCGAGAGTAGGGAAGAAAATGAAAGTTGACCAAAACTTTAAGGGGCAAAAGTGTAATTTAATGAAAGAACAAAGTCGGAAGCAGCCCCCTATTTAAACAATCTCTTTACCTCCATCTCAATGCACCAATCTCTCTCTCTCTCTCTCTCTCCATAAATATGGCTCAAATGTTACTGTGTCAACAGGGTAATCTTGTAAATCTCCCAAAACATAAAATCAGGACTAGAAAATATCTATCAGGTGAGTTAAATATGTAAATTAATAGTTGCAATGTTCAATCGTTTAAGGCAGAATCTACTTATATTAAAATTTTTCATTTTTATCTCTATCAATTTTTTTATATGATTTCTCCAGCAAACCTGTGTTTGAATAAGAGACAAATAATTGCAGCGAGCCAACGCGACGTTGATTTGGTACGTTAATTTCTCTCACCAGCTCACAAGTGAAAATTTAAATAGAAGAAATGGTAAGCAAGATGTTAGAAAAACCGTACAGTCCATTAATATCAAATTAGGAGTATTTCTTTTATTTTCACACTATTTACAAGAAACACATTTTGTATTTTACTCAACGTAGTTAAATGATTAATTAATGAACAATTTTATTTTATTTTAGTATTTTTTTTAATCAAGAAATTAAATAAATAAGCTCTCCATTTATCACATTTTGGAAAAGAAAGTGAAAACCTTAGTTCGACATGAAGAAAGTATCTAATTATTATCAATACTAAAAAGTATTAAGCTAGAACTAATTAACGTAAATACACAGGACAAGAACGCTGAAGCGTCGATCGAAAGAATAAGAGAGAGATTTGGGAAGGTGGATTTATCAATATCTTCATATGACACTGCATGGGTGGCCATGGTCCCTTCCAACAGAGATTCTCAAAATCATAATCATCATCAGCCTAGTTTTCCTGATTGCCTGGAATGGGTAATGGAGAATCAGAAAGCAGATGGATCTTGGGGATTAGATCTCAGCCATCCATCACTTGTTAAAGACTCCCTCTCTTCCACACTTGCTTGTGTACTTGCACTCCAAAAATGGAATGTGGGGGAAAAACTTGTTCAAAAAGGTAATTTATTTAACGAATGCATTTTAGTCTCCAGTTTTCTATGTTTCCCTACAAGAAAATGAAAAAATATAAATTCACTTAATGTTAACCCTTTTAAAATTTGGAATTGTCTATTCTATTAATATCTAATGAGAAAATTTGAAACCTGTGAATGAAAGGAAGAGGGATTAACATATGCTTTAATAATTTGGCTTCACCAGGCTTGAAATTAATTGGGATCTTTATCATTGAACAGCTAATTAAATAATTGATGATTTACTGATCTTGAATTCTTAATTAAAAGCTCTTTTTTTTATTCAAACTGGGATCGAGATTGTACTGATTCATTTTTCCATATTTAGGACTTGACTTTATTGGGTCAAAGAAGTATGCTGTTATGGACAAGTATCAGAAATCTCCAATGGGATTCGATATTATATTTCCGGGCATGATTAATTATGCCAACATCTTGGGTTTGAATCTGCCTCTTGATTCAGCTTTCATTGATTTAATGCTCCGTAATCGAGACCTTACACTTCAAAGGTACTACGGATTCATATGCAATGCAAGCATAATATTTCTCTTTTCATTAACTACATACATTACATATGCATATATAATGTTCGAAATGCAAAAACATGCATTCACAGTTGCAAGGGAAGCCGTCTAGCCTATTTTGCTGAAGGATTGGGAGAATCATACAATTGGAAAGAGGTGATTAAGAACGAACAAAGAAGTAATGGTTCTCTTTTTAATTCACCTGCGACTACAGCAGCTGCTTTGATTTCTCTTCACGACGATAAATGTTTTGACTACTTGGACTCCCTTCTGAAAATTCATGGAAAAGCTGGTAAGAGAGTAGTTTCTTAACTTCATTTTTTTTTGTCTCTCTTTGCATTTCCATTAATTAAAACGACCAGTTTTAACAAATTTACAACCAAACCCGTCTTTAACCCTGGTCAACCATGCATAATCGATGAATTTATCCATATAACCAAGCACCTCTATAACCCTAGTGATGAAAACACGAATTGTTTACATGTTCAAGAGTTTTTATTGAAAATTTCACTCTTATTCTTAGAATCATTTAGTATTTAGTTTAATCATTCCCTGTTTGTGTGTCAAACTGATCAATATATAATTTCGTGTCAGCTAGGGTACCTTTATATCACCCTTAGACCGAAGTCTTTGGTAGGTTTATGGGGTGGGCCGATTCAGGTGTCCTTTAATCTTTTTGTTAGACACCTTGTTCAGGCTATTCAAACACTTTTCCTTTTCAGTAAAATAGCTCTCGATCTAGGAACTTTGGTCGCATAGATTTAATTTCTTAGAAAAATAAAAGAAAAGAAAATGTTCATTTCATGTTAAAATGGTAAAGATTAACAAAGTGTCAAGGTAAGGAGTGTTAAAAACTTTATATGATGCGAATTTAATTCTGTATTCCGAATTGATAATGATCAAAATTAAATCGACACTAAAACCGAGTCCTGTGATATCCACAGTCTCCTTAAAACAGTTACGCCGCCCCTCGGTAGTGCTTGGAGGCTGCCGGACGACGTCTGTTTCCCAGGATGAAACGGTACTTCAGTGTTACCTAAGCACCTCGGTACACTGAACGAACTGAAGACGTTAGAATCTTACCACCGGAGAAGGAAACCTACAAGCTAGAACAAAAGCGAAGGAGGTTCAATGGAGAGGAAATTTTTGAATTGTCGAATTTTGGTTGTATTTTTTGGAATGAGACAGAATCTCCTTTTTAATTCAATCGGGAATAATGGCCACTAAACAAAATAAAACTGACCATTAATTTTTTTTTTTATCAGTTTCTCAAAACTGACCATTAAGTGGTTAATTAATCAACATAAATACAATGAATTCGAAATTCAAATTGGAAAAAATTAATATCTCGAGTGCAAAACTTAGCCCGCACAAGGCTCGCTTTTTGGTCCGGCATTCGTGTCCGCAGGTGCGGGCACACATGAGCCACCATGGTTCTAGGCTTATTTCGGTCCATGATTTGCACCCCCCCTGCGCCTGTGTGCGCGAGAGAGAGCCTCTTATCTTGCCTCATTCAATAAGGCATTCTCATGAGCTTAGTTATAAACCCATAGAATTTTTTCCACTTTTCCTATGTGGGACTTCCCACTTTCATTGCATTTTTCTATTTCAACTTGCTCACTTTGAGTGACAATTACTCATTCACCACTTAACCATTTTGAGCATGTAAATACACGATTTCAATGTACTCACGTAGGAGAACACGAATATATTAAGAACTTTCACATCCGAGTGCAAAGTCTTATTACAATTTTGCCCTCAAAATGGTAGAAAATGTGTTTTCTAATACCCATTTTCTAACAATTCCCCACATGAATGATAATTGGAGACCAAGTGCTCGAAAGAGATGGTGGTAAGACTCAACGGTCGAAACCTGCATAGGATAGGTAGGTTTTACCCTTTGAACCCTCCATTGTGATACTATGTTTACTTTACTAATTAAACAGTGGACGCGATGTCCTTGAACTGCTCAGTTGATTATGTAAATGATGACATGGTTCACACAGGAATCTTCCTCAAACATTTCAGTTCTCACTATTATGTTCGTTAATGGCCATGAACATACGCCTGGTTCTGTAAGAGTTTACAAGAATTGTGCCCTAAACAATTCCCTTGGAAGCGGCCCTTCTTCCCTCTTACATAGGTGATGTCTTAATTAAAGGTAACCCGCCTTACCCCGCTCGACTTCTCGACGCATAAGAATCATTAAAAGCTTAGCTTAACCTTCATCCATACGGGCATCACTGTTTGATCATAGGAATGGGTTTGGGAAAAATCCCCACAGTGATCCAACATCGTCTTTATAATTTAGTTGTCCCTTTTGAACCTACATCTTGGGATCTCCAGTCACGTAGGTTGGGTATCCACTATAAAGACTTATTAATTCATGGGCTTTAGCCCCATTCCCCTCGATGATTTCTCAACTAGCTCTCGATTTAACCCTTTAGTTAACGGATCTGCGATATTATCCTTAGACTTTATATAGTCTATAGAGATAACGCCAGTTGAGAGTAATTGCCTAATGGTATTATGTCGTCGACGAATATGTCTCGACTTACCATTATACATATTATTCTGGGCTCTACCAATTGCAGATTGACTATCTGAGTGAATGCAAATTGGAGGCACAGGCTTCGTCCACATTGGAATATCCTCTAGGAAGTTGCGTAGCCATTCAGCCTCTTCCCCACATTTATCTAGTGCGATAAACTCAGATTCCATAGTGGATCTGGCAATCACAGTTTGTTTTGAGGATTTCCAAGAAACGGCTCCTCCTCCTAATGTAAATACGTATCCACTAGTGGATTTGGAATCTTTTTCACTAGATATCCAATTTGCATCACTGTATCCTTCAATTACAGCAGGGTATTTAGAATAGTGCAGTCCATAATTACGAGTAAGTCGCAAGTATTTTAATACTCTCACAATTGCTCGCCAATGCTCAGCTGCGGGGTTACTCGTATACCTGCTTAGTTTGCTCACTGCATAAGCTATGTCAGGTCTCGTACAACTCATTAAGTACATTAGACTGCCTATCACCCTAGAGTATTCTACTTGAGAAACACTCTCTCCTTTATTCTTAGATAAATGTAGAGATAAATCTATTGGTGTTCTTGCAACTCCAGAATTATCTTTATCAAATTTTCCAAGAATATTTTCGATATAATGAGTCTGACTCAATATTAATTCACTTGGAGTTCTTGTGATTTTAATCCCTAGGATTACATCAGCTAAACCCATGTCTTTCATTTCGAATCTTGAATTCAACATGTTTTTCGTAGATTGAATCATCTTATCATTACTACCAATAATAAGCATATCATCTACGTACAAGCACACCATAACATATCCACCTTCAGTGTTTTTGACATATACGCATTTGTCACACTCATTTATTTTGAAACCATTCGCAATCATAGCGTGATCAAATTTCTCATGCCATTGTTTAGGTGCTTGCTTCAACCCATATAGGGATTTTACCAATTTACACACTTTCTTTCCTTGTCCAGGAGCAGAAAACCCTTCGGGTTGATCCATGTAAATTTCTTCCTCTAAATCTCCATTTAAGAAAGCAGTTTTTACATCCATTTGATGTATTTGGAGATTACGTAAGGCTGCAATTGCAAGTACCATTCTAATGGAGTTTATTCTCGTCACTGGAGAATAAGTATCAAAATAGTCTAGGCCTTCTTTTTGCCTATAACCTTTGATTACAAGTCTCGCCTTGTATTTATCAATTGAACCATCCGCTTTCCTTTTCCTTTTAAAAATCCACTTAGATCCTAGTGTTTTACAACCTGGTGGAAGATCCACTAGTTCCCAAGTATGATTTTGTAGAATGGAATTAATTTCACTATCGATGGCCTCTTTCCAAAAAGGACCTTCCGTAGAGCTTATTGCTTCTTTATAAGTTTGAGGCTCACCTTCCAATACAAAGGTTAAAAAATCTGGACCAAACGATTTTTCCGTTCTAGCTCTTTTGCTACGTCTAGGTTCTTCCTCAATTTGCTCATCTTTCTCATAAGAATCTTCTTTTTCAAGAGGATCCTCATTAATGATCTCGTGGGATCGCTTTGAAGAACTTGTATCTTCTTTTGGCTTACATGGGAATACATGTTCAAAGAACGATGCATTTCTTGATTCCATAACCATGTTCTTGTGTATATCAGGTATATTAGATTCATGCACAAGAAACCTATATGCACTGCTATTTTCTGCATATCCAATAAAGATGCAATCAACGGTTTTTGGTCCTATTTTCACCTTTTTAGGTGGAGGCACTGCCACCTTAGCCAAACATCCCCACACTCGCAAGTAATTATATGATGGCTTCCTTCCTTTCCATAACTCATATGGAGTTTTATCTTTTTTCTTTTTAGGTACCTTATTTAAAAGGTAGTTAGCCGAAAGAATGGCTTCTCCCCACATGTTTGGTGGTAAACCTGAACTTATTAACATAGCATTCATCATTTCTTTTAAAGTTCGATTTTTCCGTTCAGCAATGCCGTTAGATTGAGGTGAATAAGGTGCCGTCAGTTCATGTATAATCCCATTTTTTGAACAAAATTCAACAAATGGTGATTCATATTCGCCTCCACGGTCACTTCTTATTGCTTTGATTTTCTTATTAAGTTGATTTTCAACTTCATTTTTATAGAGAACAAATTTCTCTATTGCCTCATCTTTACTTTTGAGTAGATACACATAACAATATTTTGTGCTATCATCAACAAAAGTAATAAAATATTTATTTCCACCTCTGGTTTGTGTCATTTTTAAATCACATATATCACTATGAATTAACTCAAGAGGTTGAGTGTCTCTTTCAACACTTTGAAAAGATGATCTTGTTAGTTTTGCCTCAATACAAGTTTCACACTTATGTTTAGAATCGATTTGGAATGTCGGTATATGATTCATGTTAATTAATTTGCGCAAAGTATCGTAATTAACATGTCCTAGTCTACCATGCCACAAATTGGAAGACTCAAGCATATATATAGAAGTGCTAGCTTTATTCTTATTATTTTCAACCATGGTCATTACATTCAATTTGAACATTCCATCACTCATATACCCCTTACCAACAAACATTCCACTCTTAGACAAAACAAATTTATCACTCTCAAAGACAAGACGAAAACCGTGCTTACTAAGCAACGAACCGGACACCAAGTTCTTGCGAATTTCGGGCACATAAAGCACGTTGTTGAGAGTTAATTCTTTGCCCGACGTCATCTTTAAGATCACCTTCCCTTGCCCCTTGACTTCCGAGGTAGCAGAATTTCCCATGTACATCTTCTCTCCATTTTCCACCGGCTCAAATGAAGAGAACATCTTCTTATCAAAGCTCACATGACGGGTTGCACCCGTATCGATCCACCATTCTTTAGGATTTGATCCTACCAAGTTCACTTCAGAAATAACCGCCGACAAATTAATGTCACCCACATCACGAGCTATGTTCTCCACCACATTAGCTTGATAATTCTTCTTCGGGAACCTGCAATCCGAAGACTTATGACCTGTTTTACCACAATTAAAACATTTGCCTTGAAATTTTGGCTGAAATTTAGGCTTAGAGATTCCTCCCTTAGGACCCATATGGATCCCTTTTCCCTTTTCCTTTTTCTTTGAGCTTTGGCCATGTTCAACAACATTAGCCTTAGCTCCCAAACCATTACCATTGCCATTACCATTGCCTTTTCCTCCACCATTCCCAACCTTTTTCTGTTTTATTTTATTTTCTTCTTCAATTCGAAGTTTAAGAATTATATCTTCAACTGACATTTCCTTTCGTTTATGTTTTAAATCATTTTTAAACTCATTCCATGATGGTGGCAATTTTTCGATAATAGACGCTGTTTGAAAGCTTTCACTTAGATTCATTCCTTCAGAATGTATCTCATGCAAAATTAGTTGTAGCTCTTCAACTTGGCTCACAACAGTTTTAGAATCGACCATCTTAAAATCAAGAAACCGGCCAACAATAAATTTCTTGGCACCCGCGTCCTCAACTTTATACTTGTGGTCCAAAGCTTCCCACAGTTCTTTGGCTGTTTTCTTGTCACGATACACATCATAGAGTGAATCTGACAAGCCATTCATAATTGTGTTTTTCGCCAAATAATCAGAATGGTTCCAAGCATCAGCTGCACTGACTGCTTGAATATCTTGGGAACCTTCTTCAACTACAGGTTTTTCCTCGGTCAAAAACCGAGCCAGATTCAACGTGGTCAGATAGAACATCATCTTCTGCTGCCAACGCTTGAAATTCTGCCCAATAAATTTCTCAGGTTTTTCCCCCTTTACTGGAGCAGTCGGTGGTTTAGCAGCCACAGCGGGTACAGCAACAACATTGGTTGGATCAGTCATATTCTCTACAAAAAGCAGTACACAATCAGTTTCAAAACGAACACAGAATTACAAAATTAATTTACCGGTAACTGTTTTAAGATTGTTAAAAACTTTATATGATGCGAATTTAATTCTGTATTCCGAATTGATAATGATCAAAATTAAATCGACACTAAAACCGAGTCCTGTGATATCCACAGTCTCCTTAAAACAGTTACGCCGCCCCTCGGTAGTGCTTGGAGGCTGCCGGACGACGTCTGTTTCCCAGGATGAAACAGTACTTCAGTGTTACCTAAGCACCTCGGTACACTGAACGAACTGAAGACGTTTGAATCTTACCACCGGAGAAGGAAACCTACAAGCTAGAACAAAAGCGAAGGAGGTTCAATGGAGAGGAAATTTTTGAATTGTCGAATTTTGGTTGTATTTTTTGGAATGAGACAGAATCTCCTTTTTAATTCAATCGGGAATAATGGCCATTAAACAAAATAAAACTGACCATTAATTTTTTTTTTATCAGTTTCTCAAAACTGACCATTAAGTGGTTAATTAATCAACATAAATACAATGAATTCGAAATTCAAATTGGAAAAAATTAATATCTCGAGTGCAAAACTTAGCCCGCACAAGGCTCGCTTTTTGGTCCGGCATTCGTGTCCGCAGGTGCGGGCACACATGAGCCACCATGGTTCTAGGCTTATTTCGGTCCATGATTTGCACCCCCCCCTGCGCCTGTGTGCGCGAGAGAGAGCCTCTTATCTTGCCTCATTCAATAAGGCATTCTCATGAGCTTAGTTATAAACCCATAGAATTTTTTCCACTTTTCCTATGTGGGACTTCCCACTTTCATTGCATTTTTCTATTTCAACTTGCTCACTTTGAGTGACAATTACTCATTCACCACTTAACCATTTTGAGCATGTAAATACACGATTTCAATGTACTCACGTAGGAGAACACGAATATATTAAGAACTTTCACATCCGAGTGCAAAGTCTTATTACAATTTTGCCCTCAAAATGGTAGAAAATGTGTTTTCTAATACCCATTTTCTAACAAGGAGAAGGTAAAAATTACTGGATAAAATTATTTCATGTGGAGCAGTTTACAAATTACTTACATAATTGATTGAGAAGGATCATCCCTAATTTTGAGTGCATCCAAAAACTCCCTTTCAAATTTATTTCTTGTATATATATATTCACTCATATGACACAATTAATATCGTTTTATAATGACAATTATTTTCTTATTTGTCAGTCCCTACAATTTATCCCTTCGACATATTTACCCGTATATGCATGGTGGATACTATCGATAGATTGGGAATAAATAGATATTTTGGACATGAGATCAAAGTTGTTCTTGATGAAGCATACAGGTAGTTCCCAACAATACTACTCTTTTACTCTTGGTCTTTCTATTTCTCCTAGACACGAAAAACAGTGTTGAATTCCATCATGTAGATTGAGGGGGACTGAACGATCATAATATATTTAAATCTATTGGTTGATGATGATTATAATAATATGTAGGTGCTGGGAGTTGAGGAAGGAAGAGGTATTTTCGGACGTTGCCTGTTGCGTCATGGCATTTCGGCTACTAAGAATGAATGGATATCATGTCTCATCTGGTAGAAATAAATCTATCTATCTATCTGTCTATAGACACAAACACACACACACATGTCCATCAACTTAAGAATGTTAGGTTAGTTTCGAAATTAATGCATCAAATTTCACCATAAATAAATAAGAATTATTTTAGTTAATTCGATAGCTGCAACAAAACACACGCAATGCTTTCCTGAGAAAATTATTTTTTATAAAACGAGACTCACAATTAATTTGATATTCATCGAGGATGTTTATATATGATGGAGAAACTGAATTAAGTAAATACATGCTGCAGATGCCTTTGAAGAATTTGTTGATCAAGAGCATTTCTTCAATACAGTAAGTCCGCAATTTACAAACACAGAAACAATCGTGCAGCTATACAGGGCCTCACAGATCACATTATTTCAAAAAGAACCTATTCTTGATAAAATAAATGGCTGGACAACCTCTTTCTTGAGGCACCAGTTGTTGAATCAAGAGATTTATGAGGAGAAATTACACAAAGAGGTAATAATTACTTTTAATATTTGTATAAAATTTTGCTTCGTTTTGTCCCAATCTAGGACGATTTTTTCCATGTCCATCAAGTTCCTCGTTAATTAATATATATACCACAATTTGGACCAAACCTAGGTGGAATATGCTTTCAACTATCCGATTGATAATCTAACTCAACTTACGAAAAGGAGAGGTATAGAGCTATACAACATCGATAATTTTCGAATGCTCAAAACATCTTACAGGTAATTAACTAAAATTATCAATATATATGTGTATGTGTATATGCTGGTACATTAATTCTTGTAGTATATATAGATATGATCACGTGGAAAGCTTTATCAAAGTAGCAGTCTTACATTTATGGTGCGGTCTAGCGGATAGTTGTCTTTCATTATGTTGAGGAGAATACCATTCTTGCATGTGTGGTATATTAGATCCAATATAGTGTAGGTAATTAGGGCAGCAAACATGCATCACATAAACAATTTCCGCACTAATCATTAAACCCTAGGATCTATACTGTTCTTTAAAATCGATAGAAAACATACCTTGTATGAGATTTTGAGTTAATGAAACGAAGACGATGGATTAGATCCTTCTGTTGTTGTCGTCATAGTGTAGAAAATACGACGCCTCTACGGTATGCACACACGAACGAGACCAGATCCTTGCTTGGTGTACTAGCGCCTTTTAGGGTTCTCTCACATATTTCGTCTTTCTTGCCTCTACAAATCTCCTTGGACGGCCAAGAAGAACAACATTTCCCTTTTAAAGGGGAACCCCAATGAGAAACCCTAAACAACAAAACGAATTAGGCCAAAGTCCAACTTGGTCCGTTTTCAATTCGTTTTTGATCCAACTCGTTTTGGTGTGCGACCCTGTAGGTTTATACTCTTTGGCAGTATAATTAAAAGCCCGTTTTATTATACAAATAGTAAGCGGTCTCTAGTAAAACATTACTACTACCCAAAGGGTAAAGGTCAAAACGACACAACCTTAAATTGATATACGACATATTAACTCCTTTTGTCAACCGATATCTAGATTGAACACAAGACTAGGCAAGTGTCATTCTTGTACAGTTCAATCTTTATTTCTTGATCTCTAAGTATAATTAATCCTATACAAATGACACCTCATTTGTGCATGGCCATGCAAATATTAATTATACTTATCAAGGGGCCTAAAGATATCTCTCTCATTATATGAGAGTGACAAATCCCATCTTGATCAACCACATACCTTTACATAGTTTATAGTATGCTTGATCATCAACTTTATAATTAGTCAGTCAAGATCAACGTTTGATGATGCCTGACATGCTAATCCCTATGTTGGTAACCATGGCGATCTCAGGTCTAAGGATAATACGATATCACTAATGGGGAACATCACTGATGACATATATAACACTCCTCGCAGTGTCCCCAAAGCGGGTCGGTCCAATACTTTGTTCCCTAACAAGTATCAGTGTGTTCAGCTTGATATCTCCATATCCATGACTTGTGGAACATAGTCATCAGCTGACCCATACTCTAATCATTATATCAATGTGATCATAGATTATTGACACATGATTAGGGACATCTAAATATTATTATTATAACATTACTAGCATCACACAATCAAGTCACGTACTTGATGAACTAGTATTAATATATATTATTTATTAAAGAATATAAAGTAAAATGAAATAAACTTTATTAATGACAATAAGCATAAGATATCCAAGTACAAATCATAATCTATGAATAGTCCTAGGACATATCTCTTTTATATAGTAACATGTTAGTTACACTTATTTAGCTGCTCTTGTATATATGTATGGGAAATTCACGTGGAGATCCATCGTGCATTGACTCTAACATAGAGACCACGTACGTGTATTAGATATCTTTTAAATTAATATTTACATACATATCTCAAAAGTAATTTCATTTTCCAAATTAATTAGAGTACTTTTTATTTCCTTTTATAGGTAATTAATTTAGTTTAAATTAACACATAAGAAAATTTTGATTTGTGTATGTTGCCCTTTTCCATGCCCAGGTGTTCCAGTGCTGATAACAAAGACTTTGTTATACTTTCGCAACAAGATTTTAACAAGATTCAAGATATACACCTTGAAGAATTTAAGCAACTAGAACAGTAAGTATACACCCCTCTTATATGTTTAATATTGGATTATATACATCATTCTATGAAAAACTATTGCAGGTCCGCACCAATTAAATTAAATTAAAAGATTAATATGACCTCTAATAGAAAATACGTATATAATAATATTCCTTTGTCTCCTTAGCCATCCACTGCCGCTATGGTCCACCCCCAAACCCCCATGCTTGATGAACACTTACTTACGCTGCTTCTAGTGAAAAAAATGTTATTGCCCTTAGTGTCTTTTCACTTCCGTCGTTCTGGAACAAACATCTCACCTAGGTTGGGCACTAAAGCTCTAGATTAATATAATCTTAATTATGAGTGAATTGTATCTTCTTTGTGTTAGATGACCTAAGCCGCACCCTTACTGCTAGGGTGGGGCTCGGCCTCCGAACCGTACTTCTTGGTACACTATGGCACCTATTTTTGAGCTTGTTGTTCTCGTACTCCACCAACCCGACAAGTCATCTACGTTTAAGGACCTTCCCCATCAAGGGCGTACCTAAGAATTAAGTTTAGCCAAACTAACAAGACTCTATTATTTTTTTGCATATGCTATAACAAGGCAAAAATCAAAATATTATAATAAAATACTTAACATCTTATACATCAAAAATCAAAATCACTTATTTAGTTACAATATTCCACTTCAAGACTTCATATTTTAAAATCACTGAATGATATATTCATTGTCAATGGCTTCACAGACAAATTTCTCAATATATGTTACCAAGCAATCATTCATGAAAACATCTCCCAACCGATTCTGTAATTGAGTCTTGATTAGTTTCATTGTAGAAAAAACTCGTCCAATTGTTGCAGTTGGAACAGGTAAGAGTATAGCCAACTTGATGAGCATATGTACTAATAGATATGTGTGATACTTCTTCAATTGAGCCATTTTCTTACCTGGAACATATACTAATGGATAATTACGAAACCTTACCCTAAACTTTTAAACCATATCACACGAACAACCCCATCCCCGGCAATTAATGCCCCCTCGCCACAAACCAAGTTGTGACATCCTAAATCCCGTTAAGAGAATTTAACATCCGGGACTCGATTAATCACGGTGCCGTACGCGGCGACAGGTGTGAGTTATAAAAGAAATATTCAGTAAAGTCCATTTAAAAAAAACGACATGAGGAGTTTGTAAAATGCGATATCCGCCTTGTAAATAAAAATAAAAGAACAACCTATGTTAAATCATTTAATAAAAATACTCCTCATCTAATACACTTCATCAAAGTTCGTTTAAGTATAAGATTATACAACAATCCCAAATCCTTTTAAATAAATACAAGGTTGTATACAATACAATCGTCTAAAAGTGTAATATAAAGGCCTTAATGGCATTGTCCTTAAATTAAGGACTGTAAAGTTGTTAAAGGTCATCAGAGCTTCTATGGATGAACAGTATGTGCCACCTTCGAGTATGGACCTGCAAAACTATTGAGAAGGAAGGAATGAGAGAAATCTGGGCTCAGTGGAAAATATGAGGGTTTATAATGAAAATAAGGTTTTCATTTGAAAACATATGTATCATATATGTGTTGCTTCAACAATACAATCTTTTTGAAAACCTTACTATGCAATTCACCATGTATGTTCGTGCCAAAACCCACTAATTGTTCTATCTCAAGTATCAAAATTGTTGCCTAACTCTCATCGTCTAGCCATTCTTATACTTTCTTGGCCACCTAGGTAGACTAATCTCATATCTACATGCTTTCCACATATCCACTACGATACATATGTATGCATATTCATTCTTACATTATCCATAATATACCGAAGGTAATATATGTAGAACAATATAAAATACAACACAATAATATATATATCGAAACCACCGCCACATCCGTCATTGTGGCGTATTAGTATCATTTGAGACAATGTCTCTCAAATGCCCTCACGGCCTCCACCATCACAATAATAATAATCGCAATCATCCAAGCGTCACCAGGTCTACATTTCTTGACCTTTCACCCATGCGGTAGTAGGGCCTCTCGTTCGTTTCGGTGCACAGTTTTGGGTCTTTCACCCAGGAGCACTCTGTCCCAACTTAAGGTCTCAATCGTTAGAGAACAACCCGGGACCTCACGTGGACTATACAATCTCATCATTATCATACACACATATACACATATATAGATGATCTATACACCTTCATTACATGATAGAATACGTGAACATATAAATAACCACAAATGTCACAGTCATTCGGTTTTCACAATAAATGCACATGTATATAAATGTCAATCCCGTATAGATATGTACATATAACATCATAATACACATGTGACCAATCACATAAATACCATTATATACTTATCATAATCATCATTTTATCTCAGCCACTCGGCTCAGTGTCATATACGTCATCAGTACACATTGCGTTTAAAGGCTTATAAATACTAAGCAATTCAAGTATTATGGCATACAGGCTAATTAGTACTAAATTGCATTCCATGTCAAGTTATAGGTGTTAACTTTACCCATTAGTATCTTATTGTAATCTTCAAACATATTGTCTAGCCAATCATTGGTTATCTGGCTTATTGCTTAATTAGTGTATCTACGGCTCCCTAGCTGTAGCAGTACACGCAACTACGGCAACCCATCCCCAACAGGGTACTTTCATTATACTACTAGAGATTCATATGGTTGTACTATCACCACAAGTATCTATCAAGTCCCAAATGAGACCCTAGACTTAATTGTTATCACGTACCGACCCATTCTCATGAGTCATAATGTAAGTACTCTACATAATGCACTGCCATCACAGACAAGGGCTCAACTACGTATTTCTAGTGTTCGTAACCTAAAGTAAGTGACTTTACCCTTAAAAATCCTCAACCCACTAACTATCTCCTTCATACACGCACCTAAGGAATATGTATGATGTGCAAATGCCCGTAATAGGTTGTAGCATTAATGAGGATGATTAATACGGGATATATGGGTGATAATATACTCATACACATCGCTAATTTGGGACGAATCTAGCCCAATCGTATGTGATCAATAAAAACCTAGAGTTTATATATATATAACAATTTCATTTGTAAGAAAATCATTAATATAGTGAGTAATAAGTTGGAAAATAACATTAATAGAGATGTTCCCACTTTAGACATGCCGAGCCTTCGAAGTATCATGCACTAGATCGAGCCATGCTTGTGTAATTGTAAAACCCCCAAATTTCGCTCAAAGCCCTAATAATGGAGGTGGAGCTTCGAGAAGAAGATGAATAGTGAGGATTTGATGTTATTTTGGTGTGGTGAAGATGAGTAGATGAGGACACCTCGAGCCCCTTCCAATTTCGTCACTCTTTCTCTCTCTAAGAGCTCTCTAATAGTGTAATGAAAAATGAGGAAGAAAGGTGAAGAACGTGTGTATATAAATTGTTGTTCTATTCCCGCGGGTATTGTTCACGCGTGGGGGGGGTTGCAGCACTGAACTTTGGACGGTCATAACTTCTTGCTCGGAAGTCCGATTGAGGTGATCTTTATGTCCACGGAAAGCTTATTTGGAGATATACAACTTCCTAGAAGAAAGTGTCTCCAAATTATGGACATATAATTCTCAAATATTCGACGAAGTCAATGCGTTAGTGTTACCGAATGAACAACTGATAGCAATTGACCTATTTCGCGCTCAGTTTCGACCTACTAGAAGTCCAAATTTACCTTTGGCCAAAACACAAAAGTTGTAGATTGCCTAAAAATATAGGTTATTAAGTGAACGAAAACTCAATCTAACAAGGAACGAAGGAGTTACGCTTCTCCAAGTTAACCAAAACTTATGAAGTCGGGTAAATTTAAAACTTACAATCTACATCCCGATTTCAACTCGAACCACCCAAAATGACTTACGGATATTCGAACAAGCTTAAATACACTAACCCTGTCACTCCTTTCAGAACAGTATTTCACTATTCAGAGCTCGAAATCGCCTTACTCGTAATTTTTTGAACGCGCTAAGCTTGAGATTTAGGAATGGGGTGTTACACAAGTTTACCTAAATACCAACTCCTACCTTATATTTATATTCGTTATTGCACAAAACACCCCTAACTTTCCATGCTGTTAAAAAAATCCCAAAACTCAGGCAATTTTTTTTAAAAAAAACCAGGTGGGTTTGCCCCTTCTTCTTGCAGTGCGCCTTTCCTTGAAATATTCGGTCATGCAATACTTTTTGAACAAAAACTGTCATCCTTATCAACAATGGCATGAAAATCACAAATAACAAGCCACATATGGGAGTAGGTTCTTATTGTTCATCAAAGCCATAGATTGTTGCTCGCTCGCTATGGTAAGGATGGCTTGTAAGACAGAATGCCTAGCAGAAACTTAGCATTCTGGAAATGCTTGAGTTAAAAAGAAAGAGTAAACGGACTCCTCTAGTCTCTCCGGGGTCATTAGCATTCCAACGAAAAGTGTTCGTAAAACAAATTTGAAATTACTCCTTACGAGGGAGCCGCCCTCAAGCTTTTCTCTGAAGAATTACTTTTCTTACCCAGAACACATATACACCCGAACCCCCCTACAAATTAAAAAAATCCCAAAACTCAGGGAAATTTTTTCGAAAACCCAGTTGGGGACCCTTAGTAAGTCAGCCTCTGCCCCTTACGGTACACCCTTCCTTGAAATATTCAGACATGCAATACTTATTGAATACAAGTTATCATCCTTATCAAAAATGGCATGAAAATCACAAATAACAAGCCACAAATAGGAGTATGTGCTTGCTGTTCATCAAAGCCATAGATTGCTGCTCGCTCGCTGTGGTAAGGATGGCTTATAAGAGAGAATGCCTGGCCGGAACTTAGCATTCTGGAAATGCTTTATTTCAAAAGAAAGAGTCAACAGACTCCTTTAGTCTCTCCAGGGTCATCAGCACTCCAACTAAAAATGTCCATAAAAGAAATTTGAAATTGCCCCTTAAGAGGGAGCTGCCCTCAAGTTCTTCTCTGAAGACTTGCCTTTCACTCCAAATTTGCCACAGTTCCCATGGAATACTCCATCATTATCGTCGCCACCCTCAAGCTTTTCTTTGAAGAGATGCTTTCAATTTGGAATATTCACCATAACTCCTACGGTATACTCCATCAGCATCCCCTAATGGATTAATTAATTGCCACGTCAATTTTCCGCGAACGGGGTTCTAACCTTTATGTCTGGACACAATACCATCTGAGGTAGGGATCATTGGTCCAAATAAGTACTTTATAGCACTCTAATGTAATCTTTAGTGACAATTACAGTATATTTTTTGGTGATGTATTCTGGTGTGCTAAAGCATTTAATTGGACTCCTAATAGTCATACCCAAATTATATTAGTTATAATAATATGAATTTCCTCTATTTGTCACCTGATTTTGTTGCATGTACAGGTGGCTAAAAGATCACAGAGTTGGTAGTTTGATCTCCAATTGGCAATCAGTGCCTTTCTCTTATTTGCAAGTTGCTGCCCTTAACATCGGTCCTGAATTTAGGGATGCTCGCATATTTTGGACCAAAAGTTGTCAGTTTGTAGGCGTTATTGATGATCTGTTCGATACTGATGGCACCCAGGAAGAATTGCTCAACCTCGTTGAATTGGTTGAAAAGTATACATACTTGCTAATTCATTATCCTTCATTCCTTCTTGTGTAGTTAATGTTTTGCGCAGTTGAAGAATGACAAACACACACATATATGTATAGCCTTCCTTTGATCTCATTAATTTAACTCTTATGGCGGTTAGAACCTTTTTAGTACCCCAATGGCCCTTAAATTATGCACTTCATAAATACTGCAATGACCTGTCCAAGTTTATGGTTACGAATTTTCTTGCAACATAATGATATTTGCCCCTAAGTGTAAATTATTCGACTCAGGTGCATAGTTTAAGGGCCATGAGCATGAGGCTTCACGGATGATAGCTTAAAGGCCACAAGGATAATTTACTCGAGTAAACCAAAATACACCAATATGTTTGTTAGATGTTTCCTAGAGCGTTCAATTAGAATATTTGAGGGTATCAGGATAATAACAATAAAAAAAAAACACTATTGAATTTTCAAATTAAATCAAAAATTGCAATTCTCATTTATTAGTTAAATATTTTTTGTCCTAATATTTTCCATACTATCTTTTAACTTTTTTCCACTCCAAATAACAGCTGGGATGGAGATTCAAATATTTCAGCTCTTGGTTATAGTTCCGAACGGATCCAAATCATATTTCTTGGCCTCACAAATATAATCAATGAGCAAGCTGCAAAAGGTTTGATTACGCAGGGACGATGCATAAAGCACGAGCTTATTCAAACAGTAAGATTGTACTTAAGTGCATTAAATGACAAACTAGCGCAATTCTATCACATATTCAATTTTACATTTTCAATCATCTATATATATATTGGATTTTCGTGCACACACAAATGTGGGTGTGATTTGGCCGGGTTATAAATAATTAATCTAAAAAAGAAAATTATAGTAACAATTGGTGGTTTAGTCGTTGGGACTCATTGTAACATTGCCAGTGGAAAGAGTTCGAGATATATTAATTGCTTTTTTTTTTTGGTTCCACTGCCGGGATACGAATGAAGATAAGAAATTTTTGAAATTCATTTGAAAGATCGCAAGGGTAAACATGGAAAACTAAAAACCTAAGACAGTTGCAATGGCTGGTGAAATGCCTTGCCTTCTGACTTATATAGTATCAAAATTTTGTGTTCATTATATATATATGTATAGAAAATTTTTCATAGTGACTAGTCCATATGGACTAATCTTTTATTAACAATTTTTCATCGTTAAAAATATTTTAACGGTGAAAAACGGTCACTCAAGATCCTGGTAATAGAATTGGTTAATTGATCATATATTATTGTTGATAATGTGCAGTGGCGTACTTATTGTAAAAGTTGTCTGAAAGAGGTGGAGTGGTTTACTAACAAATCAACACCAACGCTTGATGAATATTTGGCAAATGGATGTCACACTTCTGGCATGGGACTTTTTACCATTATTAATTACTTTATGGGAATAGAGCTCTCCCAGGATATTGTAAATAGCCAAGAATATCAAACTCTATATTGGCATGCCGGGATAATTGTACGACTGTTTAATGATTATCGAGGAATAATAGATAAGGTAAATTTTTATTGCTTCATTTATTTTTATATATTCTTGGTGCACATTTCTTTACCATATGATGAATAACTTACATTTAAATGCAAAATTAACTAAATAATGACCGTTGCATTTTCTCACTCATTAAATAATAAAGTAATTATTACTTGATCTCACGGGTAGACCCAAGATGCTTAAAAGTCATTTACATATATTGGTACAAGAATACAAGACACTTTGTTTGTCCTTGTTGTAATATGGTGTTTAAAATACTGGCTCGATCGATCATGCATAACAAATTTAGGGCTCCGTTTGATTGTGCGGCCATCTTTGATCAGGGCCTCCATCATGAGTATTCCTGCTTATGCTTTTTTATTTTTGTTTGCAGCGTGATACAGTTGAGAGAAATATGAACGCTTGCTCATTAATAGTAAGTCGCAGTGATGGGGCTATAAGTATTGAAGAAGCCAGAACAGAAGTGAGGAGAATGATTGAAAGAAGTAGGAGAGAATTGCTGCGAATGATGGTTACAGAACCAAGCGGTACTCGAAAAACATTGATCGAATCTTTTTTTTATGCAAACCAGATAGCTTATTACTTTTATATAGGAAACGACGAGTATAGGATCCCAACAAGAAAAGGATTAGATGATGTGAAAGGACTTCTTTACCAACCTCTCAATCTTCTCCCCTCAAACATCCCAGAGAGAAAAAAATCACTAGGAGTGCTTGCACGTGTTTCAAGTCATTAAGACCATTTGGATCTATTTCTTAATTTATGTATTTTCTTTCAAGTTTAATTGCTATGTATTTGTGTTTTGGTGGGTATGAGAATAATAATATATGGACAATCAATGTGTGTTGTAAAATGTTGATATGTGGTTGTCAATATGTGATGTTTCAAGGTATAATTTGTCTATCTGTTGTGTGCATAAGTAATCAACATGAGTGTTCTAGTTAAGTGGAGGCCATTGCAAAAGCAGGCATCATCTTTCTCCTGTTTTTCTTTTCTTCAAATTCGTCACACAGGTCAAATATATATATATATATATATTTTATCAATTCAGATATTCTTATAATGCATATATTCGTATAGAGCTATACAACATAAATAATTTTCGAATGCTCAAAACATCTTACAGGTAATTAACTGAAATAATCAATATATATGTGTGTATGTACGTTGGTACATTAATTTTTGTAGTATATGTAGATGTGATAATGTGGAAAGCTCTATCAAATTAAGTAGCAGTTTTACATTTATGGCGCTGTCTAGTGGATAGTTATGTGTTTCATTATGTTGAGGAGAATGCCATGCGAGACCCAATATAGTAACATGTTAGTTACACTTATTTAGATGCCCCGCCTATATGCATGGGATATTCCCGTGAAGATCCATCACGCATTGGCTTTAACACATAGTACTTCTTATATATTTTATTTTATATGGAATTAATTTAGTTTAAATTAAAACATCCAAAATTTTGATTTGTGTAAGTTGCCCTTTTCCATCTCCAGATGTTCCAATGTTCTTAACAAAGACTTCCTTATACTTTCGCAACAAGATTTTAATAAGATTCAAGACATACACCTTGAAGAATTTAAGCAAGTAGAAAATTAAGTATACACAACTCTTGGCCTCTTTTATGTTTAATATTGGATCACATACATCATTCTATGAAAGAGGTCGATCAGCACCAATTAAATTAAATTAAAAGGTTAATTTTTCCTTTAATAGAAAATATGTTTACAAAAATATTCCTTTTTCTACCTAGCCATCCACTGCTGCTCCGGTCGCAACCCAAATCCCCATGCGTGATGAATTGAACACTTACTTTGCTTTCAATGACAAAAGTGTTATTGCCCTTTGTTGTGCCCACCGGCACATGGGGCCAGGCCCATTGGTCCGCGCACATATTAACGATATTGTCCCCAACTTAAACACATTTGGGTCACAAATGTAGGGTTTTATCTTAAAATGCCTCATTGCTATATTTGTGAATAATTATGAGATTCTTGCTAATCTAGTAAATTATATATAATTTTTGTGATTGTATCTTTGTAATCTAGATTTAGATTTGCAGTTGGATCTTTGTTGTTTTAATTTGATTTAATTATGCTCCAATTCAAGTCTATGAAAGCACAAAAAATGATGGAAACAAGTAAGTGTTACTAATGCTGTTGATGTAGTTTAATTGTATGGGGTTAGTGCCACCTCTGTTAAAGCAGTTCATACAGTTTATGAGCCAGAGAATTTCACACAATAGTGGTCATGATTCAATTTATTCTAAGGAAAAAGGTAAGCAGATTTCTTTACTAACTAGGGATTACTAGTTGAATTCCTTTATAAATTGGCAATGGAGGGAGTATCATAATAAGTGAGAGATGTCTTTAGCGTCCACAAGACAAATTTCCTTCACTCTATTGTCAATTATTGCCAATTACGAGGCACTAAATGTGGACAGTTCATTAATTCACAATGGAACATGCTAAGTTATAATACATTCCCGGGTTATATGGTCACTCTAATAAATTCTGAGTTGATTTTTTTTTCTCTCTATGACCGTCTCTACCAGAAAGACATATTCTGCAACTAAGAATTCATTTAGAGCTGCTTGTTGGGTTTCATTTACTTAGATGGTTGTTTAGATAAACACTTTCTGGTGTGTATGCTTCATATTAGAAGTTCTGCCGGGTCATACAGTTTGAAAACTCTTAATTAGTTTCTTCTTTGTTTGTTAATACATTTATCTTTGTTTTTTTACACATACAACTTATAGTTTGTTTTATGAATGTAGAGACAACATCAAAATTTGGCTCAGGCTTGTTCCTCCTTGTCCAAGTTGTGTGCTTTTGTTGAACTTTGTTCACAGTTGGAATGATAAATGGGTTGGATATGACGAGAAGTTCTGGTTAGTTGTAGTTATTGTTAATCTCATTTTAGTCAATTTTCAAGTAATTGATTAATTAGTTTGTGAATATCAGCATCAAAAGAAGTGTCATCATAGATGAAATTCTGAACACCTTTGGCGCTGAATAAATTATCTGCGCTAATTACTATTATTATTTTATTAATAAAAAACTACACCAGGGTAATCATAAATCATAGTCACAATATTTGGCATTCTGATGCTAATGCCTCTTTTTATTGTACTTATTATTTTTTTAATTTATGCAGCCATATGGCTTTGCTTGTTGTATTGGTTATTTGTTATGTGGCAACATTTTCCTTCTCTCGACTTCTCTTCTATTTGTTTACCGCATCTGGACATGACTACGGCCTCAACACCTTCTTTATCATGATGACCCTTATTTTTGTGTTCGTATTTGCCATGGTCACACTGTAGTACTGCACCCTGTAAAGGTCTCTTATGTTTCGCTCTCTGTGAATTATTTAAGAAAATGAGATGGCCCTTTGTTGAACTACATGTCGATATCATAAACAGATCTTCCCCTCTTTACCAATTACAAGTTTTTCTCCACATTTCTATATCTTTTTAGCTAGGTGGTTATAAAATATTTCAGTTTAAAGCCAATATTACTATCGATCGCCTCATTTTCTTTATCTTCTCAACTGACAGTTTCTATTGAAACAAAATAGGTAAGTGGTATCATTTTACCAGTTTCAGTTATATCTTTGTACTGCACATACCTTTGCTATACACTACCTGAAACAGACACTTAGGAGACATACAAATTATGTCTCCTAAGAGCAGATGTATGTCTCCTAAACCTTAGGCGACATACGGTATGTCGCTTAAGTGATGTCGGATAAGTGGTGTGGCCTAAGATCTTACACGACATACAAATATAGTATGTCGCTTAAGTGGTTCACTTAGGAGACATAAGCAATATAGTATGTCTCTTAAGTGTAAGACTTAGGAGACATACTCTATTGCTTATGTCTCCTAAGTGTAAGACTTAGGAGACATACTCTATTTACCATGTCTCGTAAGTCAATAACTTAAACGACATGAGCAATAGAGTATGTCTCTTAAGTGTAAGACTTAGGAGACATACTCTATTGCTTATGTCTCCCAAGTGTACTACTTAGGAGACATACTCTATTGCGTATGTCTCCTAAGTGTACTACTTAGGAGACTTATTCGATTGCGTATGTCTCTTAAAGTTACCACTTAAGCGACATACGATACTTGTATGTGGCTTAAATGATTGACTTAGGAGACATACAAACGTATGTATGTCGCATTACTCTCTTTGGTTAAAGGTATTGATAACCACTTAGGAGACATACTTTAATTTGTATGTCTCCTAAGAGGTTCCAGACCTGCTTCACAATAGGCTATGTTATTGTGCAGCCACACCTGTACTTTTCTACAAATCAACCTGTGTTATAAATTTGATACCAATTCATTCACACAAAAAAATTTCTACAAATCAACCTACAATATAAATTTAATACCAATTCATTCACACACAATTCAATCACACAAAAATAGGCCAAAATTGAAATGAACAAAGTCTAATATTTACAAGCCACAATTAAAATGTACAAAGAGTCTAATTACAAGCCAAAATTTAAATATAGAACAAAAATACCATAAGTCTAACAATAAAGAGAAAAAAAAGAAGTCTATATATAAAGATGCAAAATAGTCTATAAATAAACAAGTCTATCACTAAATCTCTCTTGGTCTACCACTACCTGTAGGAAGATTCGCCATCATCGACGATACTAGATCCCGTACCCGTGCCTCCGTCGCCTCACCACTTGCTTTCTGTCGCGCTTCATCGTTTGCTTTCCGTCTCGCTTTCATTGCCTCAAGCTCCGCTTTCTGTCGCGCTTCAAGCTCCGCGATCGACGCCGTCTTCTTTCCCGTAACAACACCTCTTTTATTCTTTTTTTTGCCATCATCTCCGGTGGTGGCCCCGCTCTGCGTACCTACATATTAGAACATGCATACTAATTAGTCAATTAGATACATATGTATAATTATGATATATAATTAAAAAATCAAAAACTTTACCTGATGGTTGCGCTTGCTGTTGCGATCGAATACTACGTACAGGCGCGGCCGTGGTGGTCGCGTTGCTGTCCGTAGTAGAACAGGCGGTGACCACCAGTGGCAACGCTGGCGAGTCCTGTTGTGACGACGACGAAGAAGCAATGGGCTGGGGGTTCTGCAATGCCAACAGTCGCTCCTTGATTTGCTGGCGACTGTTAGGAATAGCACTAGTCCTGATCGGAGGCATCGTAACCTGAAATAAATAACACAAACACAATTAACTCTGCATTAAACTATTCAAAAACTGCACTAAAACAACTTACAAAACATCATTGAGTTTGGATTCCATACAAGCCACATTTTTTTAATGTAGATATATATTAACGGTTCTTATGATAACTGCACACATTCGTTTCGAAAAAGTATGAACGGCGATTACTTGACACATAATCATCTGAGAGAGCATAAATAAACAATACTGGTGTGTCACTATTACTTTTTAATTGGAAAAAAAATTGGCAGACAAGTATATACTAGGGTATATCCAATATATTCTCCTCCAGAACCTTTTCCAATATGATCTTACAAGTCTAGTTTTTTCTTTAAATAAAAGGATCAAAGTTTGATACTTTATAGATATTTAATTTATTTGGAGATCGCTCTCATTTTAATTCTTTTGACTTTTATGAATATATATTAGTTATTTGACTGTCCCCAACCTGTCCATATCCTACGTATATTAGAAAATGTCTTTATAATCATCATTAGGGTTTGATTTTAGTTATGGAGGTCTCCTGTGCAAGAATTATTCAATGATGGGCCATTTTCTCACATTTTCACACATTACACTCTTTTAATTTATCAATTTTATTTTATTCATGATTTTTTATTTGCAAATGTAGGCTATTTTATTTATCTTACTTAAATCTTTTTTGTAGATCTCTCTGGATTTTCAATTTTTCCACAGCTTGCACCTTTCACCTGTGCTCAGTGGTGGTTGTACCATTGTATGTCTATATAAAACAATAAGCATCTTACTTAAAACTCTTATTCGGTCCATATTTACTATGATAATTTCGGTAACAAAGCCCCTTGCCTTCTTTTTTTGCATGTAATCCAAAAATGGCTGGATGCTCCGTGGAGGATTGCTTGAAGCAGTTTTGTGCTGCAGAACTACTTGAAAATTACCGCTGCAGTAACTGTTGGCATATTGCTGCAATTAAGTTCTTATCTTTTGATAGAGGGGAATGTAGCAAGCAAGATTCTTGTGACTGCAAAAATCTCTCTCGTCTTGGATCACTACCATGGTCTAATGTTTTTTCTCACACTTTCAAGGAACTAAATATTGCTCGCAGTCCAAAGGTAAGGACCGTAACTTATTTTTCCCAATATAGAAACCTAAAGTGATGCTCAAAGATCAATTGGGCTTCTTAAATTAGTGTAAAGAAGTGGTGGAGGTTTTTGGGGCAAATAACTTTTTTACGTGTTAGCTATGACTCTACGAGAATGTTCAATTATTGAACTCTTAATTTCCTCTATGACTCTATGAGAATGTTCAGAAGCTGTTAAAAAAAAATATCTATGTATCATATCACTTTCAGAAGCTGGACTTTCAACTCCCCAAGGTTTATATAACGACCATAATCACTTACGAGTTATTAGCACCGGGAAGAATGCTCAGACATTATCCTCATCGAATTTCGCCTCATGAGATGGGATAATGTCTGAGCATTCTTCCCGGTGCTAATAACTCGTAAGTGATTATGGTCGTTATAAATGGTATCAGAGCGGACCCCATAGAGTACGGTGTGTCGACGAGGACGTCGATTCCCTTGGGGGGAAGGATGTGACGCCCTGAGTGATGAGTACTCCCTTGTGTGGAGGAATGGTAGCTCGAGCGATGAGTACTCCCTTGTGTAGAAGAATGGTAGCTCAAAGGGGGCATCCCACACCGGAAGTTGGGGGATCCTTGGAGACCCATATAAGTAAGATATGGTCGCTAATTAAGTACGAGGCCTTTTGGGTAGCTCACTGGCTTCGGATCCCATGAGAACTCCGAAGTTAAACGTGCTTGGACCAGAGAAATCCTAGGATGGGTTACCCCCTGGGAAGCTGGCCGTGAGCTCCTAGAAACAAAGCTGTGAGGGTAGATGTCCTGGGGCTGAGGCCTGGCTAGGACGCTACCCAGAGCAGACAATATCGGACTGAGGTGGGATCGGGTCGTTACAGTTTACTATAATATTAGTGGTTCATGTACAGATAGAAGTTGGAAACATGTACAAGGCAAGAGTAGAACAGTATATAGTTAAATCTAAAGAAAAAGCATTAGAACAATATGTATGTATATATGCTTCACTAATAACTTAAGCACTCATGAGATCTAAAACAAAATAAAGACCGATGTAACTTAACAGTGGGAGAAGGTATATGTACTACGCTTTTACTTTGCAATCTCTTGTCCGAAAACGTAAGGTGGAGAATTTTGATCCACCTCCTGATCGGCAAATATCTGCTTCAAGTACATATATATATATATATATACATACATCAATTACTTTTGCATTATACAAATTTCTGTGTTATCAAACTGAGCCGAAGTTTCAATATTGGTAAGCAAGGGCAGAGCCAGAATTTTGTTGGGGTTGGTTTGGTGAGCAAGAATTAATAAGCATATACTTGCAATTTTCAACAATAATTTGAAAGGTAAAATAGAAATTTTTAAATATTTTGGGTGGTCAATTGCCCTCCTCTACCCCTGTTGGTGAGTGCAAGCGGATTAGCCTAGAGGTAAAGGTAATCCTAGAATTTCCGGCTTCCCGGCTTTGAGTCAAACTAGGTGAGGTGGGGATTTTTCTTTTTCATTGTAAATGGGAAGACCCTTCCCTTTATCTGAAGGGGAAACAAAAAAACATTTGGTGAAAACATTTCACCTATTTTGCACCTACTTTTTGTTTCGTACTTTTGTAATATAATTGCAAAATCAAGGCATGTGTTCCCATATATTATTTTATAAGTGAAATATATTTCAATTTCTTACTGAAGTGAGAATACACCCACCACAGAATTAATGGACCACAAGAAATGATAATACTTTTTAGTCGAAGATGAGGAAAGATCAGGTGTGTCAACCTGATTGTACTTAGCAAGGCGCTCGGACCTGCATGGAGCTCCAGTCTTGATTTAACCCTGGTATGTTCCACAAAACAACAATTAGAATGACATTACGATGAAGGATATACAGTTACAATTACCTATAGTAACCTACTGATCAATAAAAACCAACAAAACAATTACCGTTGCCAAACCCACAGAGAGATCAGCAATGAAGGATATACAGTTACAATTACCTATAGTAACCTTTTTTCATAATATATAATACATATTACAATTCACCACATGTATAAATTGTCTTGTAATCAGTGTGATGGACTTAGTTTCACAAATAAAAATTAAACCCACATTTAATATGGTGTGACTCGAAGTATCTTGTAAAAGACCAAAAAATTAATACATACTATTACCACTTTTTCATTTTAATTACCATTCTTACAAAAAAAAAAATCTTTACTATTATAAAATAAAAGTGGGTGGAAGTAATTATATAACCTTTTTTTATAATTTTCTTATTTGGACCATAGCCTCTTAAGCACCAGGATCTTAACTAGATAAGTCTAAACATAAATATATATAGGTGTTTATTTTACATATATATATAAAGAGAAAGAAGGAGATTAGTGTTTGACAAAACCATAATACAACTGAGAGAGAAAGGAATACACTTAGATTATTAGAGTTGTTGCAAAAATATCAGTATTAAAATCCGAAACTCCTGGCAGATGGCCAATGGCCCAAAGAGTTCCTAACCACGAGTTCTATGCACATCCTTGTGTGTAGATCCTTTTAGCTTCTATGTTTTATTTTTCAAAAAGATTTGTGCGTTGGGCGGCTGATTTCAGTTGTGCTGACCATTAGTTCGAGTTTCTTTTAGTAAAGAAAAGGAAATGTTAATTGAGAATAGGAATGAGGGATTGAGGGCAATGGAAATTGGGTCTCAAACATGTGATTTTTAGTTACCTGCTATAAGAAATTAATTCGTTATTATATAGATAATTTGGGGAAATCTGCGTGGTAATATGTTTGCACCTAAAATGGGGTTGGACATTGCTTATAAATATCAGTATCTTGTAAAAGACCAAGAAATTAATGAATGAAGAAGGCAAGTAGATGCATAAATATATTTATAGAGAGAGGGGATACCCGACTACATTGGAGGACAGGAGGACAGGAGGCGGACGGTGGAGGTGCGTGAGAGGCGGGAGACTAGAAGAGGAGAGACTGAGAAGGCTGACCGTGATAGGTGGAGGTGGGCCGGTGCCGGTGGATGAGAGATGGACGGTGGCGGTGGGTGAGAGGCGAGCAAGGGCGAAGAGAGTGTGAGAGCAGCAGCTGAGGGAGTGTAAGAATGAGAGTTGCGTGTTTTAGTTTTTAGGGATTTTTCCCCCAATATATAGTTATCACTTAGGAGACATAGGTATTTTTGTATGTCTCCTAAGATTACCTCTTAGGAGCAATACATGAATACCTATGTCGCTTAAGATAGTTATTTTTTTGCGCGAAAATTTCATTTTGCCTCTTTTTTTTGGCGAAAATTTTGAATTTTTTTTTAAAAAATCTTAGGAGACATATTAATTTATGTCTATCTCTTAAGAGTACACTTACAAGACATACATATATAGATGTTGCTTAAGAGTTATTAGTTTTTAAAAATAATTTATTTTTTATATTTTTATAAAAGAATTAACTATTTTACTCATTTATTATTTATCTGTTAAAATAATTTTTTACTTTAAAAAAAAATTTATAGAAAAGGAATTTTCGAGTGATAAAAAATATTTTTTACGTAAAAGATAAAGAAATACGAAAAATATCAATTTACAAAAATATGCATGAGATATATGAATTGCTCAAATGTTTTTTTAATTTCCCAAAAAAATTAATTTTTTTTTCTCATTTTAATTTAATTTCATCTTATTATCAATAAACCTGAAAGTAGCTTTATCTTAAAAGAAAACACTGGACGAGAGTTGGACACTATTCTTACTTTGGCCTCTTATTGCTAAGCATGAAATTTAATAGAGTTTTTAAAATATGTAACTTGTAATAGGTCAAAAATATAGAATTAAAGTAAAAAAATAAATACTAATTTAATTACTTTACATTTAGAAATAAGAGGTAAAAGTAAATATCACATGCATGTTTTCTCATATTTTGAATAAAATCTAATGGTAAAAATATTTTAACAATGTTTTCAGTGGAATTGGTAGATGACCAGCTACGAGTCATATATCATTCTAGGAGTTAGTGAAAAAAGCTAAGGATCAGGGGAATTCTTGAACACAAAATTTAATTCACTTAATTAATAATATTTGCAACAATTAATTCACTTAATTAATAACGTTTACAAAAATAGTGAAACTGATCGATTGAATTACAATTTATAACAATATAACATCAATTATAGTCATCATCATCATTATGATCCTGATCCTCATCTTCATCCTCATCATCAGTTAAAAGATCATTGTTAAACCTTTCTGCATCGTCGGAATCCTCATCCTCGTCATAATCGTCATCCTCTTCGTCTGTGAGAATCCGGACCCATACCCCGAGAGAATGAAAAGAGTCCTCCCTTCTCGGTTTTATTTGAAAACGTGTTTTGTAGAGTCGCCAGTTTGTTTTACGAGAAAACAAACAAAAGATCGTACGAAGGATAATTCGAAAACGAACTATCTTTCATACGTTTGAAACCAGAGATTTATTTTGAAAATTGACTTTGCTAGGGTTCGGGAACTACGTTACGAATTGGGAAGGTGTTAGGCACCCAATTCGCCCTTTCGGTCTCTTAATGGATCATGCATCTAATTCCTATTTTAGATATCTTACAAGTAGTTCGAATGGTTTTCAGAATAGTCCTTTCCGGATAAATTTAGTTTAAAACAATACTTTGAAATCAGACTCGAGCTTTGCGAGCGCCTACGTATTCATTCGTAGAATGAAATCAGAGTCTCGTAGTTCCTTTCTTTTGGAAACTGTTTTTGTATTTTTGTTTGTTTTGAAAACGTGCCAAAACGGATTTTAGATTTCTTGTAAAACTTAGAAAGGATTTGTTTTGAAAGCAATGAACTTCTTTGCAAGTTATCTAATTTTCTGTATTAAAAGTGAAATTAAATGCGGTACTGAAATTAAGGATTTGGTAGAAAGACGTACCTGATGCGCCTGAAGAAGAAATAAGAGCCTCGCCTAGTTGCCTTGCTTGCTTCCTTCTCTCTCTCTAAAACTTTCTCTCTCTAGACTTTCTCTCTCTAAAACTTTCTCTCTCTAGAAATTCTCTTTCAGAATTTCTCTAAAATGACTCTCTAAAGATTTTGACAGAGTTTCTACTTACTAAAAACACTATTCAGTGTTGATGTCCCCAAATGAGAGCCCAAGAGTCCTATTTATAGGGAAAAATCCGCCAAAAACGCTCCAAAAGAGGCAACAAAGGTTGCGGTATATTCCTAACGCGCTCAAAAAAACAGGATTTTTCCTAATGGCCTCTTGTATGCATGACGACTCAAGACTTGATGCAGAATGCTTGTTAGGTTCACGCGAGAGTCGCGGATTGGGGTGTTCACATCGTCGTCTGGAATATCTATTCGCGGTACTAAACTAAAGTCAATAAATAAACTAGATATTGGAAAATAGACTGCATTAGGCTCTTGATATGGTTTGTCTACTTCATATAGTGGACCGATGGTTGCATCCCTTGCGAGTGTACTTTCATTGTACGTACCTCTGTGAGACATTATGTTGACAACTTTCCAACCCTCACCTGCCAAAGGATCATCTATATAAAACACTTGTCTTACCATCTTGGCAAGAATAAATGGGAACTCGTCATACCAACTGGTCCAAGTGTTTACAGATAAAAGACCACGATCAAACTTTGTGCTACCGGGAACATTAGGGTCTGTGTTGTACCACTTATACCTAAACAACACAACCGGCATGCCTCCTGCATACCTTAGTTCGACAACTGCCTCTAGAATCCCGTAGTACATGACGTCACCGGCCACTACCATCACTCCACTATTTTGAGTCTTTCGGATCTGGTCTCGCCGCTGACTAACAAACTTGACACCATTTACATCAGATTGTGAATAAATGGTGCAACGCGCAGGTATAGATGCCAGAATCTGTAATTCTCGTTTGTATTTAGGAGCACCTCTAATTCGCAAATCGTTCATCTACAGAATAATATTACATCGAACATCAGTTAAATGTAATATGCATGTGACAATAACAAGTAAATAGAGGATGGATATTTACCCAGTTAGGGAAATCTCCGAAAAATGACTCAATACGTTGTTTGTCGCCTAAAAATCAACCAACATCACTCTAAAAGCTTAAATCCCAAAAATGGAGAAGCTGCTGCTATTTTAAAGAGGAACAGGTTCTTAGGCAACATATTATCTTAAGTATGTCGCCTAAGATAAGTCAGTCAAACCCTACAAAAAAGTGTCGGTGGTAAAAAGAACCTAGGCGACATACAATTAATGTATGTCTCCTAAGTAATCTCTTAGGAGACATATAATTAAGTACGTCTCCTAAGATAAGTCAGTCAAACCGTGCGTACAAAAAAGTGTCAGTGGTAAAAAGAACTTAAGCGACATACAATTAATGTATGTCTGCTAAGTAAGCTCTTAGGAGACATACAATTAAGTACGTCTCGTAAGATAAGTCATTCACACCCCGCTTTTAACGAGTGTCGGTGGTAAAAAGAACTTAAACGACATACAATTAATGTATGTCTCCTAAGTAGGATCCTATGAGACATACTTAATTGTATGTCTCCTAAGATAAGTCAGTCAAACCCCATCGGTGGTGTAAAGAACTTAGGCGACATACAATTAACGTATGTTGCCTAAGATCTTACTTAGGAGACATACCTTAATTGTATGTCGCCTAAGTTCTTTTTGACAACCGACCTTTTTTGTGAGCTTACTTAGGCGACATATACACTTAGTATGTCTCCTAGGTATATTGCTTAGGAGACATACAATATGTATGTCTCCTAAGAGTCACTCTTAGGAGACATACGGAGTATATATGTCTCCTAAGTAAGTACTTAGGCGACACACTAATTGTAAGTCTCCTAAGTGAGACTCTTAGGAGACATACTAAATGTATGTCTCTTAAGAGAGCAACTTAGGAGACATACAGTTAGTATGTCTCCTAAGATGTGTTTTAGGAGACATACCCAATAGAGTATGTCGCCTAAGACCACATCTGGTGTAGTGATAGTGGACTAGCTAGTGAACCAAGGGATTATGCTTGCAATGGACTTCACAAGCATTATAAAGCAGTTAGCACCGGTACTCTTACTTTTGGTCTCCTTACTACTGTGCTATCTGTTGTCTACTCTATTGTCCGTGCTGGGTCTTTTACTACTATGCTTTCCCCTCCTAGATCACCTTGAGCAAGTCAGTATTCTCAGTCTCATTGATGAATCCATTCAAAACTAAGCTTTATTTTAGGGTTATTTTTGTTTATTCTGATTTATATTGATCAGTTGTGAGTATTTAATACTTCAATGTCATATTTTGTTTACTCTGATATATATATATATATATGTCCGTTTATTTTATCATATCCTTCCACTTCTTTTCCTTTTTTAATGACCATCCCTCAACTGAATTAGCAAAATTTCATCCATAATTTTCTTTTCCTTTCTAAATACTGTGCATCAGTGACTAGTTTTTATCATCTTCCCACATTAAGAACTATTCCAATGGCCCTCCATATGCTCAGTCTATGGTCTCTATGGAAATTGATGATGGCATCTCCTACCATGGTTGGTGTAAACTCACTGTGTTAACTGCATATACGAGTCAATTGAAAATCTGTAATGTTGATATATAATGTTTGGCTGATCCTACACTTCCATTAGATTGCGACAATATTTTATTCCTCTGCCTTAGTTTATTTAGATCGTTTCAATCTATCTTTATTTTGAGAAACAAAAACCAATAGAAATAAAAAACCAAACCAAACTCCGAAAAACAACAACCTAACACAGACAACCAACAGAAGCCAATAGAAAGCAAACAAAAATTATCAACTAATGATTGGAACAACCAATTAGGTTCCTCATATTTTCTGATTTACAGGTGTCTTCTACTGTGGAAGCCCTATTGTTACCAAAATTGTCATAAATCTTTGCCATGAATTTAGCACAAATAGTCAAATACACAAACTTGTTTCCATTTCCATAAGGAAAACTTCTAATATAGTATTCCCCAATGTATAATCTTTTGTACTTCACATGTTAAATACATATATTATGTTTGTGGTTGAATGTCATCCATTGAGAGTCCATATGCAAATCAAGGCAAAGTACTTCAAATTGGATCTTGTGTACAACACTTAATGTTTATAATCTTACAACTCAAATCCTCAGTTTATGCTATACTCCTTTTCACTTAGTACTAATAATAATAAGTATTAGTATCAAAAATGGCCCCCTTTAATTTTATAAATGATTATTAGTACTATATTAGTATGAAAACTTGCCACCTTATATAAACTATTAGGGTGCGTTTGCTAGTCCACTAAAAAAGAAAAGGAAAGGTCTGAGTGTGCCTCCCCAACTAGACTATCTAGTCCACTAAAAAAGAAAAGGAAAAATGTGTGCACATATTTTTTGAACTAGCCTTTCTCTGTTCACTGCCTTCTTTTATTTACGGTCCTCTTATTAACTTTTTTTCTTCTATTTTACTATGAATTTTAGTACGTGTTACTCTGAATATCTAATTTTTGTATCTTGTTTGCTATTGAGATACAGTTGTATGGCTTCGTCCAATTTGATTCTGAGGAATCAGCAAATTCTGCAATTGACTATTGAACTTGAACCAACCATGATTTATTTTTAGTTTACACGTCTCTCACAAGCCAGCTCTTGATCACCCATTTTTGAAGACCACAAAATCTAGGTCCATATAATCATATTTTTCTTTGATTATTTTAAATAATATTTTCTTGATTGAGTCGATACAGATTTGAATACTTCGTTAAGCGCCCTGCAATGGGGAAGCCTTTCTTGACCTAAATTTTATGCCAAAAAAATATATTATTTTCTTGGGTTATTTTTAATTTTGAAGATTTCTTTAATTTGGTGTGTTATTTTTTGGGTTAATTCAGATGAGGCCTAGCTATCATCCAGAAGGGCTATATGATGATGAGAAAAAAGTAACTACATAGTCAAAAGAAACAACAAATCCAATGACTCAATTGTGGCACATGAATGGTAGATGCTCTGAGAACACTATACACAAGGAGAACCAAAAAGATGATATTTTAAGAGCCAACTCTATGAAAAGATATGGAAAAAAGAAGCACATAACTTTGTAATTTTACTTTTGAGCTTTATTTGCAATGTATTACCTGTATTTAATAGTATGTTTGATGTATGGTTGGACATCTTTAGTACCTTATATTTGTGGACAGACATGCTTTTATAAGAATATTGGGTTGGTTTTTGAATGAATATTGGTTTGTTGGTTTTTGGATAAATATTGGTTTGTATGATGCCATCTGATCATTATATAGAAATTTGTATTGTGCGCTAAAATTGTGCTGCTAAACTTGATTGCATTTATAGCTATATGGACAAAAAAATTAAATTTTTTTTAATTAATTTACACTCTGTAACAACTATTAACCGTTACAAATATGCAATGATTTTCTCATTAGTAACGGTTTTATTCTGTTACAAATCAGTAAAGATTTAGTTTCTCTTATGTGCTATTATAACGGTTATTCAATACTTTTAACATGTTAAATCCGTTACTAAAATTAGTATAAGTAACGGATTAGTAATGTATTTAGGCCGTTACAAAATTATTTTTTGTAACGGATTTTGGTTAATTTTAGTAACGGATATATCCGTTACTAAAGTGTTTCTCACGCCTAAATAATAACAGATTTTGTGTGTTAGTAACATTTTTCTAACGGATTATATCCGTTACAAAAGGGCTATTATGGTGTAGTGTTTTAACCTTGATGGACTAGATGCTAATACCATCTGAAGTAGGGATCACTGGTCCAAATATGTACTCGATAGCACTCTGATATAATATTTAGTGACAATTATTGTATATTTTTTAGGACACTTTACATGCTTTCATATTATTAGTTATAATAATATGAATTCTTTCTATTTCTCACCTATTAGTTTGGGGGGCAATTAGTATTACCCCCTATAATCCTAATTACTTAGTGGTAAGGACAAGGAAGATCTATATATTAATTAGTATCTAATCCTCCTTGCCTTAATTAACAAACCTACAATAATTATGGTTTATTTGAAAGACAAAATTACCCCTATATGCTAAACAAGGAAACTCTAATTAATTTTTCTTTCTATAATTGTTTTTGTGTTAGTATAACTTACCATTTCCATATTTAATTGTAATTATTTTTATTAAAAATAATATTCCGTATATGATTATATATGTAAACATATGCATATATATACTTGAACTAAATGCAATCATCAAAACATATGTAAATATCAAACAATTTAATTTAATTTTTTAACTGTTTGGCATATATTTAATATTTAAATCATTTAAATAAAAAATTTATATTGAACATATAAATGATATCAATGACCAAAAAGATACATGTAACTTTTTTTTTGTAATGTTGTAATTGACATAACATGACACTTTTCAAAGGTATTAACATAGAAATATTAAATTGATGAAAATAATAACTTATTAGAATCTATATAAAAGTTAATATATATATAAGTTAATAAATATATTATAAGTATGTGACATCCCGTTTAATTATCTCTTGCAAAATCACGATTCATATTGCGTATAAGGCAGAATCGGGCTTCGGATGGCCAAATTGAGTTCTGTAAAGGTTGACGTGGTTTAGAGACTTCCAATGAGTACTGTTAATGTATTTAAGCATGTTAGAATGACCATAATTCATTCCGGGTGGATCAAACGAAAATCAACTAGTAAATAGCAAGTTTCAATCCTACGCGATTAATGGTTTTTTTACCCGACTTTGGAAGTCCATATCTTCTTCATCCGAACTCCAAATGAGTCACCATTTGCTCATATCTCTAGGTTTTGAACCATTCTACAACTTCCGTGTTTTGGCTGAGACCCAATTCCCGCTCCTCGATGATTAAAAATGTGTGCGAAGTCTGGTTGCTAGCCAAAAGCTGAAAGAGCTACCTTCAGGCCTATGCAGGCGACTACATGGAAAAGGATGTAGTCAACTACCTCATGTAGTCAACTACATGAATAGTAAGAGGTCGACTACATTGGGCTGGCGAGCTTTTTTATATATTTCTTCCTCTCCTTCCTTCCTCATTTCAACCCACCATTATGAGAGCTCTTAGAGAGAGAGAGAATGAGGGGCTATCTTAGGGAATAATGAGGGATCACTCATGGTTTCCTATTCCACACCTAACCCACACCACCACCATCATCATCATCTTCTTCATCATCATTTTCATCTTCTTCTCCATCTCCATCCACCATAGCTAGGGCTTGGAAGCAAATTTGGGGGTTTTCGTGTCTACGCTTCTTCGATTCGTTTCTTCCGCAATTCTTCGAGGGATTGACCCTCCTAAGGTGGGAACTATAGTATTAAAATTTATTTTCATGTTATTATAACATATTTGTACCAAATCAAACCAAACCTAGGGTTTTTACTCAAAATTGCACATTCATGGGGTTCGGGTTGATTTCTCTCATTTCTTTGATTGATTTGGATTTAATATGTATGTAAATGGTGGATTACACTAGAAACCCCAATTTCTACTTTAATTTCCTAAAGATTGGCATAAAACCCCTACATACGGGTATGATAGTGAACTGTACACTATGGTACGCGTACTTACGATGCTATATACGGTTTTAAAAATATGTTTTGGCCTTGGTTGCTCATATTTGTGATAAGGTTGTACTTCGGCTACTGGCTTATAAATTATGAGTTTTGTTAATTGTTTGGCCAGTCTGTAACTGTGTTGGGCAGGATTATAAACCTTTTATGTATAAACAAAGTATTATGGTCTCAAGGGGAGATCTATATAGAGCTTTTATACTATGAAAAGAGGATCATTCTTGGATTGGTGCCACATTGAAGAAAATATTATAGTGCCTCCCGAATTCATGATATTCTTAATTAAATTACTAGTTAATTGACCTGGCAGGCCAAACCCAAGTACAACAACAATACCACTACATGTTATACTACATGAATATGTATGCATATCTGGAATGGATACATATCTATATATATATGGGTTATACAAATATTTATAGAATATATGTATATACATATAGGTACATGTTGAATTCTATGTTCCTATGATTTCCTTAATTTGATCAATTTAGTATTCTTTAGATGTTGTTTGGATTTATTATCGGATGGCCACACCATTCGTACCAGATAGATATAGGTTATTACCTATAGTGTATAGCCTTAGTGGCTACGTGAGATATTATATTGCATTGGGGCATTTTCCATCTAAGTGGATCTGGTAGGTGGTCCCTGCCTTGGGGGCAGAAGAAACCGAGTTGCTGGCTATCTCTGTGCACAGTAGATCTGAAGTCCTAGATGTGACGTATATATATGATTGATGTGATAGATTTGGTCGCGGTATTATGGCACGTACATTATGATGATGTATATATATATTTCCTTTCTTATACTCTGGGCAGGGAACATTATATATATGCATGGCACGAAATGTTTTCATGATATTATCTACTTCAGACGTATACATCTTATTAACAAAACTATTTTTATTATAATTCATAGCATGGCACGCATGGTTTCCAAGCTATTTTCCTATACAACCCCTTGTACTTCCCACTGGGCCTGTTTGGCTCACTCCCATTTTCCAAACCAGGTTTTGCAGGAATTCCCTGGGGATGGTGCGTTCACAAAGTCTAGATAGCTTGGATTACCAAAGTCGTTTAGGAAACTACTTATGTATTATTCTTTAAAGTATTCATATTATATTGTATTAAACTCTTAAGCCATTTATGTCAAGTTTTTATGAGATTGGAACCTCATTAAAGGAATTACCTTGTACTGGAATGTTAATTTTTATTTGACAAGAAGTTGATAGATGTGGAGATATTATTTTAGTTAAACTTATATTTGTTTGACATGAAATGGTTTTATTGAAAGTACAAACTCCACATGCCAAAAAATTTCAGAATATATGGCCTTATCAGTAATTTTCATTTATATGAGTAATAAATTGTATACTATAGCACCCGTCGTCACGTACGACATCGTGATTAACTGAGTCCCAGAGGTTAGATCCTCTAAACAGGATTTCGGGACGTCACAAGTTGGTATCAGAGCTATAGGTTTAAGGTTTCCTCGCGGGATTGAAGGGTAGGTCCTAGATTAGCGATGTCAGCGGTTGTGGTGTCCCTTGAAAAGTCGATACGTACTCGTCCGATAGGATCCTACCGTTAGGACATTTGGAAAATGGGAGAATTATGAAAGGAAATGTTAGCTTGCCTTGGCTACATCCATTCACAAAGTTCTTGCTTAATTCTTTTGACCTCTTTCGTAAATTATTTTAGTCATTGGCTCCTATATCGCCTGTTTCACATTATACGATTTGTGAGCAAAAGGCGATTGCTGAATTATGTTATAGTCATCCGCCGGCCAACGATTAACTATCTTATAAATCACTAGTCCACTATTGCTGACCGAGGTTAGAACGTGGCATACTCGTAGGAGAGTGGCTGCTAAAGCCCCATTCTTTGTGTTTACCCCATTGTTTCTTCCTCATTTTTCTTGAGGGGTGAACCTAGTACGTGGATGATCGTTCCTCTGTAATTGTACAACCGCATTTGAACTTGTAAGTCTAGTTACGAGAGAGGGAATATGAGGATTATTTCTAAATTGACTACTTTGATACACGTAAACTTTTATATTGTTCTAGAAATGATCTTGTCTGAGAGACCTCCTTTGTAGGATGGCTACTTTACTGTAGGATGATGAGACAATTTTCTTGAGAACCGATATAGAATAAATGAGAATGACCAAGTATGGTCATGCATATGTGTATACCCCTTCTCATGCGCAAGATCCGATGTGGATGAATGACTGAACTTTTTATGGATACAAATACCTCGTGTGTGCTTGAGTTGTGCTATTCCTTGGAGTAAGAGGCATATGACTGTAGTAAGACTTACTTTATATATTTTCTTTCGAGAATAGTCGGTTGTAGGTGTTCCTGCTTAGGGAAAAGCATAGAATATGCTTATTTTGGAATCGAATTCTCATTTTGTTACCCAAGTAAGTTCAATTGGGAATGAGAACTTGTTTAGTGACCTTTGTATTAAACGCATCTATGTTATGCCTTGTTCCCTAAGTGATGGGGGAGAATCTTCAATAGTATCCGCAAGGAATCTCACCCTTACTAGCTGCAGACTCATCCTTCCGTCGCGATAAGGAACCCACAACAAATTCGTCTGAAGTACAATTCTATTCCATATTTGTTAGGGGGACCTATCAGAGTAACGCAGCAAAAGCTTGATGAATCATTGATTCTAGGTTAGGGTGATTATTCCTTTTGTAAGTCTCATACATTTGTTAAGTATATTGTATCTAAACTTTGAGAATTTGGTTTGTAAAGGGATTAGAAGTGAACTCCCTTGGTAAATCTTGAGGAAGAGTGTTTGCCTAATAGCTAGCTCTCAAGGCGAAAGGGAATAGAACCCTTAGTAGAACTCGATGCTCTTCTTTTTCATTTCCCTTGTTATTTCTTAAGTGGAGCTTTGGGTACACATTCAACTTAAATATGTTTCCGTTCATCCTGATGGAGGAGAGTTGATTGAATTGCTCAATGATAGCGTAATGACATATCAAAGGTGGCTTAGTGAACTTAGTTTTTGAACTCTCCTCAAGCTAAAAAGGTGTAGTACCTCTGAGACACGAAGTGTACCATTGCTTGACCCTTATTGAGTTAGCGTCTATAAGATGAGCATTTTCGAGAAATCGTTTCCACCCTCCTATGTAGACATCTAACGAGAGTAATGTGTATGCTATTTGTATAGCGAGTTTTCACTAAAGGAGATGTCTGAAATATAAAGTCATATTTTAAGTTATGAATGAGTGTTACGGTGGGAATTTCTCCTACCCCATTTCAAGAATTCAGGTGATGATGAGGTAAGCATTTCAAGCTTGAGACCTTCCTATTCCCCTCTTAATTCTATTTTAGGATTCAAAGCAGTACTCCGGATTCAAGCCTTATTGATAACAATCTCTGGCAAACCCTTTAAAGTATTCCCTAGAGTCTGTGCATTTTTAGAGTACCAGCCGCAACCCCCCAACCATACGGCTACCTGCCAGTTGTTCGGCTGGGATCCAAAAACAAGCCCCAGCCGCAGGTCCCAACCGCACCCCCTGCGGCTGGCCTCTTTTGGAGCATTTTTGGCAGAAATTTCTCTATAAATAGGACCCTTGGGGTCTCATTTGGGATCATCAACACTCAATAGAGTTTTTGAAGAGAATAAACTATGTCAAGATTATTAGAGAGTCTTTTTAGAGAGAGAAAGTTTTAGAAAGAAAAGGTTAAAGAGAGAAAATTAGAGAAAGAGAAAGTTAGAGAGAGAAGTCTAGAGAGAAAAAGGATCAAGCAAGCAAGCAGTCTTTCTTCTTCAAGCGCATCAGGTACGTCTTTCTACAAACTGTCTTGAATTTCAATACTTCATTTGAATACAATTTTAAATAGAGAAAATTAGATAACTTGAAAAGAAGTTCACTGCTTTCAAAACAAGTCCTTTCTAAGTTTTACAAGAAATCTAAAATCTGTTTCGATATGTTTTCAAAACAAAACCAAATACAGAACAGTTTCCCAACAAATGGAGCAACGAGACTCTAATTTCATTCTATGAATGAATACATAGGTGTTCGCAAAGCTTGAGTCTGGTTTCAAAATATTGTTTTAAACTGAATTTATCTGGAAAGGACTATTTTGAAAAAAAATTAAACTACTCGCAAGATATCTAAAATAGGAATTAAATACATAATCCATTAAGAGAACGAAAGGGTGAATTGGGTGCCTAGCAAACCGGGAACTCTACAAAACACGTTTTTGTTCAAAACAAAGAAAATCGAGAACGGGATTTCTTGGGTCGGAGGTCCGGATTCCCACAATGTGTATCCATGTAGGTGCGATTGTAACCGCAAACATGGAAAACCAATCTTGAAAATCATTATATATCAGAACATTGCTTTATCAATTCCATATAAATTAATATTTAATTATGTACTTGAACATTGTTTTAACAATTCCATATGAATTAATATTTATTAATTTTCGTTTTCATTATATCTCTTTCGTACAATTAAACATACGAATATCAACGCAATTTAAATGAACATGTGTTATAACATATTATATGTATTTTATTGTAGTCAATTATGTGTAATTCTAACCAGAACAAAAATTTGGAAATCATTATTTATCTGAACATTGTTTTATCAATTCTATACAAATTAATATTTAATTAGTTTAAGATAATTTGTATGTAATTTACATTATGAAAAAAAAAATTTCATTCTTTATTATATGTCTTTCAAACAATCAAAATGGACGTGTAATTAGGTGCGATTGTAACAAAACCACCCTAATTAGATATTTGAATCGGACACATACCATGCCAGCGAATATGTAATGTAATTGATTGAAACACTTACAATCTATATTGGTACCATACTGATGAATGAATGTGTACCCATGTTAACATTGTTGTGATGGTATATAAGTAACTTTGATTTTTCTATATAAGTTATCTTGAATCGGTAATGTATAGTACATTACATATTCATATACGAGATTAAAGGAGTGATATATATGTCAATGTATCGAATTTCATTACATAACAATATATCAAATGTTATGTACACATGACAAAATTCCAAGGTGTAATTAGGTTCATTATAAATCACAATATGTTTACTAGATTGAAGTGAATACGTTTGTGGTATCACGCATATAATGTCATACTAGTTCAATATCATTTATATTTTTTGTTATATAGCTTCTAAATATGTAATATATATTTACATTATATATAATATTTTTGATTTATATATTTAATGTAATATAGTATAATGAAGTTAAAAATATGTGACATAAATAAATAATATTAAAAATATGTTGAAAACAATATTTTGCATATACGATATTCTCCATGAAAATAAAAATGATTCTACTTAATAATTTTGAATATTTTATAAATAAGTTGAAATGTATCACAGAATAATAAAGACAAATTGAATATTTTAGAAGCTACAACATCCAGATAAAGTGGACCACCACGGTACCCGGTACGGATCCAATTTCATACATTATTATGTTTCCATATGTGCTGGGAATTATAATTTCGTCTACATGTATTTGAATCATAAGCATATATAATAAAGGCACTAGTAATATTGGAAATAAAAATTACATAGCTAATCAAAGGTAAATATACCAAACAGCTTGACGACTACAATCTTGGTGCTAATTACCGTGAAAACAGATACAATATCATATGGTCTGACGGATTTCACTCACGAGTTGATTTCTTACTCCATTGCTCAGTGTTAAGTAGGATATAGACATGAAATCTTGTCAAAACATTGCACAATCGTAAGAGAAGAAATCAACAGTATTAAACCACTTCGTTGTGAGGCAGTGAGAATGTCCAGCTAGACATAACAGGTACTTTAATATTTTTTTAAAGTCTGAATGGATTTACAATCGATTTACTGTTATTTTTAGTGTTCCTGTCATTCGAAGCCCTAATTTTTAAGGATTACGTATTATTTTTGGGTAATATTATACATCAAACCGATAATGCCTTACACATATTTAATAAAATAGATGAAGAAATGGTGAAAGTTTATACTTTTTACTGATCAATATACGTCTCACACCATGAATAAATAAGGTATAACAACTCACAACCCGTTGCGTATACTGACCCCTTATTTGTGTGTATACACTGTTGTTTCACATATTGGTCATATACAGTAACAATAGCTAATAGTGAACGTATTGAGGCATAAATATATAGGGACACGCGTGTAATTTAAAACTAATTGGGCATCACAAAACACATTATGTACACGTGGCTGAATTACTCACTAATCTTTTTGGAATGAACTCACCGTATTTTTATATGTATTTTAGTGTGATTTTCCATATGATGAATCCGAGTATATGTGACAACCCATTTAATCATCTCTTGAAAAATCACGCATACATATCGCGTATAGGGCAGAACCGGGCTTAGGATGGCCAAATTGGGTTATGTAAAGGTTGACATGGTTTGGGAAATTCCAACAAGTCATATTAATATATTTAAGTGTGTTATAATGACCATAAGTCATTTCGGGTTGCTCGGATGAAAATCGGCTTGAAAATCATAAGTTTGGTCTTACACGATTTCTTTGTTTCGGAACAACTTTGGAACTCCATAACTTCTTAGTCTTTTATTAGAAATGGTCTCCGTCTTCGCCTATGCCTAGTTTTCATAGCCCTCTACAACTTCCGTGTTTTGGCCGAGACTCAATTCCCACTCCTTGATGGTCAAACATGTGTGCGAAGTCTGGTAGATAGCCAAAAGCTGAAAGGGGCACCTTCAGGCCTATGAAGTCGACTACATGGAAAGGGATGTAGTTGACTACATGACCAGTAAGGAGTCAACTACATCGGGCTGGCGAGGTTTTTTATATATTTCTCCTTCTCCTTCCTCCTCATTTTACACCCACCATTTTCAGAGCTCTAGAGAGAGATTGAGGGGCTATCTTAAGGGATAATGAGGGATTACTCTATACTTGTTATTCCACACCAAACCATCATCATCATCATCATCATCTTTATCACCACTTTCATCTTCCTCCTCTTTTGGATCCACCATGGCTAGGGTTTTAAGCTAAGTTGGGGATTTTCGCGATTGCTCAAGTATGACTCGATCCAGCGCTCAATACCTCAAAGATTCAACTTATCTAAGGTGGGAACACTAGTCCTCAAACCTCATTTCAACTTATTAATTGTGGTATGCTCCAAATTGAATCAAACCTAGGGTTTTACCTAAATTGCATGCTCATAGGGATTTGGGGTGTTATATTTAGATTCTTTGGTTGATTTACATTACGTATGAATTAATTATGATTTTGGTACAGAAAGCCCTAAATATTAAATGGATTTTGAGGACGATTCGTATGCGACCCTCATATATAGTTACGATAGCATATAACAAACTTTGAGATGCATATATATAGAAGTATACATGATATTAAATTTATAATTTGGGTATAGTTACTTGTGATTTTGATGTTATTGTTGTACTTAAACTGTTACTTTCTTATTTATGAGAATCGTTAATTACTTGTCAATCCGTAACTATGTTGGGCATATTTATAAGTTTATTTTGTGTGAACCAAGTACAAAAATCACATGGGGAAGTTTATATTGAGCTGGAAGTTTATAAATTAGGTATTATATTTGGCTGGGAGCCTATATGATGTAAATCTATAAAACTCCCCACATAAATGATATTTTTAACTAAGCCAATAGTTAGTGGACTTGGCGAAGTGAGTTTAAGTACAACAACAACACTACCATTTGATCTATTGTATATATATAAACGTATATGTTGACCTTGAAGGTCTTAATCTTATTTTGATAATAACAATAAATCAATCATGTGTAATTTAACATGTTCTTGATATAAGATTATAGATTTCTTATTTGGAAAATCAAGAATAGCATGATTGCTCAAAGGAAGTTTGACAAGGATCATTCAATCAATATCCAATCAAGTCAACGAAGCATTCGACTAAAACCGATCTATCCGAATCAAGATCATTCTTCTACAAGCGTTGGACAAGACAAGAAGATCAATCTCATCACTCACAAGCTAGCAATGCAAATCCATGAAGCACAAAGATCAAGAATCATATGCAAAAGCTTCAAGGGAAAAGCTTCAAGTGAATAATCAATTTGAAGAAAGAAATCGAAGCATTCGAAGACTCATCTATTCGGTAATTGAGTGTTTGCTTAGGATTAATGTAAAGTTTCTTAATTGATTGATTATATAGCTCAAACATGAACTTGCATCATTATTAGATTGATCAAAACCAAGTTTGAATCAAAATCATTTCAAAACATCATTCTTGCAAAAACCGATTTTCAAATAATTTCATATTAAATTGATTTGAGCATATTTTGAGCTCTCATGAAAATAGGTGTCTTAGGATAATATATTTAACCTATCCCGAGCATCAAAATTTTTTTAGGAACTTAATTGCAAAAATGTTTATTTTTCCCTTTCTAGACTCGCTCCGTTTTTGCGCAGTTTTGATCTAACGGTTTGAAGGAGGCCTTACCGGACTCCGATCATTATGAAATTTTTACAGAAGTTAGATAACACATTATAGTACTTACATACAAAATTTCATCAAATTCCAACGGCTGGATTATGAGATATGATCAAAACAAATCGGAAAAATTTGCTGTCTGCAGCAATCTATCTAAACAGACCAGCAGAGGGCATCAATCGACTGATGGGCCTTGCTCAGTCGACTGATGGTCACTCAGTCGACTAAGGAGCCTTGCTCAGTCGACTGATGACCTGAATATAGCCGTTGGGAGTTGTTCTTTTTGCATTTTTTAGTCTAAATCTTCACCCAAACCCTTCAAACGGCTATATCACTTTTGGGACTATAAATATGACTTCCAAGACTCATTTTACACACCTTGAATCACTCTCATACTCTATTCTTCATCTATCTTCATTATTCAAAGATTCAAGAAATTGTTTTTGATCAATCATCTTTTATTTGAGCTATATCATATTGATCATTCAAGATAACTCTAGTGTGAGCTTAAATTGTATTGTACAAACACTTGAGAGAGTTACTGTAAATTGGTGTGAATCATCAAACTTTTATATTCAAATTGTGAGAGGTAAATCTCATAGGAAAAACAAGAAGGTAAATTCTTGTTTAGATATTGTGAGAGGTAAATCTCACAAGGTTAGCAAGAGAGAGATTCTTGTGAGAATATTGTGGTCAAGCAATATTTGTAAAGAGTGTAGCGAGACAACAACACTTGTAGTGGTTTGATCTTCACCCGGAAGGAGATTGGAATTAGTGAAAATTCTCGGAGAACTAACCGAGCGCGGATTATGGTTTGGTAAACCAAAACCGTGTGGACAAAACGTCTTGGACTTCAAATCGGTTCAATCTTTCTAACTCAATCTCTTTATTATTGATTGTTTTGTTATTGCTTGAGATTGTTTAATTATTTTCTCTTGTGCTTGATTGTTTATTTGCTTACATTCCTTGATAATTTGTTTTGTAAATTTGTTTTACTTAAACATTGTTAGAAAAGTTTTAAATTCCGCATTAAGTTTTAAAAACCCTATTCACCCCCCCTCTAGGTTATTTTCCGACCTACAGTATATACACACATACTGTATTTGTATATATACACATATACATATGATATTTCTTATGTGTTGTTTGAGGACCTAGGTTTACATACTTACGTAAATTTGGGCGCCATAACATTCCATTTGGTTATTACCTATAGCGTATAGCCTTGGTGGCTACGTGTGTTTATTATATGAGCCTTGGGGGCTAACCACTAAGTGGACCTAGTAAGGGGTCCCTTCCTTGGGGGAAAAAGAACTTGAGTTTGCCGGCTATCTCTGTGCACAGTAGATCTAAAATCCTAGTTGGTTGATTATATTGATGATAGTTATTGAGACATGACCGTCCTTGGGGGGACGAGGTACATGGTAATGATATGGTCGCCTCCATTTATGATATTATCTTTGGATGATTTAATGTTAATTTCTCATATGTCGCTCTAAGAGGATCTTTGTGTGTATTAGAGACACCTATTTTACAATATGTTACTAGTATTCTTAATGATTTACATTATATCATATTTTCTCGTGATTTGGGATGGGAATAGCATTAGCATGCATGTTACAAAATGGTTTTCATGGCATTAACATATTAAGGTATATATATATATATGTTTATATACCTATGTTTGTACATTAAAGTACAAAGTGTTATATATATCGACACACACCACCTCAACCAAACTATTTTTATTATAATGTATGGCATGCATGGTTTTCTAACCTATTTTCGTATATAGAAATCTTATAGTTCCCACTCAGCCCGTTTGGCTCACTCCTATTTTCCAAACCAGGTTTTGCAGGTGTTCCCTAGGGACGGTTCACTCACAATGTCTAGATAACTCTGAAGATTGGATTACCAAAGTCGTTTGGGAAACGACTTATGTCCTCTTTGTTTCAGTATTCATATTATATTGTGTTAAACTCTTAAGCCATATGTGTAAAGTATTTTATGAGATTGGAACCTCGTTAGAGGAATTACCTTGTACTGGAATGTTACTTTTTATTTGACAAGGAATTGATAGATATGGAGATATTATTTCAGTTAAGCATGTGTTGGTTTGACAGGAAATGGTTTTATTGAATGTACAAACTCCGCATGCCAAAATTTTCCAAAATATATGGCTTAATCAGGAAATTTTCATTTATACAAGTTATAAACTTTATGCTATAATACCCGTCGTCGCGTACGACACCATGACCAACTGGTATCAGAGCTATAGGTTTAATGTTTTCCTCTGGGGATTCATGGGTAGATCTGAGGTTAGGGGTGTGAGCGGTTATGGTATTCCTTGGAAGATCGATACGCTCTTGCGCAATAGAATTCTACCGTTAGGATATTTGGAAAATGGGAGAATTATGAGAGGAGATGTGGCTTGTCTTGGCTACATCCATTCACAAAGTTCTTGCTTAATTCTTTTGACCACTTTCGTAAATTATTTCAGTCATTGGCTCCTATATCGCCTGTTTCACATATACGATTTGTGATCGGGATTAGTTCTGCCACTAAGTGAGCAAAAGGTGACTGATGGATTATGTTATAGTCATCCGCTGGCCAACGGTTGACTATCTGATAAACCACCAGTCCACTACTGCTGACTAAGGTTAGAACGTGGCATGCTCGTAGGAGAGTGGCTGCTAAAGTCCTATTCCCTGTGTTTACCCCATTACTTCTTCCTCGATTTTCTTGAAGGGTGAACCTAGTATGTGGATGATCGTTCCTCTATATCTGTACAACCGCGTTCTAACTTATAAGCCTAGTTACTAAAGAGTGAAAATGTGGATTATTTCTAAATTGTTTACTCTAAGGCGAGTAAACTTTTATATTCTTTTAGAAATCATCCTGTCTAAAAGACCTCCTTTGCAGGATTACTACTTTAAAGTGGGATGGTGAGAAAATTTTCTTGAAAGACGTTATGGGATAGATGAGAATGACTAAGTTTGGTCATGCATATGCATATATTCCATCTCATGAGTCTAGATTCGGTGATAATGAATGCTTGGACCTTCTTGTGGAAGCCGATACCTCGTAAGTGGTTGTAGTTGTGTTATCCCTTGGAGTAAGAATACGTGACTATGGTGAGAGATACCATGTATATTTTCCTTCGAGAATGTTAGTTGGAGGTGTTGATGTCTAAGGAAAAGCATAGAATATGCTTATTTTGGAATCGAATTCTCATTTTGTTAGCCGAGTAAGTTCAATTGGGAACGAGAACCCATTTAGTGACCCTTATATCCAGCGCATCAGTGTTATGCCTTGTTCCCTAAAGTGATAGGAGAGAATCTTTCATGAAATCCGCAAGGCATCTCATTCTTATTAGCTGCAGACCCATCTTTCCTTCGCGATGAGAAGCCCACAACGAATTCGTCTGAAGTATAATTCTATTCCATCTTCGTTAGGGGGACCTATCAGAGTAACGTAGCGAAAGGTTGATGACTTGTCAATTTGAGGTGAAGTTGACTAGTCCTTTTGTAATCCTCTTACATTTGTTAAGTATTTTACAGCTGAACTTTGAGAACTTGGTTTGTAAGGAAATTAGAAATGAACTTCCTTGGTAAATCTTAAGGAAGAGTGTTTTCCTAATAGCTAGCTTTCATGGTGAAAGGGAATAGAACCCTTAGTAGAACTTAATGCTCTTCTATTTCATTTCACTTGTTTTTGTCTTTAGTAGAGCTTTAGGTACACATTCAACTTGTATATGATTCCATTCATTCTAATAGAGGAGATTTGTTTGAATTACTCAATAATAATGTAACATCATATCAACTATGGCTTAGTGAACTAAGTTTTTTTGAACTCTCCTCATGTGAGAAAGGTGTAGTACCTCTGAGACACGAGGTGTACCATTGCTTGACCCTTATTGAGTTAGCCTCTGCGAGATGAGCATTTTCGAGAAATCGTTCCCAACCTCCTATGTGGACACCTAACTAGAGGGATGTGCATGCTAGTTATAGAGCGAGTTTTCATTAATGGAGAAGTCTGGAGCAGAAAATCATACCTTAAGTTCGGGATGAGTGTCCTAGTGAGAAATTCTCCTACCCCGTTTCAAGAGTTCAGGTGATGATGAAGTAAGTATTTCAAGCTTGAGACCTTCCTATTCCCCTCTTGATGCTAGGTTGGGTTTTGAAGCAGTACTCCGAATTGAAGCCTTATTGATACCGATCTTTGGCAAAACCTTTAATGCGGGGAATTGACACTCGATTAAGAAAAGTAAACCTCGTTTTTGCCACCATTTCCTTTTCACCTTATGCTTGTATATATGTCAAAGCTTGTCCTAGCTCGAGATAACAGTCTGGATCAGTCTATTAGACATGAATTACACCCTTGGGGGAGTATGAACTCTCCTAAGATCATGCTAGCATATAAAGAGTCTATCGCTTTCGCTCTACGCATAGTGGATTCCCCAGGGGATTTTCCAATGATATATGTCTATTGCTTGTTAAGGGGGAGACAAGGTAAGCCCTATTAATTTCTCTTATTGGAGATACTATGCATTACAGATACATTACTGGGAAATCCTTACAGTTTGAATATGTATTATTCATACCATGTTAGTCGATTCATGCATGTGTGTTACGATACTCCACCTCCTGGATTACTAGTGGAAAAGTTGGGGTCATGATTACGAAGTGATCACAGGATCATGTATTCAGATGAGAGGACTTCAAGCATTCTCTATGATTTAGTGAGCTCTCAGTGAGCCTATCCTCTTAGTCAAAAGTTTACTCAATGTCCACTGAAATTTCATTCTTAGTTCGGGAATTTGTCTAGGCTAAGAGAAGACATTCGGGGCAAGGAATGCATTCGTTAGTATAACTACATCTCGTATTTTGAAACGACCTCCCAAGTATTTTTGGCCCTGAATTATGTAAGTTATTCTGATTCAGCTTTTAGGAATCGACTTATGCATTTTCCTTATTTACTCGTTCCGAATGGATAGGAATTGTAATCCAGTTCGAATTTCAAAGCAGGATATGAAAATTTGATTTTCTTATTCGAACGCTAATGATTTGGTTCAGGGTTCCATAATATTTAGTAGAGCTTTCCATCTACAGGTTATGTAACCCCATTTGCCATTGTAATCCGATTGGGAGGGAAAGGCTACCGATATATCGTAAAATAGGCCTGACACTTCATTTTGGGCCCTTCAATCATCCTTTGATTCCTTGAAGATGGTACCTCTCCGTGAGTATTGAGACACTAAAAGCCCTTATGTGTTCGAAACTTAGTGTCACCTAAGAATCTTTTTTAGCATTATTAGCTTAAACTTTTGATACGAAACTCCAATCACCCCGTATTTTGATATGATCATCCCAAGTTTCTTGAGTTAGAAACTTCTAAAGCCATTAAGAGGCGGGTGATGAGCATAGTGCCTATATCGAGTTGAAAAATGTGGAGGTTAAATACTGGGTTGGTGAAGATAAGATTTTTTCATTGCTCGATAAGTTGGGTGAGAGAAAAAGGGTGTATAAGGAAAGTTCTATCTTCCGCTACTTCGTTCATGTGTATCGGCAGTTGAAAACCCTCATGTTTAGTCAGTATCTCCTTCCATTAAAACTCTTAAAGTGGTTGTGGCTTATGAGAGATAATGAATTAGATAACTTTAGTCATGTGGTTTTTCTTCTTTAAAATTTGATAAGATTATTTCTCTTGTTTTGATCCTTCAGTTCGGAATCTTTCTTCATTGGCTATTGTAGTTTTCTTTTTTAAGGAAGGGCACCTATGTGAAATTCAGAACCACTTGTACTTTGGGCTGGTAAACTATCCTACGGGAATTTTGAGGACAAAATGTCTTAAGAAGGGGAGATTGTGACATCCCATTTAATCATCTCTTGAAAAATCAAGAATACATATCGCTTATAGGGCAAAACTAGGCTTAGGATGGCCAAATTGAGTTTTGTAAAGGTTGACATGGTTTGGAAACTTCCGACAAGTCATATTAATATATTTAAGTGTGTTATAATGACCATAAGTCATTTCGGGTTGCTCGGATGAAAATCGGCTCGAAAATCATAAGTTTGGTCTTATAGGATTTCTTTATTTTGGCCCAACTTTGGAACTCCATAACTTATTATTTTTTATTATAAATGGTCTCCGTCTTCGCCTATGCCTAGTTTTCATAGCCCTTTACAACTTCCGTGTTTTGGCTGAGACTCAATTCCTACTCCTCGATGGTCAAACATGTGTGCGAAGTCTGGTAGATAGCCAAAAACTGAAAGGGACACCTTCAGGCCTATGAAATCGACTACATGGAAAGGGATGTAGTCGACTACATGAACAATACGGAGTCGACTACATCGGGCTGGCGAGGTTTTTTATATATTTCTCCTTCTCCTTCCTCCTCATTTTACACCCACCATTTTCAGAGCTCTAGAGAGAGATTGAGGGGCTATCTTAGGGGATATTGAGGGATTACTCTATGCTTGTTATTCCACACCAAGCCATCATCATCATCAACATCTTTATCACCATGTTCATCTTCCATATCTTTTGGATCCACCATGGCTAGGGTTTTAAGCTAAGTCGTGGATTTTCACGATTGCTCAAGTACGACTCGATCCAATGCTCAATACCTCGAAGATTCGGCTTATCTATGGTGGGAACACTAGTACTCAAACCTTATTTCAACTTATTAATTGTGGTATGCTCCAAATTGAATCAAGCCTAAGGTTTTTACCTAAATTGCATGCTTATGGGATTTAGGATGTTTTCATTAAATTCTTTGGTTGATTTACATTGCATATGAATTAATTATGATTTTGATACAGAAATCCTTAAATATTAAATGGATTTTGAGGACGATTTGTATGCGACCCTCATATACAATTACGATAGCATATAACCAACTTAGAGATGCATATATATGGAAGTATACATGATATTAAATGTATGATTTAGGTATAGTTACTTGTGATTATGATGTTATTGTTGTACTTAAACTGTTACTTTCTTATTTATGAGAATCGCTAAATACTTGCCAGTCCGTAACTATGTTGGGCATATTTATAAGTTTATTTTGTGTGAAACAAGTACAGAAATCACATGGGGAAGTTTATATTGAGCTGGAAGTTTATAAATTAGGTATTATATTTGGCTGCGAGCCTATATGATGTAAATATATGAAACTCCTCACATAAATGATATTTCTAACTAAGCCAATAGTAAATAGACTTGGCGAAGTGAGTTTAAGTACAACAACAACACTACCATTTGATCTACTGTATATATATATATATAAATGTATATACACATATTGTATTTGTATATATACACATATACATATGATATTTCTTATGTGTTGTTTGAGGACCTATGTTTATATACTTACATGGATTTGGGCGCCATAACATACCATTTGGTTATTACCTGTAGCGTATAGCCTTGGTGGCTTCGTGAGTTTATTATCTGAGCCTTAGGGGCTAGCCACAAGGTGGACCTAGTAGGGGGTCCCTGCCTTGGGGGCAGAAGAACCCGAGTTTGCCGGCTATCTCTGTGCACAGTAGATCTAAAATCCTAGTTGGTTGATTATATTGATGATAGTTATTGAGACATGACCATCCTTGGGGGACGAGGTACATGGTAATGATATGGTCGCCTCCATTTATGATATTATCTTTGGATGATTTAATGCTTATTTCTCATATGTCGCTCTATGAGGATTTATGTGTATATTAGAGACACCTATTTTACAATCTTATACTAGTATTCTCAATGATTTACGTTCTATTCTATTTTCTCGTGCTTTGGGATGGGAATGGCATTAGCATGCATGTTATAAAATGGTTTTCATGGCATTAACATATTAAGGTATATATATATATTTATATACCTATGTTTGTACATTAAAGTACAACGTGTTATATATATCGACACGCACCACCTCAACAAAATTATTTTTAGTATAACGTATGGCATGCACGGTTTTCTAACCTAATTTCGTATATAGAAATCTTATAGTTCCCACTGAGCCCGTTTGGCTCACTCTCATTTTCCAAACCAGGTTTTGCAGGTGTTCCCTGGGGACGGTTCGCTCACAATGTCTAGATAGCTCTGAAGATTGGATACCAAAATCGTTTGGGAAACGACTTGTGTCTTCTTTGTTTTCAATATTCATATTATATTGTGTTGAACTCTTAAGCCATATATGTAAAGTATTTTATGAGATTGGAACCTCGTTAGAGGAAATATCTTGTACTGGAATGTTACTTTTTATTGGACAAGGAATTAATAGATATGGAGATATTATTTCAGTTATGCTTGTGTTGGTTCGACATGAAATGGTTTTATTAAATGTACAAACTCAGCATGCCAAAATTTTCCAAAATATATGGCCTCATTAGTAAATTTTCATTTATATAAGTTATAAATTTTATGCTATAATACCCGTCGTCGCGTACGACACCATGACCAACTGGTCTTGGAGGTGAAATCCTCTAAACGGGATTTCGGGCCGTCACAGGATATACCCAATTGATTATGTCTTAAACCTTTGGAACAGATACATGATATGTGTATCTGTATATAACTACATGCTTTGTGAATGCAGACTTGCCAATAGATAACAAAGTTTAATTCCTATTTTTACTAGTACGCAATGGAACATGTATGTATGATTTTAAGAGTTGAAAATCTGTTAAGTATTGAAATACCTGATAATACTGATCCTTCATTTTGTATAAAAAGTCAAGAAACGTTTAAAATGAAATCTGTTAATAAATAAAACTCATTACGATGGGACCATATATGTATCTGTTTATGGTGATAATAATTTATGTTTGTTCATTACTTGTAAAGGGGAATGGTCTTATATTTGATATGGACAACGGATTAATAGTGTAATTGACAGTTATTATTCCATATCATTAATTATAATATGTACACTTGTGTAACCATCTATCTTAATAAGATTATATCTTTCTGCATCGATGTATAAATACCTTCGCGTTCAATTGTTAATTTGTATCTCATCGTGGATTTTGCAAGTGGTAATTACTTACGTTAAATGATACAGGAAAGGCAACAGGAATTACTCAATAGAAGAAGAAGTCCATGTTTGAGTATCCCGAAAAGCAGGGTAATTTAAAACTTATTATGAGTATGTAAATTGTGTATTTATTACTAAAGATACTTTGTGGGATAATTTTACACTAAAATTTGAATATAATAAACAGGTCGAACCTGCAATGGTAAACAATGATCGGCAACCTAAGATGCGTGATGAAGAAACGTTGAATGATAAGAAAGGAACAAAGAGATTTAGACCTGTTGCACATGGTAAAAGCCATGTAATGGCCATGGTATGTGTTCATATGTATCAACAAAATAAATCAAGTGAGTTAACGGTACAATAGAATGCAAATTATTTTCATATCATGACTACGCATACACTTTTTTTGCAATAGGTACAAACAGATGGCGAATCTGCGATCGTCACAACCAATCAATTCTAGTCTAACATGATATCATTTGATCGTTCATTGGTGTTGTTCAAAGTGGGTGGCCTTAATTCATTGCATGTTAACTCAATGATGAATACACCGTTTTACGCCCTATTTGATATGTACAATAAGGGGCTTGTTCCAACACTCTTACTAGTACATTTGTGTTTGGTGGAATGCACGTGAAGTTGACCCCTACATGGGTATGCACGTGAAGTTGACCCCTACATGGGTAACTAAGATCTTTGGAGTACCTTGTTTGGGTGATAGAATAGATATATCTGGTAATTAACAAGTAGATATTATTATCATATATACTTGTATTCTGAGCAGAGGACAGCTACAAAAAACTCATGTAGAACGCGAGATAGTCACTAGATTGAAGCTAGTAAACACTATAGATAACTAATGTGTATCCTACTTTGTAATTCTGGTTTTTTCCCAAATACCGGGACTTCTATCCGATGGTTCCTTACAAAGCTAATGTCCAGCATTTATGAGATGAACAAATACAATTGGGCATTGGCTATCTATGAATGGCTCATGGAGTCAATTATAGCAAAGGCAAGCAGGCCATCCATAGTAACAGGATGTGTGCCCCTGTTGATGGTAATTTTCCAAAAATTGAATTATGTTAATGGTGATTTTCATTTTTCATAACTGATAACATATTACATTGTTTGTACATGTCAGTACTGGTTTTGTGAGGTTACCACACTTATAGATCCGGATGAACCAGAAGACAAAGGCAAACCATTGTTGTAAGGTAGGACATACGAAAGCTAAAGAAGGCATTCCAACAAACAGATATGCGACCTGTGAAGGTATATATCCCCTTAATCTATTATTTTAAGTGTGTATTTCATTAAACTAATGACCACTTATGTATATTTTTTGTATAATATCATTAACTTAGGTAACAGACAAGTATGTGATTTAATGTGGAAACCATTGGCTCCCCATCAAGTATAGCTGAGATTGGCATTGAAATTTGAAAGAGATCAAGAGCACCGAGGTCAATGACAAGTATGCCTGTTGTCACAGATCTAGATACAGCAAAATGCAATTGTATCGACATACAGGAAGCAAACCCTTTAATGCCAAAAAAGGAATCTTGTGATGGAGGGAATAAAGTGTTTAACAACATTAATGAATCTGACAGGTTAAGCTTGGAGAAGGAGTACCAACATTTTATGATGCCAATTTCACAAAATATAGTGTGGGTGGATCTGATTCAGCATAGAAATCATCAAAGGTGAATGGTATGGATAATTCCAAAATAGGTAAAGAGGAAGCAGATGTTCAAGGTGGGTCAGACCATCAATCGGCACATCAATCCGTACATGAGAGTTCATCACAAGGGTATAATCAATCTAAACCTTCCAAAACTATTGAGTTACAAAAAGATAAATTCAACTGTGCAAATGGTGAGCTAATGAAGTCAACCATATATGGCGTCGAACGGTCGCTGTAGATTCTTCAAAACACAATGTTGGGGCATCATACCACCATATAGGGAGTCATGTGTTTGTACCGTCCGTGCCACCAAAATTGTCAATCAGGAGTGATATGATCGACTAGTTAAGGACCGGAATAAACGATAGTGCTACCTCTGCATTAAAGAAATTGATGGTTGCGCATGAGCATTTGACTGATGAAAGAGAAATTTTTCCGTCGCAAGAAAAACACTAATTCAAAAACCCTTATTTTACTACACTACATTAACAACGTAGATAGCGGAAGTAAGGGATCGAATCCACAGGGAATGAAAGTCTAGAATTTGTATTAATCTAATTTACTTATTACAATAAGAAAAATAATATTACATCAAAAATTGCAAACTAATCTAAAAAAAATAAAAAATAAAAACTAATTCCTAAGATAGATGGATGAAATTTCTCTTAATAATGATAGTAGGAGAACTAAGCATGCACATGTAAAGTATTAAGACGAATGCGTCATCGTTATTACACTGGCTAGAAATCAAAAAACTTGTTGTGAATGTTTTAATTACTCGCAAGTGCACGAATCGAATACTGGTATAGCTTAGGCAAGAGCGAGGTCGAACCCTAAGGACTTGACGGATGGAACGTACGTATCTTTCTCACTAATTCTAATTAATTCCTAATCTAGCTTAAAAAGTGATTGGGATGATTTATCAACTAAGAATACGAATAGAATAAAATAATAAACTAATAAAAATACTAATGAAATAATCAATTAATAAAATACTAGGGTGGCGGAGTCATATATTTGATATCATGTTCCTAGTATTCATGCCCAACAAACTCTACTCTTGTCTCGCACTAATTTGGTCTCTCGACTCTATTAGATGCGGAAAATAAATTAAATTAAGCCCAATTAAATTAAATTATCCAAGTGTTAATTTTTCCACAGCCAAACGAATGTATAAAATCAAAACACTCACTATATCCGTCAAAACACACCTTATATCTGCTCTCAACAAATCATAAGGTGAATCCAACAAAAAATAGTGAGAATCCAATTTTATTTTTTTATCAATTAAAATAGGCATTCAATAGGAAAAATTATTATTAGCATTAAAGCATTAAATTGGTAGAGTCAATTGGCATGAATACGTGCAAGGGAATCAATCAAACATACTCATCCTCAACCCTAGAAAATAACCTAACCTAGCATGCTCGTAATTGAAACACAAAACATAATTAAATAATGTATAAATAAAAATACTTAATAAATAAATAAACTTACTTGTACGAATCAACTGATGAATGGCCTCATGAATTAATTACACTATAATATAAAGGTAGAGCTCTCGGCAGGAGAAGAAAAAAATAAATCCAATGTATCCTTTGTTAATCGATAAGACAGAAAAAGAAGAAGAAAAAAATTAAATTAAATAGAAGTTTGATATCCTCGATAACCGTGCAAGGAGAAAATAAATTGTGGCTACTGCTGTTTATCGAAAAGCAAGAAAGAAAAGAAAGGAAAAATAAAATCAAAAGCCCCTCTAATTGATTGCTGCGCTGCTATTTATATTTGATGATGAATTAGCTTGCTGGGCTTGAGAATTGGGATGAGATGAGCTGCTGCAGAGTGGGCTGGGAATAGCTGGAATAAATAAGTGGGCTTGGCCCATTCTCGCTGGAATTTATTTATTTGTCGCACTGATTGTATTTCGGTCATAACTTTGTGCTCCGAACTCCGATTGACGCAAGGTTTTCGCTCACGTGTAGATAACGCAAATATCTACAACTTTTATCTCTGAAGATTTCTTCAAATTCTGTACGGATTAGTGCCAGAAATTTATTGAATTCGAGCCTTGCGCGCAGCCATTTTTTCCTTTAGTTGCAAACTTCTCTATTTAATTCCAAATACCTGAAAAGCTCAAAAAACACAACAAACGTAGTAATATATGCTCTTCAAGATATATATTAGTGCCCTAAATTGTACCAATTTCTTGGCACATCAACTGACAATTAAATAAAGTCAATCGAGGAGATAAAGTGCAAGGACATTGAGATAAATGAACTAAAGAGCCAGTGCATCAATCTTGAAGACACCACAAATGAGATGGCACTACGGTTGAAGAGTAACGAGGGTCATCTTGAAAGGAGCGAGACGCGGGTTGGAATGCTTATTTGCTTACTCGATGAGTCACGTGCAAATTCTTCTGAACATGAGAAGAGGTGCTCGGGTGTAGATGTTGCAAACACGGTTCACAACATTATCAAATCGAGAAGCAAGGGGAAAACAGAATCTGAGCCAGTTGAAAATAGTGGTTTCCCTTTTTTTGACTTACATGTAACACAAGTAGCATCCACAAAAAAGACCATGGCAAGTTCTAACTCAAGGGTTGAAATAGATGAAAAAGTAATGGAATTGGAAGTTGACAATGAAAAGCTGAAAGTTACAATTGAGGTTCTTTAACACACAAGCGTTAAAGAAATTGAAAACAAACCAAGCGTTCCTATACCAAAATTAGAACAAGACCAAGGTTCAATATCCAGAGGGTGGTGGAGTGAGGACCAAAAGGCAAGGTTGCAACATAGGTAGACGTCAAATAGGGCAATGACAGAAAGCGTAAGGATATAAGCACGACTGAATGCACATCACTTAATGAACATCATACTGGGAGGACTCGGAGGTCTGTTTCTTCAAAGACACAACATCTGACCGTACCAGGTGACGGACATAAACTAACCCTTTTGATATTGACGATTGCGTAGAGGGAATGGATAGGGCTAGATCATGTAGACCTTCAAAACAGTTTAATGTCAACAAAATAGGGATTGCAAAGCACCTTGATGCCAGAACAAATATGAAACTCTAGAATATCCTGACCGACAAATCACTTGGGTATATATGCGTTACGTAAACCTTTATATGATATCATTGTATATTATTTATAAACCGATATTGCTCAATTCTTATTCAACTAACACATATCCCATAATATGTAGGTACGAGCTAATATTGCTAGAGATTATGTCCCTATCTGTGAAGGACATGGAGGATATACTTGACAACAAATCCTTATAAAGCAATGTATCATTAACTATCCTGTTCATTTAAAAATAAAAAAATCAATGTTCTAACTATAAGTTATACATTGTCTAATTTTTATATTAAAAATGTTGTAGGTAATTGATACATATGCGAAGCTTTTGAAAACTAGTGTGGCGGTTGAAAGAGGTTCCAGTGTTAATCCAACTATCCTGAAGACATTCGCTTTGGTATTTTCTTATATGAATATATAGTGAACAATTATGTAAACCAATTGGAATATTTATAGATTAGTGGATTTTTATGCAATAATTTACTAATCCATCTTGTAAATGCAGCAATATGTACTATTGGGACGTGAGATTGGGATCAACAAGTTCTTGCTTGATCCTATATTGGATAACATCCATAAATCTACTCATATAATGATCCTATTACACCATGAAGAAAAAAATCATTTCACCATGATGTACCTGGATAAAGCAAAAGGGGTGTGGTACATGTTAACCCAACGAAGCCTCACAAGAAGGGAGATGAATATAACAAGTGTTACTGAAATGCATCCAGAATGGTATTAAAAATTCAACATCAATAATATTGATAATTGCATACCTCTATTTTGATAGAGTTTCATATTTGATTCAAATTAATCAAATCTCCATATATTGCATTCCGAGATAAGGCGACTCCTAATGCAAATGAAGGAACACACGCCCCACACTCTGCTGGAAGGTACAAGAGAGCATTTCAGCACCAAAGATGATGGGAAGTCAAAGGACAAAGTGGTGCTAAGTGATAACAAATGCAATGCTTTTGAGTGGTTGTTGGTTCATCTATGGATTACCCATTGAAAGCAAAGACAAATTGCCCCCATCAATCTAATGATAGGTATGTGATGTGTACTTACACTACCCATTTGACTTTTCGATATTATTAAGCTCAGCACTGTTCTTTTTAGCGTCGATTGCGCAGTAGCAGTTATGTATTACATGACGGAGTTATTTGCTAAACGTGAGTTGGGCGGTAGTTTGCGAAGCAGTGTAATAAAAGACACGAGAGTAAGGGTGGCTGAGGTTTTTATAGGATCCATGTTGAAGTTGCTGAACAATGAACAAAACACCGAGAAACTGTCAACAGATGGTGCAGTTGTAGGAATGCCGAGTTGATTTGGAGATATTATATCGTACTAGATGTTATACGACCAAAGATAGCATGGCTTTTATCTAAAAATATGATCTATTCACATATTAAATAAATTATAATAAGTAATATATTATGATTTCCACTATATATTGTGAAATCTTTTACATTTTGGATATATCATGTAATGGAATTAGACTCTATAATTTTTGAATTTTATTAATTTATTTTAAGTTGGTTTAAAATATTATATTCGCCAATTTCGTTTTCATATAAAAGGAAAAATATGTGAAAGTGATATGAGTTAACATATATTAGGTCGTACATGTTAACGGATATTTCATGCTATGCAATGGACTACAAACATGGTTATGCCTTATTATATATGCATGTATACTAATTGAATGATGTTGGTACAATATGAAACCAATGACATGGGTACACTATGAAACCTAAATTATTGTCCAAATAGTACTATACAATTTCATGTGTTTATATGCATTCAATCCAACCAACAATTTAGGTTTCAAACTTAAAACGATTAGGAATGTATATTTGTCTATAATATAACTACATTTAAAATCAATCATATATGTTTATTATATATATAATTGCATCTTAAATTTACCATCTAATATGGTCATCATAATGAATCTGTTTTATGTAATTTGAATAATACGATGAATGAATCCAACTTTATTGTCATTTTAAACAAATGCAACATTGAAATATATAATACGTTTCTTAATCCTAAACTAACTGAAAAACTAATAATATTCAAATAAATGTATGTGTGTTCAATACAGGGTGTAAAAAGTACACATCCTAAATTAAATTATTGATTAATTCAAATGCATTTGTATTTGTATTGTCGCAAAGTTTAGGATAACTGGAAAAAAAATGATTGATAAATTTGAATGTATTGGGCATACGATACAGGTACATGACTGGTAAACTAAAAATAAAAACTAATAAGAGTTGTTTCCAATAAATGATATAAATTTACATATTATTTGAACCATAATCTAGAAGCTACTTTTTATGTGATCACCATTAACACTTATTTAAATCACATTTTATATGAAATATTTACAATATGAGCAATGGAACTCAGACCTAACCGGATATCCGTAAAGATATATGCACGATATTCCACGAATAATACAAATTTTCAAACTTAGTACTTTTATGAAGTTATTTTGACAACAATGTCTGCACATGAAATATCATGTGTATCTGTTTATTAAACAAATTGAACAATGAGTATCACGTCTATGATGAACAAAATTTTATCTTATAGTTAGGATAAACTACTAAAACTTGTGCTACAATCCTTCCGATGGGTGTCCAATTCCATCTAAGACTGTGAACCATTAAACTTATATTTCACAAGAACCAATGATATGATCTTCTATGTGTAAGCTATACTCTACACACCAAATCATCTACTATATGGGATAAAAGACACACATGCACAATATTTAAATAAATAATATATTGTAACCATTGCCCATAAAGATTCTCATTAAAATAGCAAAACCAAGCTTATAACTTATCCTAACCAATAAGAAAATTATGGCTTTTAGTTATCACTCTAACAATCTCCCACTTAGACTTAAAGCCATGCAGCTATGCATCTCACTCCTATTTTCTCAACGTGAACACTTTATGTGTTTTCCCTTCTTATGAATCCTCGGCTCTTTCGAGTTCGCAACCGTTTCACTATTATCAAAATAAAGTGAAATAGTTGATATCACTGAAGGTGGCACTTCTAGATTCATATGGAAGTTCCTGAGCCAAACCGCTGCCTTAGCTGCTTCTAAAGCAGCCACATATTCAGCCTTCATGATGGAGTCAGCAATGCATGACTGCTTGACACTCCTCTAACCAATGCCTCAACCTCTTAGAGTAAACACATAACATGAAGTTGACTTTCTGGAATCCTAACATTTGACTAAAAATTCTGATTTGTGTATCCAACAAGTATGACTGTTTGCATGGTAAACCAACATAAAATCTCGAGTCCTTTTAAGGTACTTAAGTATATGTTTTACTGCAGTTCAGTGTTCTTTTCCTGAATTAGACTGATATCTGCAAACCATATCAACGGTAAAGCAACTGTCTGGTCTAGTACACAATATAGCATACATGAGGCTTCTTATTGCCGAAGCATAAGGAACTACCCTCATCATCTCTATCTCATCTTGTGTCTTATGACACTGATCTTGGATATAGTGACTCCATGCCTAAAAAGGGAGAAACCCTTTCTTGGAATCCTGTATATTAAATCTGGCAAGAATTATATCGATATAAGTACCTTGCGATAAGCCTAACATCCTATTTTTCCGATCTCGCATAAGCTTAATATCAAGGATGTGACTGACTTTTTCCAAGTCCTTCATATCGAGATGACTTGATAACTATACTTTCACTGAAGAAAATATTCACATATCAATTCCAATAAGTAAGATATTATCCACATACAATATCTGGAATACCACTGCGCTTTCATTGCGCCTTTTGTACACACAACACTCATTAGAACATTAATCAAAACCAAAAGATTTGATTGCATGGTCAAAACAGATGTTCCAAGATCTAGACACTTGTTTAAGCCCATAAATGGGCTTCTTGAGCTTGCACAACATGTGCTCTTGGCCCTTTCCTATGAATCCTTCTGGTTGCATCATATAGATGCTTTTATTAAGACTTTCATTAAGGAAACCTATCTTGACATCCACTTGTCAAATCCCGTAATCAAGATGAGCCGCAATGGATAAGAGAATCTGAATAGACTTTGGCATGGCTACAGGCAAAAAGGTTTCATCATAATCGATCCTCTTCTTTCTGAGTGATCCCTTTTAGCAACAAGCCTTGATTTAAGCCCGTTTAATCCTCTCTATTTCTTATATAGCCACTTGCATCCGATAGGTTTTCTCCCTTCGGGTGGTTTTATAAGATCCCAGACTTTGTTAGAGTACATAGACTCCATTTCAGATTTCATAACCCTTTGCCATTTTTTGTATCTTTATCTTGAAGTACATCATTGTAGTTAAAAATGGTTCGTTTCTTATTCATCAGGGACCTTGTCATAAGACTCTCCCAAGAACATAAAACGACCAGGTTGACAAACAACCCTCCCACTACGACAAGGCACTACTTGTGTTTGTGTACATTGTGCAAATATTGAACATACTAACTCACAATCCACACGTTGTGCTGGTTCAAGAACCTACGTATTAGTGATTTGTTCAAGATGTGCACAAGTATTGGCAATTCTCCCACTACGATGAGGTAATGGAATGTCGATATCCATTTACTATGGTATTTCCTCTTGTACTAAAGGTATAGACAAATTGTGCCATATTTTTTCTCTTCTCTCATTTTTACTACAACGACACTACTCCTAGGCTTATGGTCTATGATATAATCCTCTTCTAAGAATCTGGCATTGATAATAATAACATTATATTCTTGAGGATTATTAAATAAACCACGCTTGGTTCCTTTTGGATATGCAACAAAGAAACATATTTTTGTTCTTGATTCCAACTTATCCGCATTACCTTTCAGCACATGTGCTGGACTACCCCATACCCGAATATGTCGTGGATTAGGCTTACGCCCAGTCCGCAATTCTATAGGTGTAGACACCCCGATCCGTGACTCCCGCAAGAACCCTAATGAACTTCAAAAACTACTGTTTTTAGGTCCGGGACCCACCCGAGTACCCGAAACTACCCCGAAAGGGTTTGTTAGCCAACAAACCTATTTTTAAAGAGAATTGTCGCACGACAAATGGGTATGTCACGCTACAATCCCCCTATGTCGCGCGACAATCCCACTATGTCGCGCGACAATCCCTCCTGACACCAGACCATCCACTCTTTGACACATCAGTCTGTCAGAAACATCACTTCAGTCGTTTGTCGCGCGACATTGGACACATTGTCGTGCGACATATGCCCTTTTTGGGGAAGTGTCGCGCGACAATCTTCCCCGAGCAGTATAAATAGGCCAACACCCCCAAGGGTTGAAAAAAGAAGAACTTGGGATTGAAGAATTATTGGCTTATATATGATTTTCTAGTCTTTTATCAAGCATTCTCGATTCTCGTCTTATTTCTGAAGAATTATCCAATCTATCCTCGACACTCGGCGTGTCCCGTCTCTGGAATCGAATTCTCAGAAATATCTGAGGAAGGAAAAGATCATCATCGTCGGAAATCTCTCCGCCGTATTATATTTTCTTTCCTAGTATTATTCTCGTCGGGAAGGTAAAGGAAGTCTCTTCTAGTATTTGAGATTAAATATCTGTGTACTTGTTTTATTTCTGTTATTTTGTCCACGTTTTATTTGAATAAACTTATTGCCAAGTTACGAGTAAGTAAATTATCATCCGGATAAAATTCTATTTTTAAAACCCGGATCGGTAAAACTTACTTAGGAATTAAAAACCCGGTATATCCTATCTGTTTCATAGATTGTGATATGTCTGGTAGAACTCCCCTCAAGAGTTCTAATTCCATATTGAATTAGTTCTGATACAAGATCCAACACTTTTTCCCAAATAAATCCAAACCCGAGAAAAATCGTCGTTATCTGAGAAATAACACGGTAAAACTCCCTCTAAAGTAAAACAACTTTTGTCACTTATATTTATCTTTCCTAAAACTAAACATTGGATCTCGGAACACAGAGGTTTTCATCCCTTTCCCCGTTTTCCCAAAATTAGGGTTTTCACTTAGAAAGTAGTAGACTGTCAGTAAAAGCATCCAAGTTTTTCAACATAGAATAAACATATAAAAGACCATTAGAGACCGAAAGGGCGGAATGCGTGCTTAACACCTTCCCAAACCGTAATATAGTTTCCGAACCCTACAGAATCCTGGTTTCGTAGACAAATGTGTAAAGAAAGGCTTAAACTGTAGCCTTTCCTCTTACACAACCTCTTTTGTCCGTTTTCTCGTAAAACGTACTGGCGACTCTGAACGAACTCTCTTGCATTTAGAAATAGAACATAGGAACACCTGATGTGAACCATCAACCAAGGTACTCCAGCAAAAGGAACGATGAAATCCGTTCCGACGTTTCAGACACCCAACAACGGGGACGAGACCTGGGGGTCACATTTGCGGATTCTCACAGTGGGGACTCTGCTGGGGACTGTTAGAAAACTAGACTCTTATATGTGGACTTTTGTTTATCTATTGAATACTTGCTTTTACTGCTTTCCCTACTTATGTTAATTGATTGAGAAGAAACCTTTTTCTAAAAAATGGGAGTTTTTCAAAAAATACGTAATAAAGATAATGATCTTTGTGAAACCAACCTTTCGAACTTTACACGCACTTTCACAAATCATGCATTGATTCTACGAGTGTGAATTTACCCCAAACCCTCGGAAGTATTATAAGTGAGTAGGGAGTTGGCTTGCTTAGGCCAACATAAACCGAAAGCATTTACTTCCATTCTCCTTGGCCAAGTACGCCCCCGAGGTAGATCGAGTGACAAGAACACTCACGTACCCGGGAAGTATATCAAAAGGCTCTTGCACGTACCCGCCCCTGGGGTATATCGCAAGGTCTTGCCAAATAGGAGGGAGCCTGAAGCCTTAACCGTTCGTACACCTGCGCTGCATATAAGATCGAGTCGGCTAAAAACACTTGGCAAACAACCGTAGGGGATGTACCACCTTACGGCTTACTTTACAACAACCTTTTGAAACCCGAGTCTTTTCTTGGCGATTTTTAATGGTTCTTTTGGCAAAAATCGAGTTACATCGTAGTCTTCCTTCATCTTCGCCACATGGTTTCATCTATAGCCGTAATACGACGACAGACTAGAAGGTTGGGCCGGTCGAGATCATACCGGAAGACTAGTAAGACCAAGCACACCTGAAATGGCCGATGCACGAGAGAATCAAGAGACAGATCAGAGCCTAGCCGAGGCATCTGCAGCTCAGCCAACTTTAGCCGAGATGCATTGTTTGCTAATGACCGTCAGCATGAATCTAGCAAACCTCACGAGCGAGCAACAGAGTACCCGAGTCCGAGTAGAAGAGTTGTCAGCCGGACGGGCCGCACCACCGGAGTTTGAACGACTACCACCGAATCGAGATCAAGGGCAGTCATCGCAAGTACTTCCCCCAGTCCAAGGAACCAATCCACCACCAACAGGCCCCGTCATGGCCGGTCCCGTTCAGACCGATCCCAACAATCAAAATCAATGGGCCCCGAATTCAGGCCCCACTTACCAACAATAAGAGCCACCCATCATCTGGCCACAACCTCAGCAAGGCCTTGATCCCTAATACCAACCATGGCCACAAGTCCCCGCAGGACCTATTCCACCACCGGCCCCAGTAGCCCCTCCTAATGAGTTCCCAGACATCAACCGACTTCGGGCAATACGTGCAGAATCAGTTATAGCTCGGGAACAGCCCGACGAGGTGTCAAGAGAGAGCGAAGAAATGAAGAAACTGAAAGGGCAAATGAAGGTTCTGCAAAGGGGGATTTCTCTGATAAAAGGGGTAGACGAGATCACAGATATGAATGCCTTCTCCCTCTACCCAAAAGCAAGATTACCTTAGGGATTCAAACTCCCTTCCATCACCAAATTCACAGGAACCACACCCCCAAAAACTCATCTCCAATCCTACATCAGATCTATGCAAGTGTTCGGTTGTGGAGAGCTGGAGCTGGCTCAGGCCTTTCACATGACTCTCATGGGGGCCGCCCTGAGATGGTTTTTCGATTTGGAGAGACACCACACAAAAACTTTGGGAGATATCGTCAAGGAGTTCATGACCAAATACGGGTCCAACAAGGATTTGGAAATTACCCGTAAACACCTGGAAATGGCCAAGCAAGGCGAGAAAGAAAGCTTCAGCGATTTCGTCACACGCTGGAGAGAGATGGCCTCCCAAATGTCCAAACAGCCCGATGAAGAAGAACAGTTTGAGATCATACAGAAGAATTTCACTCCAGCTGTACTGAGTTGCATGGGAAAACATGTATTCCCACACTTCAGAGCCCTATTGAGTATGGGGTCGCAAGTAGAGGAAGAATTGGCCAAGAAGGCAGATACTGATACCAAGAAAGCCTCATACACCGGGAAAAAGACAGCCACTCCAGTCGTGAATCAACTAAGCTCGTACCCATATCAACAAAACCCATTCCAACAGTCACAACAAGCCCCTCCGATGAGTTGGCCTGCACAAGGAGACTCTTCAAATACCGAGGCCAAGAAAAGGAGAAACTTCTGCACCATTCCCACTACCCTGGTCAAAAGCCTGGAACTACTCCGAAAGGCCGGACTGATCACCCCATTCAACCCACGCCCCCCACCAAACCCTATTCCCAGCACCTGGAGAATGAATGAGAATTGTGCATACCATCAAGCAGCGGGCCATGACATGGAACGCTACTTGGCTCTTCGCCATCGTATCGAGGACCTCATTAAAGCCGAAACCATTCCCGCACCCGGCGGGCCCAATGTTACCAACAATCCCCTTCCCAAGCATGCTCCACCTGCGGGAATTAACGACTTGACCACTCATGAGGAAGGCATTGATCCCGTAGGACTCATTCGGGATGACCCAGCCTATAAGGCACCCGTTGTATTGCCAGCAAAGGCTCAAGTTGCCCCAGGCCTCAATCCGATAATTGACCAATGGATGGCTAAGATGAACTTCCTACCCGGGCAGGGTTTAGGAAAGGCAAATCAGGGGATCCAACAACCACTCACAATCAAAACCAATCTTGAAAAATCTGGGATAAGGTGGACCCAGGATAAGAAAAAATAGCCGCGAAAGCCCCGAGGCCCCCCCAAGGAGACAATATGTATGATAGAAACCTCCCCCGAAACTTTCAGTTGGTCGGCAGAGCCAGAGTCATCAAAAACCCCAGAAGGATCAGACCCGGCATCTCTTTGGATACAACAAATTACCCATTCAGGAAGGGTATACCAGCCACCGCTAATGGATACCGAGAAAACACCACCTCCTAAGGAAATAGGAGAAGATCGAGTACTGGAACAGTTGAAGAAAATCCAGGCACACATCACCATCCGGGGCCTCTTGGTTGCCTCCAAACCTTACAGGACCGCCTTCATCAAACTCCTAGATGAGGCCGTCATATCATCAGATTCCACACCAGAACAACTGCCAAACATGATTGGGTCGCTTACAGTCCAAAAAAGTCTGTCATTTTCAGATGAAGACTTATCTCCATTGGGGAGGAAACACAGCTTGGCCCTCCATATCACTGTCCGAACTCGAGGAAAAATCCTGCCACAGGTCCTCATCGATAACGGGTCAACTATAAACATCTGCCCCCTGAAGACCGCCAGATGCCTGGGTATATTGGATTCAGAACTTTCTCCGTCAGCCGTAATCGTCAGGGCCTACGATAACACCAGGAGGGTCGTCTTAGGCTCTCTAAAGCTCGATCTCATGGTTGGTCCAGGAAACTTTTCGGCCGATTTTCAAATCATAGACATTCCCTCCAGTTTTAACCTTCTGTTGGGAAGAGCATGGCTACACGACATAGGAGCACTCCCCTCCTCCATACACCAGAAGATCAAGATACCGTTCGAATGGAATATAATCACCATCCAAAGAGATCCTGAGAGGACCTTGGCATATCTGGAATTACCTGTTTTGGGCATCGGGAGCCAGAGCATACAGTTGGGAGGCTTTTCTTACGAGCCTCAAGTACAAGCTCTCACCACCCAGAGAATCCAATATCTACCCCCTGATAATATCCCCGGTCTCAGCACCAAGATCACAAATATGCTGAGAATGATGAAATATTTACCTGGAGCCAGTCTAGGAATGGGGCAGCCGGGATTACTTTAAGCCTTGGAACCTGTAACAAGGTATGAAAGGGAAGGTTTGGGGTACCAACACACCGAAGAAGACAACTAAGAGAAAAGGAGCCGAGGGCATCAGTATCCAAGTTTTAGCTCTCTGAATGGGTTTTTCGTCAAAGAAGGATAGGACTTCCCTTTTTGTGGCTTTCAAGAGCCTTGGAGAAACAGCGACGGAGAGAACCTTCCAGGATGGGAAATCTTCTATGAAGAGGACCTTTATATGAAGGAAAACGTTATACACAGTTTCTCTACCAAATTGACGATTGGGCCGAAAGAAGAGAATGAAGACAATGAAGATGAAGAGTAAGAACTTATCGGAGATCTCTTCGACATCATGGCCCTAGGTGATGACGAGCCGAGAGACGACCCTGTACACTTGATACACGCTGATCCGGATTACCAAGAAAAGGGGGGGAAATAGTGAAATTGTAAGGGTGAGAGATAAGAGTGGGGGTAAGACTAAGGAGGAGTCGCTCCTAGATTTACTTTTTAAACTTGTGCCTGTAAGCACTATTATTAATGAAGAAAACTCTGTTTTGCGTTATCCTTTTAGTTTTGATTCTGTAATTGCTTATATGGAGATGGAAAGACTAAACGAACACCCTAAATGGGAGGAGCAGCGTATACAGAGTGAGGAGGGAGACACTCTTTTGATTAACCTCGGGACGGAAGAAGAAAGGAAAGAGGTCCGTATTAGGGCAAGTCTAAGCGAGACGGAAAAAGAGGAGTTCACACAAACTCTAAATGAGTACGTGGATATCTTCGCCTAGTCTTACGCAGATATGCCAGGTTTGAACAGCCAGATAGTCATGCACGAGATACACACCAAGTCGAAATTTAGGCTCGTCAAGCAGAAGTTGAGAAAACTTACGCCAGAGTGGTCCCTGAAAGTGAAAGAAGAAGTGATAAAACAACTAAGTGTGGGGTTCTTGCGAGTAATCGAGTACCCTTCATGGTTAGCCAACATTGTGCCAGTTCCAAAAGCGAATGGGAAAGTCCGCATGTGCGTAGATTATCGAGATCTCAATAGAGCCTGCCCGAAAGACGATTTCCCATTACCCAACATTGATTTGATAGTGGATAATACCGCCAACCATGCCCTGAAGTCATTTGTAGATGGTTTCGCAGGGTATAATCATATCAAGATACACCCGAATCACCAAGAGAAAACTGCATTCATCACGCCATGGGGGACATACTGCTACACCGTTATGCCATTCGGGCTGAAGAATGCCGGAGCAACATATCAGAGGGCAGCAACAGCTATCTTCCACGACATGATTCACAAAGAAGTAGAAGTGTATGTGGACGACATGATAATCAAGTCGAAAGAGAGGGAAGGCCATGTACCAGCTTTGCGAGCCTTCTTTGACCGGCTCCGCCAGTATCAAATGAGACTCAATCCGCAGAAATGTGTGTTCGGGATAACCAAAGGAAAACTCCTGGGATATGTCGTCAGTAAAAAGGGAATCGAGGTAGACCCTGCCAAAGTCCGAGCTATCCAAGACATGCCCGAGCCTCGTACCGAAAAAGAAGTCCGAGGATTTTTGGGTAATTTGCAGTACATCAGTAGGTTCATCTCTCAGCTTACTCAAACTTGAGAACCCATCTTCAAACTCCTGATGAAGTCTTCACCAGGAGAATGGGACGATCAGTGCCAGGAAGCTTTTGATAGAATAAAAGACTACCTCTCTAAACCCCCAGTGTTAGCCCCACCACAGACCGGACTGCCACTAATTCTATACTTGACCGTCATCGATTAAGCTGTAGGGGCTATGCTTGCCCAACATCTAACCGATACACGAAAAGAACAGGCCATCTACTATATCAGCAATAAATTATCCCCATTTGAGATAAATTACACGCCGTTAGAGAAATCATGCACCGCTCTCGTCTGGGTAACGCAGAAATTACGGCATTACATGCTGGCTTTCCCGGTCATCCTAGCATCACGAGTTGATCCGTTGAAATACCTCTTCGAGAAACCAGCTCTCTCGAACCTTATGGCAAAATGGTTATTCTTGCTCTCTGAATTCGACATCACCTACGTGACTCAAAAGGCAGTCAAAGGCAAGATCATAGCTCATTACCTAGCCCACAATCCGATATTGGGGGACATGCTAGAAGAAGCCGAATTCCCGGACGAAACCATCGTGAATGTTGAGATCGATGAAGACTGGAAATTGTACTTTGACGGGGCCGCCAACCGAAACAAAAACGGGATAGGCATCCTATTAGTCTTTCCAGACCAAGCTCACTCCCCGGTATCGTATCGTCTAGACTTCTTCTGCACCAACAACATGGCCGACTATGAAGCCTGTATAATCGGGTTAGAGATCGCGCTCCAAAGGGGTATAAAAAGAATACAGGTATACGGAGATTCAGCATTAGCGGTATACCAAGTTCTGAAGGAATGGAAGATCAGAGATGAAAAATTAGTCCCTTACCTTACCCGACTAGAAGATGTCGCATAAAGATTTGAGCACTCGGAGTTTCACTATGTCCCCAGGTCATAAAACAGTTTTGCTGACGCACTAGCAACCCTGGCCTCTATGATCGATATCCCGAAGGGGATGGAAGAAATAACTCTTACAGTACAGAAGAGATCAGGACCAGCACACTTCATGGCCCTTGAAGTGGAGAATGAAGAGAATGGGCACTCAACCGCTTGGTTTTATGACATCTAGAACCTGTTGAAAAATCACCAGTATCCCGAGCAAACAGACAAGAGAACACGGGTCACACTCAGGAGATTAGCATCAAGGTTCATACTTTGTGCCAAAAGGCTATATAAGAGGAACTACGACGGGACCCATCTCCAATGTCTCACTAAAGAAGAATCTGTCAAAGTGATGGATCAGATACACGGGGGCGATTGTGGACCTCACATGAGCGGCCATACACTTGCCCGCAAGATCATCAGACAAGGCTTTTACTGGTCTACCCTGCAGAACGACTGCGTTAATCACGTACGCCGTTGCCACAAGTGCCAAATCTATGCTAAATCTCATAAACTTCCTCCGAAAGAGTTATACAACATGACTACTCCCTAGCCTTTCGTGACCTAGGGAATTGACATCATTGGGAAGATTTCACCCAAAGCCAGCAACGGCCATGAATTTATACTAGTGGCCATCGACTACTTCACCAAATGGGTAGAATCCGAGTCTTTCCAAACCCTTGATGCCAGGAAAGTTGCCCGATTCATCAGACGGAATATCATCTGTCGGTATGGGGTCCCACACGAGATCATCTCGGAAAACGACACTCACTTCGAAGGAGAGGCTAATACAGTCATGGAAGAATACGGAATCACCCGGCATAGATCTTCGCCGTATAGACCACAAACCAATGGGGCAGTTGAAGCCGCCAACAAGAATCTAAAGAATATCTTAAGCAAAATGACCGATACCTGTCGAGACTGGCCCGAGAAATTATCGTATGCATTGTGGGGATACCGCACCACCGAGAGAGTCTCCATCGGGGCCACCCCATTTTCACTTACATACGGGATGGAAGCAGTCCTCCCTGTTGAGTTAGAGGTCCCCTCTCTCAGAGTAATGCTAGAGAATCAAGTCAATGAACTGGAGTGGGTCCAGGCACGTTATAACGAGCTGGCCCTACTTAATAAAAAAAGATTGAAAGCCGCGTACCACCACCAAGGGTATCAGAAGAGAATCGCTCGAGCATTTAACCAGAAAAGTGAAGACTCGGGGTATCAATGAGAACGACATCGTATTGAAAGAAATTCGAGAGCCAGCTAGGGACCCAAGGGGAAAGTTTGGACAGAAATGGATAGGGCCGTACATCGTCAAAGAGATCGATACAAGGGGTGCCGCCATACTCACTGACTTAGACGGACAATTACTACATTCATCAGTTAACATGGACCGACTGAAGAAGTATTACCAATAGATGTAACCTGTATAGATAAGAACTATGTAAACTTGAGCCCCCAACTCAAATTTGTGTTTTTGAAAAATCAAAAAGGGGAACGTAGGCAACCTGAGAAGTGACTTCAGGCCCGGTTTAAACTTTGTAAAGAATTTTATTTCCCATAAAACAGTCCCTCATATATTATTAAGGTGGTTTAGAACACCGAAAGATACAAAGGAGATACAATATACAGAAGAAACTAATCCCTACGGGTTGGCCACACTGGGTCCTCAGTGGCCAAATCAATACGAGCCTCGTTCAGGAACTGATATGCAAAGACAATGTTATAGTCAGTGGCCCCAGTATCCATGAATCGGAACCATTCCATTTGAAAGGGGCCATCAATCAGTTATCCTTCCAGAGATTGCCAACAAGAGCGGATAATGTCAGCCCGGAGGGGCCTGGTAATACCGACACGGGCATAGTTGAACTAACGAGTCAGTCAAGCACGCCACATCCTCTCTACCAATAAAGAAACATGCGGGGTCACAAATTTAGACTCAGAGGAGAAGTTGTTCAGACCAAGGAGAATGTCCTGAGGAACGTTAAACTGACGAAGGAGACGTCCTGGGAGATAAAAGGAAGTAAACCAAAGCCCGCGGAGTCGAACGTAGTTCTGACCCCCTGTACTAAGCACCATCGCCCTCAGCTTCCACCAAGGAATGTTCCACCGGATAGCCTGAAAGTTCTCCGAAAACCAAACCGTCTAATCAGAGGAAGACATGGTCAAAGCTCCAAAGAGGGGACGACGAAAAAAGTGCATCGGGTTGTCAAGCCGCACCCCATTAAAACCCACCGATTGGAAACGCTCCAGCAGCCACATAAATAGCAAACGTGGGCTTCCCCTAAGGAAAGGTGAGGCTCCCCTTTGAAGATCATCTAGGCCATTTCCAAAACCTAAGAGGTATCACAGGTAATAGGGTTATAGGGATACAATTATGTAATTTTCCAAAACCTAAGAGGTATCACAGGTAAAAAGTATGTGTTTACTAAATCGAATGTTATTTCTAGGCAGACATGCATACTAACATTATTTAAAATTCATGCAGGAAACGACAGAAATAACAGAATAGATAAAAACACGAAAAGAAGACATACCAGAGATCGTCAACGAATCTCGTGAGAAACAGGCTCCATCAAGAGCCACGGAACGTCCGGGATCAGAGCAGCCCGGGTAATGTCTCGGTAGACCACCGCCGGACCGCGGTCTACCCAATCCTCACCGTACCAATCAAGGTCCTCCCAGTCATCATGGTGAGGGCTGCACCGGAGAACGCCCTGAGCGTCAGTAATGGTGACCTCCTCCTGGTCACCCTCTAATCTATCTGGTTGTGCAGGATCCATTTGAGTGTAAGTAAAGTATGAGAAAATTGGAAAAGTCAGAAAAGCGGCAGGGCTTCCGCGCTTGGGAGAAGAGAGAAAGAGAGCTAGAGAGAGAAAGATGAAGGAGAGAATGAGGTGGAATGAGCTTAGCAAGGGGCTTATATAGTGGAGCAGTTTGTCGCACGACAAATGGCCACATTGTCGCGCGACAAAGAGCCTAGCCACCGAAGTGTCGCGTGACAATCACCTCCCTCCCCTAATTTTTTGACCTTTGTCTCATTTTATCTCCTGCAAGGGTACTTCAGAGAAGCAGTTTTCGAAAAGATTGCTAAAAACCGCACACCCAGGATGAAAATTCGAGGAAGACTTCCAAATCAATTCTCCAAAAATGCGAGAACAAAAACAAACGGTTAAAGTAGTCTCTGATCTCCCAGAAAGGACCAAGACCATCAATGAGAAAAAGCAGGATATCAAGATAAGATTGGAAAAGAAAAAATTGAAAAAGTAGAAAAGAGAAAGAACCCGCATGAGCGCCCAAAGCGAGCGAGAGAGACAAAAATGCAGAGTGACAGGGAGAGCCACACCAAAAGTGACAGCTTGGCCAAAACCGGCTCAGGGCTTCGTTCTGGGTGAGTAAGGCTCCTGATCACAACAAAGGGATAAAAGACTCCTGGTCAAAAACAGAGAAGGCCAGGAAAAGTCTTTCCCAAAAGAGGGAGAAATAAGGGCATCGAAAAACAGAATACGATGTGGGCCCACCAAAAGAGAAAAATAAGAAGAGAGTAGAGATCAGAGATTGAACTTTCAAACAAATTTTCTTTTCAGCACGTTACAGAAGAGATGATTTGGAAAAACCTCGGACCATCCCTCTGCGGAGAGCAAAAGAAATCCGAAAACTGCCTTTTGGGGGAAGTATCTTCACTCAAGAGAAACATGAGAATAAAGTTCGGAAAAGATGCAGGAAAACGGACATCCAAATAAAAGATTAGACCTCGAGAAGCTTTTTTCACCCTCACAAAAATTTCTCTCTCTCACTCTAGCAGTCTAAGAGAGACAACAATTAAATTCACCAGAGTACAACACAAGCCCTCGCCAGAGGCAAATCACGAACACAAGCCCTCACCGGAGGCAAATCACAAACACAAGCCCTCGCCAGAGGCAAAATTACTCATGAAAGCCCTCCCAGAGGCAATTTTATTTCTTCTTACAGATCAAAGCCCTCCCAGAGAGGCACAGTGTAGCAATGGTAGTCCTCCCACCTGAGGCAAGAAGATCAAAGGCCCTCCCAGAGAGGCACAGTGTAGGAATGGTAGTCCTCCCATCTGAGGCTAATAGAATAATGGTAGTCCTCCCATCTGAGGCAAACGGAGCAAATAAAAGCCCTCGAAAGAGGCAATGAGGTAACAAAAGCCCTCTCCGGAGGCAAAACCAAACACAAAGCCCTCTCCGGAGGCACTCACGAACACTTTTTTGCATACGCATACTTCTTTAGAGTTCTCGCGGGAGCCATGGACCATGGTCTCTTCCAGTCGCCTCAATTCCTTGCAAGCAAGGAGCTTGAGTCGAGAGGGTCTGTAGACACCCCGATCCGTGACCCCCGCAAGAACCCTAATAACCTTCGAAAACTACTGTTTTTGGGTCCGGGACCCCACCGAGTACCCAAAACTACCCCGGAAGGGTTTGTTGGCCAACAAACCTATTTTTAAAAAGAATTGTTGCACGACAAATGGGTATGTCGCGCGACAATCCCCCTTATGTCGCACGACAATCCCATTATGTTGCGCGACAATCCCATTATGTTGCGCGACAATCCCTCCTGACACCAAACTATCCACACTCTGACACATCAATCTGTCAGAAACATCACTTCAGCCGTTTGTCGTGTGACATTGGACACATTGTCGCGCGACATATGCCTTTTTTGGGGAAGTGTCGCGTGACAATCTTCCCCGAACAGTATAAATAGGTCAACACCCCCAAGGGTTGAAAAAATAAGAACTTGGGATTGAAGAGTTATTGGCTTATATCTGATTTTCTAGTCTTTTATCAAGCATTCTCGATTCTCGTCTTATTTCTGAAAAATTATCCAATCTATCCTCGACACTCGGCGTGTCCCGTCTCTGGAATTGAATTCTCGAAAATATCTGAGGAAGGAAAAGATCATCATCGCCGGAAATCTCTCCACCGTATTATATTTTCTTTCTTATTATTATTCTCGTCGGGAAGGTAAAGAAAGTCTCTTATAGTATTTGACATTAAATATCTGTGTACTTGTTTTATTTTTGTTATTTTGTCCATGTTTTATTTGAATAAACTTATTGCCAAGTTACGAGTAGTCTACCGTTTTCAAAACAAGGAGACCCTAATAAAATTATTTTCAAAACCAGAAGAGTAAGTACATTATCATCCGGATAAAATTCTATTTTCAAAACCCGGATCGGTAAAACTTACTTAGTAATTAAAAACCCGGTATATCCTATCTGTTTCGTAGATTGTGATATGTCTGGTAGAACTCCCCTCAAGAGTTCCAATTCCATATTGAATTAGTTCTGATACAAGATCCAACAATTTTTCCCGAATAAATCCAAACCCGAGAAAAATCGTCGTTATCTGAGAAATAACACGGTAAAACTCCCTCTAAAGTAAAACAACTATTGTCACTTATATTTATCTTTCCTAAAACTAAACATTCGATCTCGGAACACAGAGGTTTTCATCCCCTTCCCCGTTTTCCCAAAATTAGGGTTTTCACTTAGAAAGTAGTAGACTGTCAGTAAAAGCATCCAAGTTTTTCAACATAGAATAAACATATAAAAGATCATTAGAGACCGAAAGGGCGGAATGGGTGCTTAACACCTTCCCAAACCGTAATAAAGTTTCCAAACCCTACAGAATCCTGGTTTCGTAGACAAACGTGTAAAGAAAGGCTTAAATTGTAGCCTTTCCTCTTACACAACCTCTTTTGTCCGTTTTCTCGTAAAACGTACTGGCGACTCTGACCGAACTCTCTTGCATCTAGAAATAGAACATAGGAATACCTGATGTGAACCATCAACCAAGATACTCCAGCAAAAGGAACGACGGAATCCATTCCGACGTTTCAGACGCCCAACAACGGGGACGAGACCCGGGGGTCGCATTTGCGGATTCTCACAATAGGTGTATTAGGTACTGACTTTGATGGTAACAAGTTAAGAATATATGCAGCTATTTCTAAAGCATATCCCCAAAAAGAATCAGGTAGGTCTAAATAACTAATCATAGATCTTACCATTTCTATAAGAGTCTTATTCCTTCTTTCTACTACACCATCATGCTGTGGCATCTCCGGTGCAGACAACTGGGACGTAATCCCATTCTCTAATAAGTATTCCTTGAACTCTCTCAAGAGGTATTCACCACCACTGTGACGCTCAGAAATCTCGTTTAGAGGATTATACCTCCGGGACCCGGTTAGCCACGGAGTTGTACGCGACGACGAGTGTTATGGTGCAAATTATAATTTATATAAAAAAAATATTTTTGATAAAGCCATGTATTCTGGAAAATTTTGGCATGTGGAGTTTGTTCATAGACCAAACCAAAACCTGTTAAAATGTACATATAATCCTTTTCCAATAGATACTCCACATTTAAGAAAGATCATATATACAAAGCCTCCAATGAGGTCCCAATACAAAATAAAATAGTTTTACAACAATGTTCCAACAGTACAACAATCAATAGGATATGTAATTTATGCAGTACAAAATCATGATCTCAATTTAAGGGAAAGTATGATACTAGTCGTTCCCAAACGACTTTGGAAATCAGAGGTCATCAGAGCTACTAGACTCCATAAATGCACCATCCCCGGGAACACCTGCAAAACTTGGTTTGGAAAATGGGAGTGAGCCAAACGGGCTCAGTGGGAACTATAAGAGTTCGTATAGGAAAGTAGGTTGTTAAAGACAAGATTGTGGAATTACTCGATAAGTGGGTGAGAGAAAGAGGGTGTATAAGGAAAGTTCTATCTTCCACCACTTTGTTTATGTATATCGGCTGGTGAAAAGCCTTCGTGTTTTGTCAATGTCTCTTTCCATTGAACCTCTTAAAGAGGTTGTGGCTTTTGAGAGAAAATGAATTAGGTAAATTTATTCATATGATCTTTCTTCTTTATCTTTTTATAAGATGATTCCTCTTGTTCTGATCCTTGAGTTCAAAATCTTTCTTCATTGGCTATTGTAGTCTTCTCTTCTAAGGAAGGGCAACTATGTAGAATTCAAAACCACTTGTGCTTTGGGCTGGTAAGCTATCCTACAGGAATTTCAAGGACAAATTTTGTTAAGGAGGGGAGATTGTAATATACCGTTTAATCATCTCTCGCAAATCACGGCCTAAGTCGCGTATAAGGCAAAATCGGGCTCCGAATGGCCAAATTGGGTTCTGAAAAGGTTGGCGAGGTTTGGAAACTTCCAACAAGTCATATTAACATATTTAAGTCTGTTATAATGACCATAAGTCATTTCGGGTGGCTCAAACGGAAATCAACTCGAAAATCACAAGTTTGGTCTTTTGCGATTGATGATTTTTACCCGACTTTGGAAGTCCATATCTTCTTCATCCAAACTCCAAATGAGTCCCCGTTTTCTCCTATATCTAGGTATTGATCCAATCTACAACTTTCATGTATTGGCCGAGACCCAATTCTCACTCCTCAATAGCCAAAAATTGGGTGTGAAGTTGAGCCTGTGACCAAACAGCAAAATTGTGTGATGTGAATGGTGGAAGTCGACTACATGGTTTTAATGTAGTCGATTACATCGACCGGGGTGAGATTTTTAACCTTATTTCCTCCATTTTCCTTCTCATTTTCACCCAACCAATTGAAGAGCTTTCAGAGAGAGATTGAGGGCGATTTTGGGGGAAATCTTGTGATCATCTAAGGCGCTTCCTTCCACATCACACCCACACCAAACCATCATCATCATCACCATCTTCATCATCTTCTTCCTCCTTTGGTAGTCAAGGCTAGGGCTTGGAAGGAATTTTGGGGGTTTTCGCGTCTACGCCTTTTCGGCTCGATTCTTCCGCAATTCTTCGAGGGATTAACCCTCAATAGGTGGGAACAATAGTATTAAATCTTATTTTTAAGTTATTATAGCATATTTGTCCCAAATCAAGCCAAACGTAGGCTTTTTCTACCCAAATTGCATATTCATAGGGTTCGGGTTAATTTTCTCTGTTTCTTTGATTGATTTGGAGTTAATATGCATATAAATAGTGGATTATACTAGAAACCCCAATTTCTACCTTAATTTCCTAAATTTTGGCATAAAACCCCTATATACGGATATGGTTATGAAATATATGCTATGATACGCATACATACGACGCGATACATGATTTTAAAAGTATACTTTGGCCTTGATTACGCATATATGGGATATTGTTGTTGTACTTTGGCTATTGTCTTATACTTTATGTATTTTATTACTTATTTGGCCAGTCCGTAACTATGCTGGGCATGATTATAAACCCTTTATGTATAAACAAAGTATTATGGTCTCAAGGGGAGGTCTATATAGAACCTTCATACTATGAAAAGAAGATTATTCTTAGCTTGGTGCCACATTGACAGAAAGCTTATAATGCCTCCCAAATTTATGATCTTTTAACTGAGTCATTAGTTGACAGACCTGGCAAGCCTAGTTCAAGTACAATAACAATATCACTACATGTTATGCAATATGCATATGTACACATATCTAGAATGGATACATATATATGAGTTATACGAATACATATGGAATGTATGTATATACAGATCTACATCTATTGAATTCTATATGTTCTTATGATTTCCTTGATTTGAGGAGTTTATTATCCTTTGGAGTTTATTTGGATATATTATCAGATGGCCACACCGTTTGTACTAGATAAATATTGGTGATATCCGTAGCGTATGCCTTGGTGGCTACGTGAGGATTATTGTAGCGTATGCCTTTGTGGCTGCGTGAGGTAGCGTCTAGTTGGACCCGGTATGTGGTCCCTGCCTTCGGAGCAGAAGAAACCGTGGATGACCATGGTCCGTGTGCACACGTATGAAAATCCTAGACGTGAGTATGACATATGATTGATGTGATAGATCTAGTCGCAGTGTTGTGGCATATATAGTATAATGATGTATATATACATATATTGCCGTTCTTATACGTTGGGTTGGGGACATTATATATACATTTCACGAAAGGTTTTCCGTGCCTTGGCTGCTTCATAAATGTGTTATGTATATATATGTATTTACATGTGTATATACAAAAGAAATGTATTTTACCTTGAGGTGATTTATTACGGAGAAGCAGCATATAAACTAAATTTACTTTCATTATATTGCATAGCATGGCATGCATGGTTTCCAACCTATTTTCCATATATGAACTCTTATAGTTCCTACTGAGCCCGTTTGGCTCACTCTCATTTTCCAAACCAGTGTTGCAGGTATTTCCCGGGGAACGATGCGCTCACCAAGTCTAGATAGCTCTGAAGATTGCATTACCAAAGTCGTGCGAAACAACTTGTGTCTTCTTTGTTGAAGTATTCATATTACATTGTATTAAACTCTTAAGCCATATATGTAAAGTATTTGTATGAGATTGGAACCCCGTTAAAGGGATTACTTTGTACTGCAATGTGCTTTTTATTTGATAAGATATTGATTAGATGTGGAGATATTATTTTAGTTAAACTTATGTTATTTGACAGGAAAAGGGTTTTATCAATAGTACAAACTCCACATGCCGAAATTTTTCAGAATATATGGCTTTATTAATAATTCCTTTTTTATATAAGTTATAAGTTTCACATTTTATCATTCGTCGTCGCGTACGACACCGTGATTAACAGGGTCCCGGAGGTGAAATCCTCTCAACGGGATTTCGAGGCGTCACAACCACGATCTGATCGTAGTGATTTGATACATTTTCCTAGACGCTTATCCGTTTCTGTCTTGAATTCTTTGAATTTCTCAAAGACTTCAGACTTACGTCGCATTAAGTAAATGTATCTATACTTTAAATAATCATCTACAAATGTGATGAAATACTCAAAGCCTCTTCTAGTCTAGACATTCATGTGACCAAACAAATCTGAGTGAACCAGTTTTAACTGTTCTTTAGCGCTATAGCCTTTTGCCGAGAATGATCTCTTAGTCATTTTACCTTCTAAACATGATTCACAAACTAGAAGTGCCTCCACTTCCAATGAACCTAATGGTCCATTTTCGATCAGTTTTTAAATTCTTTTTAGATTAATATGACCAAGGTGTAAGTGCCAAAAATACATTTGGTTCATTTTAAAGGTTCCTTCTTAATTGGTAAACTATTAATGCTATTTAATTCACTCAGTTGTAGTACTGACAAGTCATGATTATTAATGTAAAGATAAATCACTAATGTACCAGAACAAACTATTTATTTTTTCTAATGATAACTGATTTATCATTAAAATAAACAAAATATTTGTCCTCAACCAATCTAGAAATAGAAACCAAATTCCTTCTAATGGAAGATACATATAGACATTCCTTAATCATTAATATCCTACTCTGACTAGACTGAAGATAAATATCTTCTACTGCAACTGTTGCCACATTCGTAGCTGCCCATATGTAAATATTCTCTACTTTTAAGTTGTCTGGTTTCCTAGAACCCCTGCAAAGTATTGCAGACATGATTAGTGGCTCCCGAATCTACACACCAAGTACTGGTAGATCGGACCACTAAACAAGATACAACAACAAATAGATGAAATTTACATATGTTGTTATAACGGTTTAGGAAACAGGGACAATCTTTCTTTAAATGCACTTTCTACTGACAGTGAAAACATTGGCCCATAGGCTTTTTCACTCCTCCTAGAGGTTCAGCGACTGCTGCACGCACTGCTCCTTGTGGGACTGCAACTTATGCATTCTTCTTCTTCGTTTCTTGCTTTTGGGCATAGAAGTTGAAGCTTTCTCAGCCACTAGAGTACTAACCAGCTTGCCAAGGAGTTCCTCAGCTACTTGGAATTCTTTAAGAAGCTCCAACAATGAATAAAGCTTATTCATGTTGTAATTCTGTCGGAATCCCTTAAATAAGTCCAGTAGCGACTGGAGAACGATATCGACCTGAGTTTTCCCATTGATTTAAGCTCCAAAGATCTCTTAGTTCATTCAGAAGACCGATCATCTTCAAAACAGGATCCTTAACTCGGGTTCCTTCAGCAATAGTCGTGTTCAATGAGGCCTTTCATCAAAACCTGCCTTGCGGCATGATCCTGATCACCACTAATATCTTTAAGGTTCAGTATTATGCCGTAGGCAGTGGCAAAAGATTAATGCTAATGTTGTAGTACATTTGACAAAAATGCCAGAATGTAAAACCACGCCATCTCATCAGCCTTTTTCCACCTCCAGCAAGCCTGGGTTTCCTCATTGGTCGCCCCCTTACCAAGTTCTGCTGGACAAAACTCAGTGAGCACAAACTTGTACTCTTTAACAGTAAGCATAATGTTCAAGTTCCCTTTTTCAGTCAATATAATTAGGTCCAATCAATTTGTTTTAGTTGAGAATGATTAAATGTGGATCGAAAGAGTTTGCCATTTTAAAACTTGAGAATCACATACAAATTATGATGGACAATAATAACTTTGAACACATATTTTAAATATGGTACCCTCTACCATTTCAAAAAGCGTTAGCCAACAGCCTAAGACTTTGAATAACATGCCCCGTTAATCAGGTCGTCTATTATTCATTATTTCTTAAACATATGTAAACCTATTAAATTTTACTATCTAGACAATCCTTTATCGTCAAGCAATACATATTATCTAGACAATCTTTTATTGTTAAGTAAAATATACTATCTAGACAATCCTTTATTGTCAAGTAAAATTTAAATAGCTGACTTCCTTTGGTCCTACAAATAATAATAGAGACTCAGTTGGAGACCATACTATTATTTATATCTAAGTGTATACCATCATTTAATTTAGTCCAATGATTCTACAATTTATTCTCTCTGATATGGAGGTGAGCACTAAAACCCACACGAAAAATAAATCACATCATTTAAAATTATCAGTTAGTGAAATTTGTACAATGATTCCGCAATCTATTCTTTCCGATATGGTGGTGAGCACTATAACACACACGAGAATAAATTACATCATCTACAAACCAATGATGGAGACCGTGGGATTTTTATGTGAAAAAACCCCTCACCCACTAAGTATTTAAAACATTATTTTCCGAGGGTTAAGCAAATTTTATATTAAACTCTAGTCAACTAAAATACAAGGGTATGAAATATAAAAGACATGTGCAATAAAATTATATTGCTGCTTTTTTTAAAAAAAAAAACTTATATTTTTCAATTACGCAAAATTTATATTTATATACCCTTTTTTAATTTGACAAGAACTAAACATAAAATAAAAGGTGATCTAGGTATGGTCATGTTTCCATATTGTCCCCAATTATAAGGAAACCTAATAATTAAACACATATGACCAACACACAATCACATAAAGCATTAAACCATTCAATAATAAGAATAATTAAATCCCTGCTATTATGGTCCAAGCTTCATCACCCCTAGTTCGTTGGAAACCTGTAACGACTTATGTCACCACTTCATTGACTATGTTGGGAATCAACCTTGGTGGAAATGCCTTCTTCAACATTCTTCGTTAAAGAAACTACAATCTTAGATACAAAGGTCATATGCCTCCATTTAAGGAGTTCACACATAAACTATTATATCTAAATTGTAAATAAAATTACATAGATCATATGCCTCTTTTTAAGGAGTTCACAAATCTGATCTAAATTTAATTTCCAACCATGAATAAAACCCAAATCATCATGCACATTAAAATTAACCACAAATAAAAATATCGTGGGATCCAATCACATAAAACATAATTGCGTGACCATAATAACGGGACAAGAACACTGCAAAACAAGGGTTATCGAGTTCTACGTTCTATCCAACAACAACATGCATGAATAGATTTAACTGGATAACATGGCTAGTTCAATCCGTACGCAGTATCAAAGAAAACCAATCGCTCTAATACCAATTGATGGAGACATAAATACAGGATCGTTTCATATTGCATATAGATTGAACAAAATAATTTTTCTAAAATTCTATAAGAATAAAGAGATTTCACCTTTGTGGATCATGTAGAAGATCCATATGAGGAGACTATGGTTTGAAAGCATCAGATTGCGATTTGGTCAGATTTTTTAATTCTCGCTGGGCTGCGAAAATCGATTATTTTCGCCACCGAAACGACTTCTGATCATCCTGATTTTTCGCGCAACAAAAGTAACTTTGCGTTCCGAACGACTTATCTAAAAATCAACCCGATCCAACGGTGCGATCAAAAGTTACGATTGATTTACGATTGCAGTACCGAAAACCTAAAGATCTTCTATCGTATTCTTTCCGCCATCAAATCTTGCACCGAGTGTGGGCTACGGTATCACAAAGATTTTCTCCTCTCTCAATAGAACAAACCCTAACTCATGAAAATTATTGTTATAATGAGGAGACAAGGCCGGCGTATATATAAGGCTAAGATAGGGACCTTAAGGAGAAATAACTGTTTGAGCTTCCTATGGAAAGTTGGAATCCTAATTCCACTGTGAATTAGTTCATTCCATAAATTATAATTCACACCACTAAAGACTTATAATTACACTCCCGTCCTTATCTCAAAATTATATTTCGAGCTCCTTATTCTTAAATACTTATTATTCTCCCAACGTTAAGATTACATATAACCATCATTTAAATTAAATTACTAACAATTATATTTAAATGACTTCTTAATCCTTGAGCCTACCATTTAACGTTTTTGACATGTCGGATTAACATAATCCACCAACAGGATTTGACATGATCAAAACTTATAAGTTTCTCAAGGGGCTATCATCAATCCCTGTACCAGGACGTGGATTCCGTCAATAATTAATATTCATCATACATATAGTGTCGTCATCCAATTCACGAAGATTATTGATCCATAAATGAGTCTCACTCTTAATGAGTCAAAACAACAAACACTACATATATATGTCTTTTAATTATTTCAAGATTAAGAGCATAAGTAATCATAATAACCATGGGATTTTAAATTGTTTTATATAGTCAGTATAAAAAACAATTAACCCAAACTGGTCCTATTCAATACACACAAAGTGTACTAGCACAACGAGTTAAAACTATACCACTTCCTGTAGTTAAGATAAACTACTAAAACTTGTGCTAAAATCCTACCGATGGGTGTCCAATTCCATCTAAGATTGTGAACCATTAAACTTATATTCCACAAGAACCGATGATATGATTTTCTATGTGTAAGCTTTACTCTACACGCCAAATCATCTACTATATGGAATAAAAGACACACATGCACAATATTTACATAATTAATATAATGCAACCATTGCCAATAAAGATTCTCATTAAAATAGCAAAACCAGCTTATAACATATCCTAACCAATAAGAAAATTATGACTTTTAGTATATCACTCTAACAATAGGATGTGTCAGCCTAGTACACGTAAATTTCTGCATGTTTTGCTGACCGCCAGTCATGAGATTCGTGAACAAAAGGCCTTGCTATATACACCAACTTTTGGTTTGGCAAGTACGGTCAGAGGCTTTTCAACCCCTGCCTCTAGAAATTCCTCACTTATAGCCATTAGTGTGAATTTCCCTGTCACTATTTCCATGGAAAACAACTCTAAGATGAGAGAACTTCCCGATTTTCAAAATGTTTTCCGAAAATGAGTTGTTTCCCAAAATAAGTTTTCAAAATAATTTTCAAAACTAGAAGGTTATAAGGGCACCCTAGGAATGTACATTCCTACCTTAAACCTGTCCATGGGGCTCTCAAGTTATTGCTATCGGTTTGTTTTCGCCTAAACACCAAAAAATGGTTTTCTATTTTATTTTCCTATCGAGTCATACTTTTTCGAGAATTATGCAACCCATGGCAAAATATTGATATCCTGGTCAAATCCCCAATTTCTTTTTCCATATTCTTCACCCAACTTAGATTATCTACTATTAGCACCGACTGGCTAGTAAATATAAAACCAGACAATTCACGAGATCAGACTCACCACTGATCATGACTCCTCGTCGCAACTCCGAGCTACCAATCGATCAAACTGGGGCGAACAATACTTAGGGTAATCATTGTAACGCCCCAAATCCCATTAAGAGGATTTCTCCTCCGGGACCCGGTTCGTTACTGGTGCCGTACGTCGACAGCATTTTAACTGAGCAAAACTCCTGTGTAAAACATAGAAATCCATAAACTAAACGACAAGAATGTTTCGAGTTCACAAACTTTATCCACAAAAGAAAACGAAGCACTACAATTCAACAACTAGCCTCCAACGAGGTCCCAAGTACAACATTTTTCCAATTTCCACATACAATAATATTAGTAAGGGTTCAATACATGTATCACTAACAATATAACAACCATGGGTTTTATACAAGAATCTAATACATCTTATTGACAAAATTCTAAGAGTAATGGTAAAGAGGCAGTCTAAGAGGACGCATCTTCATTCTCCCATTTCCCAGAAAAACCTGCAGAGAAATCTGGATGGAAAGTAATTGGGGTGAGTCAAACAGACTCAGTGGGAATCATATATATATATATATAATGGGCTTTGTGTGAAAGACAATGTTCAGAAAATATTTTTGTAAAATAACATGGATTCCCTCTCATATGTATACATAGATAGTAGCTAAGAATGAAGCCTTTTCTTTAAAAACCCGCGTATAATGCATACTCGATATAAAATGGAATCCTATGGCACAATTAACGTATTTCATCTCATAAATCTCAAGAATAGTCTCGTAAATCACACCACTATCCAAGCGTACAACCAGGTCTGCATTTCGTGGCCTTTCAACCACGCGGCAGCAGGGCCTCCCGTTATTTTTCGTGCACGGTTTCGGGTTTGCACCCAGGAGCTCTCTGTCCTAACTTATAGTCTCAATCGTTAGAGACGAACCTGGGACCTACCATGGACTTGTGCTAGCTTATGATGTCAATAACATATCAACCGGCTCATTTAGATAGTAATTGTGCCATAAAACATGATTCCCATTAATCACATAGAACATGTATAATGCAACCAATAGAAAATATTTCATATCCACGATTTATAACATCATAACAACTCGTAGGCGAAGGTTTAACATAAAGAATCCACCATTTGAGCCCTTAAGGATAAGTATTAAATTTTTATAACAGGAATTATTAACAATTGATAGGGTTCTAAGTGGGTTTTCATGTGAACCAAGAGAATAGCCATAATTTCTTGTTAAAACATGTATTTTAATATATATGTAGGCTATTCGAATCATTAATTTCAACGCCAAAGCGGCACACAACATATACTCAAGAAACCCATTTTACATTTCTATAACCAAATATAACATCACTTGAAACCAACGAAAGAAATTTCATATCCAGCATTCTAAATAGTTTAATAACTTATAAACAATGGTTTAGTAACATAAAATCACCACTTGAGCCCATACAAGTAAACATTTGGCTTAGTAAAATAATTCATCAACCATCAAATGGGCTCCAAATGGGTTTTGTGCAAAATCCAGTGAATAGCCTCAATTTCTTGTTGAAACACATATTTTTAACGACAAACAAGCTATCCGAATAACCAATTTCGATGTAAAGGCGTAGTTTCACATAATTCCCAAAACCCATGTAGAAACTAGGTATATATGTGTATAAACATAGGGAGGAATGGTAATCAAGTAATAATAAGTTGTAAAATAGAGTTTAATGTTAGATTCCCACCTCAAGGAAGTTAGGTCGTCATACTTGAAGGGCTGAACCGAGCTAAGAACCGCTGAATCGCAAAATCCCCAATTCTATGCTTTGTGCCCTAGACATGGAGGAAAGAAGGGTGAAGAAGATGAAGATGGAGGTTTTTTTATGGGTTGAAATATAGATGACAACCTCTCCGAAACCCCTTAGAAATGAGCTCTCAACTCTCTCTAACTCCCTCTTAAAGTTGTGGCTCGAAAAAGGGGGAGGAGGGGGCTTAAAATGGCGTAAAAATGGCCAAAACCGACTTACTGTTGTACCATGATCAATCATGGTCTCCCCATGATCGATCATGGAGTCCACTGCCAGCACATGCATTTTGGATCCGGAGCACTGTTCGTATTTTGGTAATAATTTCTTGCTCGGAACATCGATTGAGGTGATCTTTATGTCCACGGAAATATAATTCAAAGATCTACAACTTGCTAGGAGGAAATATTCCCAAATTATGGATGAATAAATTTCAGAAATTCATAGAAGGCAGCGCTCTGTCGACGCGCTACTGAATGAACATATTTTAGCAACTCGCGTACTTTGCACATTGTTTTGACCCACGAAAAGTGTGAATTAGCTTTCGGTCAATACATGAAAGTTGTAGGTTGTATCAAAGTCTAAACATAGGCTCAAACGGCGGCTTAATCAAACAAGTAACTAAGAAGTTACGATACCTCGAAGTTGGCAAAAATTAAGAAATCGCGTAAAGTGAAAACACGAGACTAACACCTCGATTTCGATTTGGACCACCCGAATTATGAAACGATCATTCCCACAAACTTGATAAGCCTAATATGATTTGCCAGAGGTGTTGGATCAGCTAACAAGGGTCCAAAAGCAAAAGTTCATGCCCTAACGAAGATTAAGCATTAACCGGGCTTAAGAAGAGGATAAACTTGGGAATGGAATGTGGGGTATTACAATCTCCCCTTCTTAAGAAATTTCTTCCTCGAAATTTGTATGGGAAATTTTCCTAATAAAACCAATCTTCAATTCTCACTCAATTTCGCTTCCTTAAGAAAATATCTAATGTTTAAAATGAAAACTTTGTCCATGGAGGACTGAATAACATTTGTTTTACTCAAGAATGAATGAGGAACAAATTCTTTGGCACACATGACTTCCTAAATATAATGCACATCAAAGATTGAGAAAATATCCATAATCGACTGTTCTAGTTTCTTAAGAATGTCAAGCAATTAAAGTACGAACAATCATATAGCGGCCCATGCCAAACATAAATGATTCTCAACCCGTATTTCACACGTCATGGTGCTTACTTACCAGGAATATATCTTACAGGTGATCTCTTGATTGGATAGAGTGTGACTCTCTCTCAGAGTTACATGGCCGACAATTTGTCTTATCCACAAAAGTTGAGAGAAATGAAAGGGTTAATGGCTTTCAACTATAAAAACAGAGTCTACGGTACCGAATTCTCCATTCGCACTCCAGTCCCCCCCTCTCATGTAGTGAAACAATTGATTAAGAATTCAAACAAGAGAGTTATAGGCAAGAAAACAAGGAAACTGCACTGATTGTGAAGCTAACTAGGTCTTATAGACATTAAGGAGATCAACTCTTATGGTTTGCTCAAAAAGCAAGGCAATCTATTTGCGGAAATATCTTTCTCGAGAGTTATAGACGAAACATGCAAACTAAGGAAGTTTAGTTATACTCAGAATTGAGATTCACTATACCTAATCAAATGCCGCTCCCCTCCTTAGAGGATTGGTTGCTAATTTGTATCAATCGAATAGTTCGAACTTAGAAAATTTGCTATGGTCCCTACAAGACTTTTAAAGAAAAGATGGAAGGTCACATAGGTATCATCATATTGATCTGCACATCAGGAAGGTAGGGCATTCACTGTCAAGAATCAAGGCATAAAAATAATAGCTGCTCCGAATGAAGTTCTCATCACTTTTTGAATCTGCCTTCCTTAAAGATTAAGGATTCAAGAAGGAGGTGGGTCCTAATTCTACCACTACTCCCCAATAAAACCATTGTATAATTTCTAGCTCAGGGAACCAATCAATGGTATTTTTGATGACACGCAAGAGGAATCTTAAGTCGAATCTACTGGCTCATTCACTAAGAAGCTGTATCAACTATGATTTAGCCAATAATGTCCTCCCGCTACGCATTCTAATAAACTCTCCCCCTAGCTGGAAGAAGTGAAAACTAGACTCCAAATGGGTACGAAGCTTGCTCTCCATCGCAACGTAAAATAAGACGGATGCATATCTAGCTTACAATCGATCTATTAAGGGAATCTAAAAACAACTCCTTATTCTTATTCTTACAAGACAAGTACATCTTGGATGAGTAAAGGAAGGACATATTAAGAAGATTCATGTTTACTTCTAGTCCGAGCTCTAAATTTTTTGACACACCATGAAATTCTAGTCATACTTATCAGCATTCAAATGAGAAGATGAGGATCTTAACAACTTCGTGAGACTGAGGAAATGTACAGGAATCAAATATCTCACCGTCTAGAACAATTTTTATAGGTTCGGTTTCTCTACCTCCTAACACTTATCAAAATAGGACCTTTCATCGATACACTCTATCTTAACTTCAATATGGTTATACAAGTACTGCTGTTCTAACGATCATGAGGATAGTCATATGCGAGGTTAATAAATGAGGACGGTGTATTAGACAGGCTGAATGACATAACCAAGACTCCAGAATGACTATAACAGATCTGAATCGTTGTTTTGAGATGTTTGTCTTATGGATGCATAATTGATGAAAAATTGATCGTAATTCAATCTTAGAAAAGGAATAAGCATTCCAAAACTAGCTGAATTGATCCTCTATGCATGCAAGAAATGCTTTACTTTAATAATGAGTCGACAATGGTTAATATAGAAACATAGTGATTCATCTACCCTTTTTGGCAAACGTAACGGGTACTCCCTGTGGAGATAAGCTGCGTGGAAAGAATCCCTTGGATACAAGATAACTTAGATGAATGTGAGCTTACTAGGTTTTGTTAGAGCCAAATAGTAGGGTGCAATAGGGATAGGTGTGGCTCCTAGTACCAAATCAACATCAAGTTCAAATTTCCCAGTTTCAAACTGGTGGACCGGTATGCCCATTTTGGGAGACCGGTCCGCAGACCACAAAGTCCCCATTTTGGTTCATCTCTTTTCTCCAATCGAGGTTTGGACAATCCTTTCCGATTACCTGCCCAACTCCTCAAACCTGAGGTGATAACTCTTAACCATCATTTCATTCTAAATCAAACCATAAAACTCATCTATCTTTGCTCTACTATAAGCATCTGACATATATCCAATGTAGAGGATTCTATTGAACTAAGCCCACTTAGTGATTACATTAGATTCACCAAATGGATTTACATTAGCGCAATGTACTACCCTCAAGTTCTAATAAAGCAAAACCAACCTGCCCGTACTTAGAGCATTCAGAATCTTCTGTTGGAACCCAATATAATAGGGTCACACTTCAACAGCCTCAGTCTTGGATGACTCGTAAAACTACAGTAGTTACGGGTGGTTAAACTCTTATAAGTAATAAACTTCATCATTTTTCCATCCTTAAGGGTCAGGCTAGATAATAGCCACATCATTTCAACGTTTGGGGGTGTTTCTTGGAACTCTAGTGCAGATGGGACCGACAATGCTATTCTGTAATAATCCTTCAAGAACCCGGTAAACTTATAGCAACAGGTAGAGTAAAGTGACATGATATTTGAAAGGTAAGGCGAAAATTCAAGGAGTAAAAGAAATGAACATTTTGGGTGGAACTCAATTAATCATAGCGTTTTCAGTTCTAGTTAGCGGTAGCTGACTAAAGATTTATGGTATAGTCATCCGTTGCGTAGTAGTTAACTATAGTATAACCCAATAGTCCCTCTACTGCTATACTAAAAACCAAAACCGATTCCTTGAGCTTTTCCCCAATTACCAATACGATAAGATGAACATGATTTATACAAAATGGAATCCCTTAATCTACCCCACTCTCGACGAAGGAAAATGAAACTTATGCCTCTGATACCCACTTGTAGGCAAAGGTTTAACATAAAGAATCCACCACTTGAACCCTTAAGGATAAGTATTAAATTTTTATAACAAGAATTATTAACAATTGATAGGGTTCTAAGTGGGTTTTCATGTGAACCAAGAGAATAGCCATAATTTCTTATTAAAACATGTATTTTAATATATATGTAGGCTATTCGAATCATCAATTTCAACACTAAAGCGGAGCACAACATATACTCAAGAAACCCGTTTTACATTTCTATAACCAAATATAACATCACTTGAAACCAACGGAAGAAATCTCATATCAAGCACTCTAAATAGTTTAATAACTTATAAACAATGGTTTAGTAACATAAAATCACCACTTGAGCCCATACAAGTAAACATTTAGCTTAGTAAAATAATTCATCAACCATCAAATGGGCTCCAAATGGGTTTTGTGCGAAATCCAGTGAATAGCCTCAATTTCTTAATGAAACACATATTTTTAACGATAAACAGGCTATCCGAATAACCAATTTCGATGTAAAGGCGTAGTTTCACATAATTCCCAAAACCCATGTAGAAACTAGGTATATATATGTGTATAAACATGGGGAGGAATGGTAATCAAGTAATAATAAGTTGTAAAATATAGTTTAATGTTAGATTCCCACCTCAAGGAAGTTAGGTCGTCATACTTGAAGGGCTGAACCGAGCTAAGAACCGCTGAATCGCAAAATCCCCAATCCTATGCTTTGTGCCCTAGTCATGGAGGAAAGAATGGTGAAGACGATGAAGATGGAGGTTTGTTTATGGGTTGAAATATAGATGAAAACCTCTCCGAAACCCCTTAGAAATGAGCTCTCAACTCTCTCTAACTCCCTCTTAAAGTTGTGGCTCGAAACTGGGGGAGGAGGGGGCTTAAAATGGCGTAAAAATGGCCAAAACCGACTTATTGTTGTACCATGATCGATCATGGTCTCCCCATGATCGATCATGGAGTCCACTGCCAGCACATGCATTTTGGATCCGGAGCACTGTTCGTATTTTGGTCATAACTTCTTACTCGAAATTCCGATTGAGGTGATCTTTATGTCCACGGAAAGATAATTCAAAGATCTACAACTTCCTAGGAGGAAATATTCTCAAATTATGGATGAATAAATTACAGAAATTCGTAGAAGGCAGCGCTCTGTCAACGCACTACCGAATGAACAGATTTTAGCAACTCGCGTACTTTGCACACTGTTTTGACCCACGAAAAGTGTGAATTAGCTTTCGGTCAAAACACAAAAGTTGTAGGTTGTATCAAAGCCTAAACATAGGCGTAAACGGCAGCTTAATCAGACAGGTAACGAGGAAGTTACAATACCTCAAAGTTGGCAAAAATTAAGAAATCGCATAAAGTGAAAACACGAGACTAACACCTCGATTTCGATTCGGACCACCCGAATTATGAAACGATCATTCCCACAAACTTGATAAACCTACTATGATGTGCCTGAGGTGTTGGATTAGCTAACAAGGGTCCAAAAGCAAAAGTTCATGCCCTAACGAAGATTAAGCATTAACCGGGCTTAAGAAGAGGATAAACATGGGAATGGAACGCGGGGTATTACAATCATGGTGAAGCCTCTTGTACATCGAATCCGTCGCCTGGTCCCGTTCTCCCACAAACTGAGGGTGGTGCCTTAACCCTTGAATATCTTTAACATCTAATTAGGATCCAGTCTATGGCCATCGTGAAGAATCACCAAGTGGTCACTCAAGCCCGCCTTGATGCCCTAATCACAGCCATAGCACCTGCTGAACCAAACCAACCCAATCCAAACCCATACCCAACTATAGACACCCCGATCCGTGACCCCCGCAAGAACCTTAACGACCTTCGAGAACTACTGTTTCTGGAGTCCGGGCCCCACCCGATCACCCGAAACTACCCCGAAAGGGTTTTGTCGGCCAAACAAACCTAATTTTAACAGGATTGTCGCACGACATATCAGTGTGTCACGCGACAATCACTGGTATGTCGCGCGACAAACTCCCGACACCAGACCATCTACTCTCTGACACATCAGTCTGTCAAAAACATCACTTCAGCCTTTTGTCGTGCGACATTGTACACTATGTCGCGCGACACTTGCCCCTTTTGGGGAAATGTCGCGCGATAATCCTCCCCGAGCAGTATAAATAGGCCAACACCCCCAAGGGTTAGGGACATAACTTGGGATCTGAGAATTCTAAGCTTTAAATCTGATTTTCTAGTCTTTCGTCAAGTTTTTTCTGTTATAATCTTATTTCTGAGGAGTTATCGAATCTATTCTCGACACTCGACGTGTCCCGTCTCTGGAATTGAATTCTCGAAAATATCTGAAGAAGGAAAAGATCATTATCGCCAGAGATCACTCCGCCGCATTATATTTTCTTTCTTATTTATTATTCTCGTCGGGAAGGTAAAGAAAATCTCTGCTAGTATTTAAATTATATACCTGTGTACTTGTTTTACTTATGTTGTTCAGTCCACGTTTTATTTGAATAAACTTATTGCCAATTTACAAAGTAGTCTACCGTTTTCAAAACAAAAGACCCTGATCAAACTATTTCCAAAATCAGAAGAATAAGTACATCATCATCCGGATAACATTCTGTTTTCAAAACCCGGATTGATAAGACTTATCTAGGAATTAAAATCAACATATCCTGTCTTTTCTATAGACTACAACGTGTCTGATGAAACTCCCCTCAAAGAGTTCTAGTTCCATATTAAAGTAGTCCCGACACAAAATCCAAACTGTTACAAAAGTAATCACAACACGAGAAAACCATCATTATCTGAGGAAATAATGCGGGACACTCTTTCAAAATAAAAGATTTTGTCATTTGTATTTACATCTTTCAATAATAAAAACATCATATCTCGGAACACAAAGGTTTTTATCCCTTTCCCCGCTTTTTCCCAGAAATTAGGGTTTTTCACTTAGAAAGTAGTAGACTGCCAGTAAAAGCATCCAAGTTTTTCAACATAGAATAAACGTATAAGACCATTAGAGACCGAAAGGGCGGAATGGGTGCTTAACACCTTCCCAAACCGTAATATAGTTTTCGAACCCTACAGAATCCTAGTTTCGTAGACAAACGTGTAAAGAAAGGCTTATCTGTAGCCTTTCCCCTTACACAACTATTTTGTCCGTTTTCTCGTAAAACGTACTAGCAACTCTGAACGAACCCTCTTGCATCTAGAAATAGGATAGAGGGACACCTGATATGAATTATCAACAAACATAGAAGCAAATGGAACAACGGAATTCTTTCCGATGTTTCAGACGCCCAAGGACGAGAACGAGACCTGGGGGTCGCATTTGCGGATTTTCACAGTGGCGACTCTGCTGGGGAGTATTAGAAAACTAGACTCTTATATGTGGACTTTTGTTTATTTGTTGATTATCTGCTTTTACTGCTTTCCCTACTAGTGTTAATTGATTGAGAAGAAACCTTTTTCTAAAAATGGAAGTTTTGAAAAATGCGTAATAAAGATAATGATATTTGTGAAACCAACCTTTCAAAGCTTTACACACACTTTCACAAATCATGCATTGGTTCTACGAGTGTGACTTTACCCCAAACCCTCGGAAGTATTATAAGTGAGTAGGGAGTTGGCTTGCTTGGGCCAACATAAACCGAAAGCATTTACTTCCACTCTCCTTGGCCAAGTACGCCCCAGAGGTATATCGAGTGACAAGAACACTCACGTACCCGGGAAGTATATCAAAAGGCTCTTGCACGTACCCACCCCTGGGGTATATCGCAAGGTCTTGCCAAATAGGAGGGAGCCTGAAGCCTTAACCGTTCGTACACCTGCGCTGCATATAAGATCGAGTCAGTTAAAACACTTGTTAAAACAGCTATAGGGGATGTACCACCTTACGGCTTACTTTATAACACCTTTTTAAAACCCAAATCTTTTCTCGACAATTTTTAGTGGTTCTTTTGGCAAAAATTGAGTCGCATCATAGTCTTCCTTCATCTTCGCCACGTGGTTTCATCTACAGCCGTAATACGATGATAGTTTGGAAGGTTGGGCCGGTCGAGATCATACCGGAAGATTAGTGAGACCAAGTACACCCGAAATGGCTGATAGACGCGAGAATCAAGAGACAGATCAGAGCCTAGCCGAGGCATCTGCAGCTCAACCAACTTTGGCCGAGATGCATCGTTTGCTAATGACCGTCAGCATGAATCTAGCAAACCTCACGAACGAGCAACAGAGTACCTGAGTCCGAGTAGAAGAGTTGTCAGACGGACGGGCCGCACCACTGGGGTTTGAACGGCTACCACCGAATCGAGATCAGAACCAAGGACAGTCATCACAAATGCTTCCCCCGGTCCAAGGAACTAATCCACCCCAAATGGGCCTTATCATAGCCGGTCCCGTTCAAACCGATCCCAATAATCAGAACCAATGGGCCCCCAATTCAGGCCCCACTTACCAACAACAAGAGCCACCCATCATCTGGCCGCAACCTCAACAAGGCCTTAATCCCCAATACCAACCATGGCCACAAATCCCTGCAAGACCTATTCCACCACCGGCCTCAGTAGCCCCTCCTAATGAGTACCCAGACATCAACCGACTTCGGGCAGTGTATGCAGAATAGGTTATAGCGCGGGAACAGCCCGACGAGGTGTCGAGAGAGAGTGAAGAAATGAAGAAACTAAAGGAGCAGATGAAAGTTCTGCAAAGCGGTATTTCCTTAATAAAAGGGGCAGACGAGATCATAGATATGAATGCCTTCTCCCTCTACCCAGAAGCAAGACTACCCCAGGGATTCAAGCTCCCTTCCATCACCAAATTTACAGGGACCACGTCCCCCAAAACCCATCTTCAATCCTACATCAGATCCATGCAAGTGTCCGGCTGTGGAGAGCCGGAGCTGGCTCAGGCCTTTCACATGACTCTCGCGGGGGCCGCCCTGAGATGATTTTTTGACCTGGAGAGACACCACACAAAGACTTGGGGAGATATTGTCAAGGAGTTCATGAGTAAATACTGGTCCAACGAAGATCTGGAAATTACCCGCAAACACCTGGAAATGGCCAAGGAAGGCGAGAAAGAGAGCTTCAGCGACTTTGTCACACGCTGGAGAGAGATGGCCTCCCAAATGTCCAAACGGCCTAACGAAGAAGAGCAATTGGAAATCATACAGAAGAATTTCACTTCAGCTGTATTGAGTTGTATGGGAAAGCATGTATTCCCACACTTCAGAGCCCTGTTGAGTATGGGGTCGCAAGTAGAGGAAGAATTGGCCAAAAAGGCAGAGACAGATACCAAGAAAGCCTCATACACTAGAAGAAAGACAACCACCCCGGTCGTAAACCAACTAAGCTCATACCCCTTCCAGCAACCACAAACACCTCCGATGAATTGGCCCACACAAGGTGATTCTTCAAGCACTGAGGTTAAGAGAAGAAGGAACTTCTGCACCCTTCCCACTACCCTGGTCAAAAGCCTAGAACTACTCCGAAATGCCGGACTAATCACCCCACTCAATCCACGCCCCCCACCAAACCCTATTCTCAATACTTGGAGAATGACCGAGAACTGTGTATACCATCAAGCGGCGGGCCATGACACGGAACGTTGTTTAGCTCTTCGCCATCGTATTCAAGACCTAATCGAGGCCGGAACCATTCCCGCACCCGGCGGGCCCAATGTTACTAATAACCCCCTTCCCAATCATGCCCCACCTGCGGGAATTAACGCCTTAACCACGGATGAAGAAGGGTTTGACCCCGTAGGGCTCATTCGAGACGACCCAGCTTACGAGTCACCCGCTATACCACCAGAAAAGACTCGAGTTGCCCCAGGTTTCAATCCAATAATTGACCAATGGATGGATAAGATGAACTTCCTACCCGAACAGGGTCTAGGAAAGGCCAACCAGGGGATCCCACAACCTCTTACAATTAAAACCAATCCCGGAAAATCTTGGATAGGATGGACCCAGGATAAGAAAAAACAGCCATGGAATCCCCGAGGCCTTCCCAAGGAGACAATCTGTATGACAGAGACCTCCCCCAAAACTTTCAGTTGGTTGGCAGAACCAGGATCATCAAAAACCTCAGAGGGGTCAGACCCAGCATCCCTCTGGATACAGCAGATTATTCGTTCGGGAAGGGTATACCAGCCACCACTAACAGATACCGAGAAATCACCACCTCCTAAGGAAATAGGAGAAGATCGAGTTCTGGAACAGTTGAAGAAAACTCAAGCACACATCACCATTTGGGGCCTCTTGGTTGCCTCCAAACCTCACAGGACTGCCTTCATCAAACTCCTAGACGAGGCCGTCATATCACCAGATTCCACACCAGAACAACTACCAAACATGATCGGGTCGCTTATAAAAAGAAGTCTGTCATTCTCAGATGAAGACTTATCTCCATTGGGAAGGAAACACAGCCTGGCCCTCCATATCACTGTCCGAACCCGAGAAAAAATCCTGCCACAAGTCCTCATCGACAGCGGGTCAACTATAAACGTTTGCCCCTCGAAGACCGCCAGATGCATGGGTATCTTGGATTCAGAGCTTTCTCCATAAGCCGTAACCGTCAGGGCCTACGACAACACCAGGAGGGCCGTTCTGGGTTCTCTGAAGCTTGATCTCATGGTCGGTCCCAGAAACTTTCCAGCCGACTTTCAAATCATAGACATTCCCTCCAGTTTTAACCTCCATTTGGGAAGAGCATGGCTACACGACATAGGAGCACTCCCCTCCTCCTTACACCAGAAGATCAAGATACCGTTCGAAGGGAATATAATCACCATCCAAGGAGATCCTGAAAGGACCTTGGCAGATCTAAAGTTACCAGTATTGGGCATAGGGAGTTAGAGCATACAGCTGGGAGGCTTTTCTTACGAGCCTCAAGTACAAGCTCTCACCACCCAAAGAATCGAGTATCTACCCCCTGACAATATCCCCGGTCTCAGCACCAAGATCACAAATATGCTGAGGATGATGAAATACTTACCTGGAGCCAGTCTGGGAATGGGACAGCCGGGATTACTTCAAGCCTTGGAACTGGTAACGAGGTACGAAAGGGAAGGTTTGGGGTACCAACACACCGAAGAAGACAACCAAGATAAAAAGGGTCGAGGGCATCAGTATCCAAGTTTTAGCTCTCTGAATGGGTTTTTCGTTAAAGAAGGAGAGGACTTCCCCTTTTGCGGCTTTCAGGAGACTTGGAGAAACAGCGGCAGAGAAAACCTTCCAGGATGGAAAATCTTCTATGAAGAGGATCTTTATATCAAGGAAAACGTTATACACAGTTTCTCTACCAAGTTGACGATCGGGCCGAGGGAAGAAAATGAAGACAAGGAAGATAAAGATGAAGAAATGATCGGAGATCTCTTCGACATCATGGCTCTAGGGGATAATGAGCCAAGAGACGACCCTGTACACTTGATACATGCTGATCCGGATTGCCAAGAAAAGGGGGAAAATAGTGAAATTATAAGGGTGAGAGATAAGAGTGAGGGTAATGCTAGGGAGGAGTCACTCCTAGATTTACTTTTTAAACTTGTACCTGTAAGCACTATTATCAATGAAGAAAACTCTGTTTTGCGTTATCCTGTTGATGATAATTCTGTAATTGCTTATATGGAGTTGGAAAGACTAAACGAACACCCTGAGCAGGAAGAGCAACGTATACAGAGCGAGGAAGGAGACACTCTTGTAATTAATCTCGGGACGGAAGAGGAAAGGAAAGAGGTCCGTATTGGGGCAAGTCTAAGTGAGACAGAAAGAGAGGAATTCACACAAACTCTGAATGAGTACGTGGATATCTTTCCTGGTCCTATGCCGATATGCCAGGTTTGAACAGCCAGATTGTCATACACGAGATACACACCAAGCCAGAATTTAGGCCCGTCAAGCAGAAGTTGAGAAAACTTACACCGGAATGGTCCCTAAAAGTAAAAGAAGAAGTGATGAAACAACTGAGTGTAGGTTTCTTACGGGTGATCGAGTACCCTTCATGGTTAGCCAACATTGTGCTCGTCCCAAAGGCAAATGGGAAAGTCCACATGTGCGTAGATTACCGAGATCTCAATAAGGCTTGCCTAAAAGACGATTTCCCATTACCCAACATTGATTTAATAGTGGATAATACCGCTAACCATGCCTTGAAATCATTCGTGGACGGTTTTGCCGGGTATAACCAGATCAAGATGCACCCGGATCACCAGGAGAAAACAACATTCATCACACCGTGGGGAACATACTGCTACACCATTATGCCATTCTGTCACACCCCGATTTTTGAAAAATAAAAAAAATTAAAAAATTAATAATAATAATAATAATAATAATAATAATAATAATAATAATAATAATAATAATAATAATAATAATAATAATATGTATATGTATATGTATATCACTAAAGACAAAATTCAACTTATATCTTGTACTTCCAAATACCAGGGGTGAACGGCAAATAACCACTAAATAATAAAATACAAAATAACATAAAATAAAATAAAATCCACCACACAAACTAATCATTATACTCAATAAGCTAAATCATTCATTATAAAACTTTTATCCAAAATAAATCCATTCAAGATATATCCCATAATAAGATAACATTACATTAAAAGTCTCCAACTTTAGCCAAATAACTAATAAAAATACCATGGTCAACTATATAAAAAAAAACATCCATACATAATATCTAATTGATAAACTCCATCGTTCGGCTAGTAAAATAAAACAACCCAAATGAAAACATGAAGCCAAAGTACAAGGGGTGTAAGTCCATCCTAAGCGAGCAATCTCCCTTCCGGCGTCTATCTCTCTAGATTGTCCTGTTTGGCTACGCTCATAAAAGAACGCACCCAAGAAGCATGGAGACAACTTGGGTCAGTACTACATACTGGTATGAGTTGATTTGTTTCACCCAACTATGTCCATGATGCAATTTTCATAAATACAAATTTTTAACAGAAATAATCATGAGACAAGACATGTAATTCCACATCCTTATCGAGACAAAGTCACAGTTCCTCGATAAAAAGGTGGCAGTTAGTTTCTTGTCACATTCATCCATAAAACTTTAAAATAATAACTATCAAAATTCTATGGTAGACCAATCCTGCACAAAAGAAGTCAGTAACAAGGATAACATCTACATCACAAAACAAACTGCTGCAGTAAAAATTGTTTGTTTCTGCCCAAACCGTACGGAATTTTGAAAAACTTAAAACACGAAAAATGTTCAGAATGATGATTTCTACAAATACTCGCGAAAGATGACAACAATTGACCGTTTAATAACCCAAAACATTGATTCAATACAGACTCGTTTTATAAACGAGATTCAACTATAAGTTCTAAACGATAAGGAATTAAAGGAAACTCAACACATAAAAAAAAATGAGCATAATTCAATTTTATTCTATGTTCACGTGCTAAAATTTTCATTTAGAGATTCAATCATATGTACAAATTTAAACAAAGAAAAAGTCATATACTCCTAATCTACTAGACTCTTTGGTTAGCGTGTGCACCTTAATTACATACCACCTCGCCATACTCTCCCATGGCATACACAGATCATCCTGCCCTGTGTCTCCCCATATAGATAGCGGCCACTCCGAACCGGAACTCGCACGGGCATATCGTCTAAAGTTCCGACCTTCTTTGGAAGGCTAACTATACGTTCGCGCGCTAAATACTCGCCCTTCAGCGAGAATATTGCAACTATCCACTCATCTAACCAACAATAGAATGAGTGTACAACCATCTCAAGTCCACATGAGCATGTAAAAATTTATAAGAAATTTCCATTGGCTACACCAACGTTTTATTCAATCAAAACAAAAATCATTCGGGACTTTCTCACCCAATTCTTGTATAACAAGTCCCAAATCCATCATATAAAGGAGCAGTGGTGTAATTAAGGAATTTTCCTAGGTTTCTGGTCAATTTTAAGAACCCTAATCAAATTACACCAAAATCATAAGTTAAATTGCACACAAACAAAATAAGAACACAAACAAACAAAACAAGAACACAAACAGAACTTATAATCGACACAGCCACCAACTTCACATAAATTCTGGGAATTATTCAACAATCCAAAAATTCCATAAAAATTATACAAGATATCCTAATGTGTCTGGAGTCATATCCAATTGGATTCAACTAAAAATCATTTATAGTTTAGAAGTTATAAATGTTTTGGTGACAGATATACAATCTGTCTAGCATCAGATTCTGCAGTGCACTGTTTTTGTAAATTCCATATCTCTCAACATAAAAATCATATTCAATCAATTCCAAAGCCCAGATTCTCATAAAACATGATATTAACTTCTCTAATTTTTCCAGATTTTTACACGAGAGATAAGTGTCCCAAACGAAATCCTATATACACATGTAAGACAGCAATCTGATTAACACTAGGTATCTTAATACACTAGTTTAGTAAAATCTATATCTCCCAAATTAAAAACCCTAGAAATTCAATTCCAAAGCCAAAATTCTTCTAACTCATATTATTAATCTATGGATTTTTCTCAGATTTTTAATAAGAGCATATAACTGAAATTCTTTATCAAGAAACTTACAACTAATTGAGCAAAAACACAATAACCCTTTTTCACAAAAATTAGGTCAAGCGAAAATCAAAACATGTATGAATAGAAACCATTAGAAAAGGGTGAGAATCACTCACCTAAATTATCGATAAATGGAGAAAGATCTCTTGAAACTAAGAAACAAGAATAATCGTTGGCAATCGTATCTCTTCTATGCCCTAGCCAAGTCGTCTCTTCTCCCCTTTTCCTACGTGCATTGTTTTTTTTTCTTCTCTCCTTCTCCAAATAGAACTAAATATATTATTATTAAATAGAGAATGGGTTTAAGGCTTTAACTTAAATCTTATAATATTAGGGCTTATACATACTAGATAAACTTGGCCCACTTCCTAATACATGTTGGATTAGGAAAACTAATTAAACTAAAATATAAGACTCATTGATTTATTATAGTAGGCTATAATAATAATATTATATAGAACCCATCCAACTCATGAATGTAGAAAATAAATAAATACAACATAATTAAAATTATGTAGACACTTAATTTGACATTACCATAATACCCATATAATATGCATATATATATACATATATAAGTAAAAACTAGAAATTTATGGGTCTTACACATTCAGGCTGAAGAATGCCGGAGCAACATATCAGAGGGCAGCAACAGCTATCTTCCACGACATGATCCACAAAGAAGTAGAAGTATATGTGGACGACATGATCATCAAGTCAAGGGAGAGGGAAGGCCATGTGCCGGCCTTACGGGCCTTTTTTGACCACCTCCGCCAATACCAGATGAGGCTAAATCCGCAGAAATGTGTGTTTGGAGTAACCAAGGGAAAACTCTTGGGCTATGTTGTTAGTAAAAAGGGAATCGAGGTAGACCCTACCAAGGTTTGAGCTATTCGAGATATGCCCGAGTCTCGTACCGAGAAAGAAGTCCGAGGATTTTTGGGTAATTTACAGTACATCAGCAGGTTCGTCTCTTAACTTACTCAGACTTGCGAGCCTATCTTTAAACTCCTAAGGAAGTCTTCACCAGGAGAATGGGACGATCAGTGCCAGGAGGCTTTTGATAGAATCAAGGACTACCTTTCCAACCCCCCAGTACTAGACCCACCACAGACCGGACTGCCACTAATTCTGTACCTAACCGTCATCAACTCAGCCGCAGGGGCCATGCTGGCCCAACATCTGACCGATACCCGAAAAGAACAGGCCATCTACTACATTAGCAAGAAACTGTCCCCATTTGAGATAAACTACACGCCATTGGAGATATCATGCATCGCTCTCGTCTGGGTAACACAGAAACTACAGCATTACATGCTAGTCTTCCCGGTCATCCTGGCATCACGAATTGACCCGCTAAAATACCTCTTCCAGAAACCGGCTCTCTCGAACCGTATGGCAAAATGGTTATTCTTGCTCTCCGAATTTGGCATCACCTACATGACCCAGAAGGCAGTCAAAGGTAAGATCATAGCTGATTACCTGGCCCCCAATCCAATATTGGGGGACATGTTAGAAGAAGCCGAGTTCCTAGATGAAACTATCATGAATGTTGAGACCGATGAAGACTGGAAGTTATACTTCGACGGGGCCGCCAACCGAAATAGGAACGGGATATGCATCCTATTAGTCTCTCCAGACCAAACTCATTCCCCGGTATCATATCGTCTGGACTTCTTCTGCACCAACAACATGGCCGAGTATGAAGCCTGTATAATCGGATTAGAGATCGCGCTCCAAATGGGTATAAAAAGAATACAAGTGTATGGAGACTCGGCACTAGTAGTCCACCAAGTGCTAAAAGAATGGAAGGTCAGAGATAAGAAGTTAGTACCATACCTCGCCCGACTGGAGGATGTCGCAGGAAGATTTAAGCATTCGGAGTTTTACTATGTCCCTAGGTCACAAAACAGTTTTGCTGACACACTAGCAACCCTGGCATCTATGATCGATATCTCGGAGGGGATGGTAGAAATAACCCTTACCGTACAAAGAAGACCAGGACCAGCACACTGCATGGCCCTGGAGGTAGAGAATGAGAAGAATGGGGACTCAGCCGCTTTGTTTTATGACATCTGGAACCTGTTGAAGAATTACCGGTATCCCGAGCAAACGGACAAGAGAAAGCGGGTCACACTCAGGAGATTAGCATCAGGGTTCATACTTTGTGTCAGAAGGCTGTATAAGAGAAATTATGATTGGACCCATCTCCAATGTCTCACTGAAGAAGAATCTGTCAATATGATGGATCAGATACATGGGGGTGATTGCGGACCTCATATGAGCGGTCATACACATGCCCGCAAAATTATCAGGCAAGGATATTACTGGTCTACCCTACAGAACGACTGCGTTAAACACGTCCGCCGCTGTCACAAATGTCAAATCTATGCTAAGTCTTAGAAACTTCCCCCAAAAGAGTTGTACAACATGACTGCTCCCTGGCCTTTTGCAACTTGGAGAATCGACATTATTAGGAAGATTTTGCCCAAAGCCAGTAACGGCCATGAATTCATACTAGTGGCCATCGACTACTTCACCAAATGGGTAGAAGCCGAGTCTTTTCAAACCCTTGATGCCAGAAAGGTTGCCCGATTCATCAGAAGAAACATCATATGTCGGTATGGGGTCCCACACGAGATCATCTCGGACAACGGCACTCACTTCAAGGGAGAGGCTAATTCCGTCATGGAGGAATACGGTATTACCCGACACAGATCTTCTCCATATAGACCACAAACCAATGGGGCAGTCGAGGCCGCCAACAAGAATCTGAAGAATATCTTAAGCAAGATGACCGACACCTGCCAGGACTGGCCAAAGAAATTACCATATGCATTGTGGGGATACCGCACCACCGAGAGGGTCTCCACCGGGGCAACCCGTTTTCTCATACATACGGGATGGAAGCAGTCCTCCCTGTTGAGTTAGAGGTCCCCTCTCTCAGAGTAATGCTAGAGAATCAAGTCAATGAATTGGAGTCGGTCCAGGCACGTTATAACGAGCTGGCATTGCTAGATGAGAAGAAATTAAGAGCCGCATACCAGAAAGTAAAGACATGGGGTATCAATGAGAACGACATCGTGTTGAAAGAAATTCGAGAACCGGCCAGAGACCCTAGGGGAAAGCTCGGGCAGAAGTGGACAGGGCCGTACATCGTCAAAGAGATCGATACAGGGGGTGCCGCTATACTCGCTGACTTAGACGGACAGTTACTGCATTCACCAGTCAACATGGATCGATTGAAGAAGTATTATCAATAGATGTAACATGAATAGATAAGAACTACGTAAACCTGAGCCCCAACTCAAAGTTTTGTTCTTCGTAAAATCAAAAAGGGAAACGTAGGCAACCTGAGAAGTGACTTCAGGCCCGGTTTAAACATTGTAAAGAAATTTAATTTCTCATAAAGAGTCTCGTTTATTATTAAGGTGGTTCAGAACACCGAAAATTACAAAGGAGATACAACATACGAAAAAACCTAATCCCTAGGGGTTGGCCAAGCAGGGTCCTCAGTAGCCAAATCAATTCGAGCCTCGTCCAAGATCTGGTATGCAAAAACAAAGCTCTCCTCTGTAGGCTCAGAATCCATAAATTGGAACCACTCCATTTGGAAGGGATCATTAATTATCTCTCCTTCCAGAGACCCCCAACGAGAACGGATGATGTCAGCACGGAGGGACCGGGAAATACCAAAACGGGCATAATTGAACTCACGAGTCAATCAAGCACGCCACATTCTCTCCACCGATAAAGAAACATGCTGGGTCACAAACTTAGACTCAGACGAGAAGTTGTTCAGGCCGAGGGGAATGTCCTGAGGAACGTTGAACTGCCGAAGAAGACGTCCTGGGAGATAAAAGGAAGTAAACCAGAGCCCACAGAGTCGAACGTAATTCTAACCCCCGGTACTAAGCACCATCGCCCTCAGTTTCCACCAAGGAATATTCCACCGAATGGCTCAAAAATTCTCCGAAAACCACACCGTCCAATCAGAGGAAGACATGGTCAAAGCACCAAAGAGGGGACGACGAAAGAAGTGCGTCGGGTTGTCAAGATGAACCCCGTTGAAACCCACCGATAGGAAACGCTCCAACAGTCACATGTATAGCAAGCGCGGACTTCCCCTGAAGAAGGGTGAGGCCCCTCTCTGAAGATCGCCTAGGCCATTCAGGGTCTCTGCAAGAACGATTGACACTATAGACTCCCCATTCCTAGCATGGTAAATTAGACTCAGAATAGTCGGATCGACACGGGAAGAGCCCGTCACCAGTAGCATATTAGAAACAAGGCAAATCAAGGTTGTCGCAGTACGCCCCACGCTATAAGAAGTTATGTCCTCATAATGATGGAAAAACCTTACCATCTTGTGGAGATCAAGAAGCCCGTCGATAATAAAACCATCACAAGCCACTTGGGGAATGGCTAACAGAGCAAGCAGCATGTCTCGAGGACCGATTTCTTCTATGGGGACGGCCATTGGGAGACGAACGTCAGAACGCAGCAGCCAGGAAAACTCTTCATAAGTCAGGCAGAGCTCATCTAGCCCGAAACAAAAAAGATGGTCTGCAGGGCTCCAGAAATACAAAGCGTCCAGCAAAAAGGAAAAATCTACAGGACGATGGCACCAGCCCGCTAAAGGGCTAAAAGCACCAAAGTTCAAACCATTCTCAAAAGATATCAGAGCGTCTCGGGTTTCAACATAAGAAAAATCAGAATTTGTAAGATAAGAAGACATTTTTTGGAAGATGTGGGGATGAAGGAAGGAAGATGGGTGTATTTATAGCAAAAGAAGAGTGTCCTGTACCTGTTTGTCGCGCGACAAACCCATATCCAGGAGGGATTGTCGCGTGACAATCCCCTTTGTTGTCACCCTGTTTATGCTTTTCTTACACATGAGAGTCATTTTTGCCAAAAGAATCACTTCTGAATGCATTCTTGTTCTCACTTTGTTCTTTTGCAGGAACCCTAAGTATCACTACACTACAAGGTATGGCACCTAAAAACACTAATTCATATAAGTATACCTTTCACAGATAGAGAATAAAAGTATATCATCAGACATAAATAAAGCTTTTTCATAAAAATCCAATAAAAGAACAGTTTTCAAAAAACTAAAACCTCTGTCTAAATGTCTAAATAAATACATATCTGTCTGAACTAATTAAATGCAGGAGAAAAAAAATAATCTATCCTAGCGCGCTTCGACACGCTACCACTATCACCAGAACCCTCCTCCGGCGTAGGATCTACCGCTGGGACATCCGGATGAGAAGGAACTGCTGCCTGAGAAGGGCCCCGTCAACTGGACCGGTGCTGTAGGGCGAATCACCGAAGACCAGGATCGCCAAGAGGTCCAACTGGTACTCCACCGAGATTTCGTCCTAGCACGAGAGGAAGACAAAGGGTCGTCCGCCCACAGGGAAACATTGATCGCCCTCTGATAGTCGCGCATATAAATCGTAGGGTCTCGACCAACGTACTAAGAAGGTTCCAGCTATATAGATACTGGGAGTGCCAAGCCCTCAGATCCGCCACACGCACGCTCACCCGCTGGAAAAAGAGAAAAGAAAGAATCAGCACAGTAAAGATAAATGAACATGGATATGAAGGGATATTAAGGGAAGATAAAACATATACCTCATCATCAGAACGACCACCCAAGTAATCGAATGTATCCTCAGGAAGAGGATACTCAGGCACCGTATATCGACGTAGACCGGCGCCAATATAAGAGATATCCCGAGGATGTGGCAGCAGGTCTATCGGATGAACATATGAACCCGCCGGTACAGCAGCAGAAGTGAACCCACCCTCCTCACGAATCGGGAACATGGGAGGCCGGGAAGAAGAACCCCCGAAACTTGGAGATCGGGCTGGAGGGCCCATAGCAGCTGATGGAAGTGGAGTCAGTGTAGTGTAAGTACGGACGCCCGGAGGATCCACAATGGCCGTCGCTCTCAGAGGCGGGACCCCGCTAGAAAGAGTGGTCACAGCTGTAGGAGGGGTCCGCCCAAACTGCTCATAGTCAACCCCGAAGTCCGCAGGCTCCTAGGATAGCTCTGAAAAATCTGCTGCCCCTCCCTTAGCAGCCTCAGCAGCCTCAAAAATAGCCCCCGAAGATACCGACGGACCGGTAGGGAACTCAAAACTCTCAGCACGTTGCTCCTCCATAGGTGTCGTCTGAGGAGGCTGCTCCGAAATAGCCGCTGCCCCACCTCCCTCACCGCCCTCGGGTCTATCATCACCTCCCTCAGGCCTGTCATCACCACCCTCAACAGCAGCAGGGACGTCCCTCTCTCCCTCAGAGTCATCATCATCAGAGTCCAAGATGTTGTCCCTCTGATCAGGGACAGGCAGCAGATGACCGGGGACCGTCCTGGACAAATGAATCTGCCCTCGTATTGTTAGAGTGATATACTAAAAGCCATAATTTTCTTGTTGGTTTGGATATGTTATAAACTTGGTTTTGCTATTTTAATGAGAATCTGTATGGGCAATGGTTGCATTATATTATTTATTTAAATATTGTGCATGCGTGTCTTTTATTCTATATAGTAGATGATTTGGTGTGTAGAGTATAACTTACACACAGAAGATCTTATCATCGGTTCTTGTGGAATATAAGTTTAATGGTTCACAGTCTTAGATGGAATTGGACACCCATCGGTAGGATTGTAGCACAAGTTTTAGTTGTTTATCTTAACTATAGAAAACGGTATAGTTTTAACTCGTTGTGCTACTACATTTTGTGTGTATTCAATAGGACCAGTTTGGGTTAATTGTTTTTATACTGACTATATAAAACAATTTAAAATCCCATGGTTATTATGATTACTTATGCTCTTAATCTTGAAATAATTAATAGACATATATATGCAGTGTTTGTTGTTTTGACTCAATATGAGTGAGATTCATTTATGGATCAATAATCTTCGTGAATTGGATGACGACACTATATGTATGATGAATATTAATTATTGATGGAATCCACGTCCCGGTATAGGGATTGATGATAGCCCCTTGAGAAGCTTATAAGTTTTGATCATGTCAAACCCTGCAGGTGGATTATGTTAATCCGACATGTCAAATAAGTTAAGTGGTAGGCTCAAGGATTAAGAAGTCATTTAAATATAATTGTCAGTAATTTAATTTAAATGACGGTTATCTATTATCTTAACGTGGGGAGAATAATAAGTATTTAATAATAAGGAGCTTGAAATATAATTTTGAGATAAGGACGGGAGTGCAATTATAATTCTTTAGTGGTGTGAATTATAATTTATGGAAGGAACTAATTCATAGTGGAATTAGGATTCCAACTTTCCATAGGAAGCCCAAACACTTATTTCTCCTTAAGGTCCCTATCGTAGCCTTATATATACACCGGCCTAATCTCTTCTTATTATAACAATAATTCTCATGAGCTAGGGTTTGTTCTATTGAGAGAGGAGAAAATCTTGGTGATACCGTAACACACACTCGGTGCAGGATTTGATGGCGGAAGGAATACGATAGAAGATCTTTAGGTTTTTCGGCACAGCAGTCGTAAATCAATCGTAACTTTTGATTCCACCGTTAGATCGGGCTGATTTTTGGATATGTGGTTCGGAATGCAAAGTTACTATTACTTTGTGAAAAATCAGAACGATCAGAAGTCGTTTCGGTGGCGAAAAAAATTAATTTTCGCAGCCCAGCGAGAATTAAAAAAATCTGACCAAATCGCAATCTGATGCTTTCAAACCCTAGTCTCCTCATATGGATCCTCTACATGATCCACAAAGGTGAAATCCCTTTATTCTTATAGGGTTTTAGCATAAGTTTTTTTTGTTCAATCTATACGCAATATCAAACGATCCTATATTTATGTCTTCATCAATTGGTATCAGAGCGATTGGTTTTATTTGATACTGTGTACGGATTGAACTAGCCATATTGTTCAGTTAAATCTATTCATGCATGTTATTGTTGGATAGAACGTAGAACTTGCTAACCCTTGTTTTGCAGTGTTCTTGTCCCACTATTATGGTTGTAAATTAAATTTAGATCAGATTTGTGAACTCCTTAAAAGGAGGCATAGGATCTATGTAATTTTATTTACAGTTTAGATATAATAATTTATGTGTGAACTCCTTAAATGGAGGCATAGGACCTTTGTATCTAAGATTGCAGTTTTTTTAACGAAGAATGTTGAAGAAGGCGTTTCCACCAAGGTTGATTCCCGACATAGTCAGTGAAGTGGCGACGTAGGTCGTGACAAGTTTTTCAACAGACTAGGGATGATGAAGCTTGGACCATAATAGCAGGAATTTAATTATTCTTATTATTGAATGGTTTAATGTTTTGTGTGATGTGTGTTGGTCATATGTGTTTAATTATTAGGTTTCCTTATAATTTTGGACAACATGGATACATGACCATACCTAGATCACCTTTTATTTTATGTTTAGTTCTTGTCAAATTAAAAAAGGGTATATAAATATAAATTTTGCGTAATTGAAAAATATAAGTTTTTTTTTTAAAAAAAAAGCAGCAAAATAATTTTATTACACATTTCTTTTATATTTCATACCCTTGTATTTTAGTTGACTAGAATTTAATATAAAATTTTCTTAACCTTCAGAAAATAATGTTTTAAATACTAAGTGGGTGAGGGATTTTTTCACATAAAAATTCCACGGTCTCCATCATTGATTTGTAGATGATGTAATTTATTCTTCGTGTGTGTTTTAGTGCTCACCTCCATATCGGAAAGAATAGATTGCGGAATCGTTGTACAAATTTCACTGACTGATAATTTTAAATGATGTGATTTATTTTTCGTGTGGGTTTTAGTGCTCACCTCCATATCGGAGAGAATAAATTGCAGAATCATTGGACTAAATTAAATGATGGTATACACTTAGATATAAATAATAGTATGCTCTGCAACTGAGTCTCTACTATTATTTGTATGACCAAAGGAAGTCGGCTATTTAAATTTAACTTGACAATAAAAGATTTTCTAGATAGTATATTATACTTGACAATAAAAGATTGTCTAGATAGTATGTATTGCTTGATGATAAAGGATTGTCTAGATAGTAAAATTTAATAGGTTTACATATGTCTAAGAAATAATGAATAATAGACGACCTCACTAACGGGGCATATTGTTCAAAGTCTTAGGCTGCTGGCGAACACTTTTTGAAAAAATATGTGTTCAAAGTTATTATTGTCCATCATAATTTGTATGTGATTCTCAAGTTTTAAAATGGCATACTCTTTCAATCCACTTTTAATTATTCTCAACTAAAACAAATTGATTGGACCTGATTATATTGACTAAAAAAGGAACTTGAACATTGTGCTTACTGTTAAAGAGTACAAGTTTGTGCTCATTGAGTCTTGTCCAGCAAAACCTGGTAAGGGGGAGACCGAAGAGGAAACCCAGGCTTGCCGGAGGTGGAAAAAGGCGGATGAGATGGCGTGGTTTTACATTCTGGCATTTTTTTCAAATGTGTTACAACATTAGCATTAGTCTTTTGCCACCGCCTACGACATAATGCTGAACCTTAAAGATATTTTTGAGGATCGGGATCATGTCGCAAGGTAGGTTTCGACGAAATGCCTTATGAACACGACTATTACTGAAGGAACCCGAGTTAAAGATCTTGTTTTGAAGATGATCAGTCTTCTGAATAAACTAAGAGATCTTTGGAGTTGAAATCGATGGGGAAACTCAGGTCGATATCATTCTCCAGTCGCTGCTGGATTTATTTAAGAGATTCTGACTGAATTACAACATGAATTAGCTTTATTTGTTGTTGGAACTTCTTAAAGAATTCTAAGCAGTTGAGGAACTCCTTGGTAAGCTGGTTAGTACTCTAGTGGCTGAGAAAGCTTCAACTTCTATGCCCAAAAGCAAGAAACGAAGAAGAAGAATGCATAAGTTGCAGTCCCACAAGGAGCAGTGCGTGCAGCAGTCGCTGAACCTCTAGGAGGAGTGAAAAAGCCTATGGGCCAATGTTTTCACTGTCAGTAGAAAGTGCATTTAAAGAAAGATTGTCCCTGTTTCCTAAACCGTTATAACAACATATGTAAATTTCATCTATTTGTTGTTGTATCTTGTTTAGTGGTCCGATCTACCAGTACCTGGTGTGTAGATTCGGGAGCCACTAATCATGTCTGCAATACTTTGCAGGGGTTCCAGGAAACCAGACAACTTAAAAATAGAGAAAATTTACATATGGGCAGCTACGAATGTGACAACAGTTGCAGTAGAAGATATTTATCTTCAGTTTAGTCAGAATAGGATATTAATGATTAAGTAATGTCTATATGTATCTTCCATTAGAAGGAATTTGATTTCTATTTCTAGATTGGTTGAGGACAAATATTTTATTTATTTTAATGATAAATCAGTTATCATTAGAAAAAAATAAATAGTTTGTTTGTTCTGGTACATTAGTGATTGATCTTTACATTATTAAATCCTGACTTGTCAGTACTACAACTGAGCGAATTGAATAGCATTAATAGTTTACCAATTAAGAGAAAGGAACCTTCAAAATGAACCAAATGTATTTTGGGCATTGACGCCTCGGTCATATTAATCTAAAAAGAATTAAAAAACTGGTCGAAAATGGGCCATTAGGTTCATTGGAAGTGGAGGCACTTCCAGTTTGTGAATCCTGTTTAGAAAGTAAAATGACTAAGAGAACATTCTCGGCAAAAGGCTATAGCGCTAAAGAATAGTTAAAACTGGTTCACTCTGATTTGTATGGTCACATGAATGTCCAGACTAGAGGAGGCTTTGAGTATTCATCACATTTGTAGATGATTATTTAAAGTATAGATACATTTACTTAATGCGACGTAAGTCTGAAGTCTTTGAAAAATTCAAAGAATTCAAGACAGAAACGGAGAAGCATCTAGGAAAATGTATCAAGTCACTACGATCAGATCGTGGTGGTGAATACCTCTTGGGATAGTTCAAGGAATACTTATTAGAGAATGGGATTGCATCCCAGTTGTCTGCACCGAGGATGCCACAGCATGATGGTATAGCAGAAAGAAGGAATAAGACTCTTATAGAAATGGTAAGATCTATGACGAGTTATTCAGACCTACCTGATTCTTTTTGGGGATATGCTTTAGAAATAGCTGTATATATTCTGAACTTGGTACCATCAAAGTCAGTACCTACTATACCCATAGAATTGCGGACTGGGCGTAAGTCGAGTCTGAGGCATATTCGGGTATGGGGTAGTCTAGCACATGTGCTGAAAGGTAATGTGGATTTGTTGGAATCAAGAATAGAAGTGTATTTCTTTGTTACGTATCCAAAATGAATCAATGGTGGTTTATTTTATAATCCTTGAGAATTTAAGGTTATTGTTATCAATGCCAGATTCTTAGAAGAGGATTATATCATAGACCATAAGCCCAGAAGTAATGTTGTTGTAGTGGAAATAAGAGGAGAGAAAAACAGGGCACAATTCGTCTATACCTTTAGTACAAGAGGAAATACCACAGTAAATGGATATTGACATTCCATCACCTAGTAGTAGTGGGAGGATTGCCGATACATGTGCACATCTTGAACAAATCACTAATACGTAGGTTCTTGAACTAGCACAACGTGTGGATAGTGAGTTAGTATGTTCAATATTTGCACAATGTACAAAAACACAAGTAGTGCCTCGTCGTAGTGGGAGGGTTATTCGTTAACCTGGTCGTTTTATGTTCTTGGGAGAGTCTTATGACAAGGTCCCTGATGAATAAGAAACGAACCATTTTTAACTACAATGAAGTACTTCAAGATAAAGATACCGAAAATGGCAAAAGGTTATCAAATCTGAAATAGAGTCCATGTACTCTAACAAAGTCTGGGATCTTATAAAACCACCCGAAGGGATAAAACCTATCGGATGCAAGTGGATATATAAGAGATGGAGAGGATTAGACGGGCTTAAATCAAGGCTTGTTGCTAAAAGGGATCACTCAGAAAGAAGGGGATCAATTATGATGAAACCTTTTTGCCGGTAGCCATGCCAAAGTCTATTCAGATTCTCTTATCCATTGCGGCTCATCTTAATTACAAGATTTGGCAAGCGGATGTCAAGACATATTTTCTTAATGGAAGTCTTGATAAAAGCATCTATGATGCAACCAGAAGGATTCATAGCAAAGGGCCAAGAGCACATGTTGTGCAAACTAAAGAAGCCCATTTATGGGCTTAAGCAAATGTCTAGATCTTGGAACATCTGTTTTGACCATGAAATCAAATCTTTTGGTTTTGATCAATGTTCAGATGAGTCTTGTGTGTACAAAAGGCGCAGCCGAAGCGCGGTGGTATTCTAGGTATTGTATGTGGATAATATCTTACTTATTGGAAGCGATACGTGAATATTATCTTCAGTGAGGGTATGGTTAACAAGTCAGTTCGATATGAAGGGCTTATGAGAAGCCAGTCACATCCTTGGTATTAAGCTTATGTGAGATTCGAAAAATAGGATGTTAGGCTTATCCAAAGTACTTACGTCGATACAATTCTTGCCATAGTTAGTATACAGGATTCCAAGAAAGGGTTTTTTTTTTTTAGGTATGGAATCACTCTATCCAAGATCAATGTCATAAGACACATGATGAGATAGAGAAGATAAGGGGAGTTCCTTATGCTTCGGCAGTGAGAAGCCTCATGTATGCTATATTGTGTACTAGACCAGACATTTGCTTTACCATTGATATGGTTAGCAGATATCAATCTAATCCAGGGAAAGAACACTGGATTGTGGTAAAACATATACTTAAGTACCTTAACAGGACTCAAGTTTTTATGTTGGTTTACCAGGCAAACAGTCTAGTACCTGTTGGATACACAGACAAGGATTTTTAATCAGAAGTTAGAATTCCAGAAAGTCAACTTCAGGTTATGTGTTTACTCTAAGAGGTGGAGTCATTGGTTGGAGGAGTATCAAGCAGTCAGGCATTGTTGACTCCGCCATGAAAGCTGAATATGTGGCTGCTTTAACAGCAGCTAAGGCAGCGGTTTGGCTCAAGAACTTCCATATGAATCTAGATGTGGCACCTTCAGCGTTATAAGCTATTTCACTTTATTTTGATAATAGTGAAATGGTTGCGAACTCGAAAGAGCCGAGGATTCATTAGAAGGGAAAACACATAGAGTGTTCACGTTGAGGGAATGGGAGTGAAATGCATAGCTGCATGGCTTTGAGTCTAAGTGGGAGATTGTTAGAGTGACATACTAAAAGCCATAATTTTCTTGTTGGTTTGGATATGTTATAAACTTGGTTTTGCTATTTTAATGAGAATCTGTATGGGCAATGGTTACATTATATTATTTATTTAAATATTGTGCATGCGTGTCTTTTATTCCATATAGTAGATGATTTGGTATGTAGAGTATAACTTACACACAAAAGATCTTATCATCGGTTCTTGTGGAATATAAGTTTAATGGTTCACAGTCTTAGATGGAATTGGACACCCATCGGTAGGATTGTAGCACAAGTTTTAGTTGTTTATCTTAACTACAGAAAACGGTATAATTTTAACTCGTTGTGCTAGTACACTTTGTGTGTATTGAATATGACCAGTTTGGGTTAATTGTTTTTATACTGACTATATAAAACAATTTAAAATCCCATGATTATTATGATTACTTATGCTCTTAATCTTGAAATAATTAATAGACATATATATGTAGTGTTTGTTGTTTTGACTCAATATGAGTGAGATTCATTTATGGATCAATAATCTTCGTGAATTGGATGACGACACTATATGTATGATGAATATTAATTATTGATGGAATCCACGTCCCGGTATAGGGATTGATGATAGCCCCTTGAGAAGCTTATAAGTTTTGATCATGTCAAACCCTGCATGTGGATTATGTTAATCCGACATGTCAAATAAGTTAAGTGGTAGGCTCAAGGATTAAGAAGTCATTTAAATATAATTGTCAGTAATTTAATTTAAATGACGGTTATCTGTTATCTTAACGTGGGGAGAATAATAAGTATTTAATAATAAGGAGCTTGAAATATAATTTTGAGATAAGGACGGGAGTGCAATTATAATTCTTTAGTGTTGTGAATTATAATTTATGGAAGGAACTAATTCATAGTGGAATTAGGATCCCAACTTTCCATAGGAAGCCCAAACACTTATTTCTCCTTAAGGTCCCTATCGTAGCCTTATATATACACCGGCCTAATCTCTTCTTATTATAACAATAATTCTCATGAGTTAGGGTTTGTTTTATTGAGAGAGGATAAAATCTTGGTGATACCGTAACACACACTCGGTGAAAGATTTGATGGCGGAAGGAATACGATAGAAGATCTTTAGGTTTTTCGGCACAGCAGTCGTAAATCAATCGTAACTTTTGATCCCACCGTTAGATCGGGCTAATTTTTGGATATGTGGTTCGGAATGCAAAGTTACTATTACTTTAAGAAAAATCAGGACGATCAGAAGTCGTTTCGGTGGCGAAAAAAATTAATTTTCGCAGCCCAGCGAGAATTAAAAAAATCTGACCAAATCGCAATCTGATGCTTTCAAACCCTAGTCTCCTCATATGGATCCTCTACATGATCCACAAAGGTGAAATCCCTTTATTCTTATAGGGTTTTAGCATAAGTTTTTTTTTGTTCAATCTATACGCAATATCAAACGATCCTATATTTATGTCTCCATTACGTATATAGTTGGGATCGCCTCCCAACGCCCGGTATCTCTCATAGAAGACCCATCTCCGAGTCCCCTTCGGCTCCCTCATCAAGTAGCGGGCAGCAAAGACAGCATAATCCCCCTCTTCGGTGAACGTTTGGAAACCGAGCCCGTCAACCAACGCCTGCACCGTCACCGGGTCAATCTCGCCCGTCCGCCTCATCAGAACTGGAGGGAATGAAGGAACTCTAGGCCACTGCGCCGGTGTATGCTGGCGAATAACTCTCTCGCCCAAGTAGAAGTGGAGGCGGTACTCATCCCTGATAAGCCGCCTGGTCCTCGAGGCAGTCAGAGCACGGCCATATCCGAAGTGAAGGCCCAGATCACCCTAGGGGGACCCACTCAATCTGAACAAAAACAATATTTTATTTCAGTTATTTGCATTACATTTACTACTTATCTGCTTGAAAAAAAAGAATACTAAGATATTTACCTGCTCTTCCAACAGGTCGTGAACGGCAGCAGCTCCGGTCTCCCGATTCCGGTATACATAGGGAGCCCTGTAGTTCCCCACGATGAATCGGCGGAGAAAGGGAAACTGGTCCTCGTTCTCAACGAGGAGATCCACCTGGACGCGACCCAGGCGGGTATAAGCCACGAACCAACTCTGAAGAAAAGACATAAAGAATATCAGCAACAACAAATGATAAAAAATAATGGGACTGAAGCAAATATAAGGAAACAAAATTATATACCTCCCACAGCAAAGAAAAGCCCTTAAGGTTCAGGGCTAAGTGGCGAGAAACCTGGTCCATATCATCGTAAAGGACGGCAAGAATAAAACCACCCCAATCGTAATCGAACATGATGCTGAAATCCCAGAGATGGGCCGTGTCCCCCCCACGGGCCTCGAACAGATCATGGAGCGTCAGCAAAAGAAGAACACGAGCATACTGGCGCGCCTCCTGACGGGTCATCAGCACCCCTGAAGCAACTAACCGAGCTCTCTCTGTGGCTAGCCGTATAACCAAGACAGCCCGAGGAATCGTATCACCGGAACTTCGTCGCTCCGGGAACCATCCTAGTGCACCAACAATGCCCTCTGCCGTCGAACGCAAGGGGACATCGATCTGTATAGGGACCCTCCTGAAGGAATCCCAGTAAAGGAAAATAAGTTGAGGGGGGTCATCGTCATCTCACCCCAGCTCCAGTGGAAGCTGTGAGTGGTGTCCCACCAGTGACAGGCCAGAGTCGACACCAACACAGCCGCCCTAGATACCTGCTCCGAGAGGGCGTCGACGAGACAACCAAAAGGAGTCGCAAGAACTAACTCCTGGATAGGAGCTGGTGCCTGTCGCCACTCCAGAGAAATAGTGTTGGGAGAACCCCAACCTCGGCCAACCCACTACAGACAACAAAGAGAGATGTATATGTAAAAATAGGGTTATAGGGTAAATTATGTAATTTTCCAAAACCTGAGGGTACTTTGGTGTAATTATGAGAGTTATAGGGCTATAGGGTAAATTATGTAATTTTCCAAAACCTAAGGTTACTTTGGTGTAATTATGAGAGTTATAGGGTTATAAGGGTAAATTATGTAATTTTCCAAAACCTGAGGGTACTTTGGTGTGAGTATGAGAGTTATAGGGTTATAAGGGTAAATTATATAATTTTCCAAAACCTAAGGGTACTTTGGTGTAATTATGAGAGATATAGGGTTATAAGGGTAAAATTATGTAATTTTCCAAACCTGAGGGTACTTTGGTGTAATTATGAGAGTTATAGGGCTAAAAGGGTAAATTATGTAATTTTCAAAAAACCTGAGGGTACTTTGGTGTAATTATGAGAGTTATAGGGGTAAATTATATAATTTTCCAAAAGTTGAGGGTACTTTGGTGTAATTATGAGAGTTATAGGGCTATAGGGTAAATTATGTAATTTTCCAAAACCTGAGGTTACTTTGGTGTACTTATGAGAGTTATAGGGTTATAAGGGTAAATTATGTAATTTTCCAAAACCTGAGGGTACTTTGGTGTAATTATGAGAGTTATAGGGTTATAAGGATAAATTATGTAATTTTCCAAAACATGAGGGTACTTTGGTGTAATTATGAGAGTTATAGGGTTATAAGGGTAAATTATGTAATTTTCCAAAACTTGAGGGTACTTTGGTGTAATTATGAGAATATAGGGTTATAGGGTAAAATTACGTAATTTTCCAAACCTGAGGTTACTTTGGTGTAATTTTGAGAGTTATGGAGTTATGAGGGTACATTATGTAGTTTTCTAAAAAACCTAAGAGGTATCACCAAGTAAAAGTATGTGTTCACTAAATCGGACGTTATTTCTAGGCAAACATGCATACTAACATTGTTCAAAATACATGCAGGAAACGACAGAAATAAAAGAACAGATAAAAACACGAAAAGAAGATATACCAGAAATCGTCGACGGATCTCGTGAGAAACAGGCTCCATCAAGAGCCACGGAACATCCGGGATTGGAGCAGCCCGAGTGACGTCTCGGTAGACCACCGCCCGACCGCGGTCCACCCCGTCCTCGCCATACCAGTCAAGGTCCTCCCAGTCGTCATGATGAGGACTGCAACGGAGAACGCCCTGAGCATCGGTAAAAGTAACCTCCACCTGCTCACCCTCGAGTCGATCCGGCTGTGCGGGATCCATCTGTGTATATGGAGAGTAGTGAGAAAGTCGGAAAAATCAGAAAAGCGGCAGGGCTTCCACGCTTGAGGGAAGAGAGAAAGAAAGCTAGAGAGAGAAAGAGAAAGGAGAGAATGAGGTGGAATGAGCTCAGCAAGGGACTTCTATAGTGAAGCAGTTTGTCGCGCAACAAATGGGCACATTGTCTCGCGACAAAGAGCCCCACACCGAAATGTCGCGCGACATATTGATTCCCTCCCCTAATTTTTTGACCTTTGTCTCATTTTATCTCCTCCAGGGGTACTCCAGAGAGGCAGTTTTCGAAAAAACTTGCTAAAACCCACACACCTAGGATGAGAATTTAAGGAAAAGACTTCCAAATCATCTCTCCGGAAAATACGAGAACAAAATGCCACGGCTAAAAGTAATCTCTGATCTCCCAAGAAGACCGAGACCATCAATGAGAAAAAGCAAAATATCAAGATAAGACGGGAATAGAAAAAAATTAAAAGATTAAAAAAGAGAAAGAACCCGCACGAGCGCCCGAAGCGAGCGAGAGAAACAGAAATGCAGAGTGACAGGGAGAGCCACACCAAAAGTGACAGCTAGGCCAAAACCGGCTCAGGGCTTCGTTTTGGGTGAGTAAGGCTCCTGATCACGACAAAGGGACAAAAAGAGTCTTGGTCAAAAACAGAGAATGCCAGGAAAAGTCTTTCCCAAAAAGAGAGGGAGAAATAAGGGCATCGAAAAAACAGAATACGATGTGGGCCCACCAAAAGAGAAAACTAAGAGGAGAACAAAGATCAGAGATTGAACTTTCAAACAAATTTTCTTTTCAGCACAATACAGAAGAGATGGTTTGAAAAAACTCGAACCGTCATTCTGCGGAGAGCAAAGGAAATCCGAAAAACTGCCTTCTGAGAGAAGTATCCTCACTCGAGGAAAACATGAGAGTAAAGTTCAGAAAGATACAGGAAAACGGACATCTAGAAAAAGATAAGACCCCGATAAGCTCTTTTTACCTTCGTTAAAATTCCTCTCTCACTCTAGCAGTCTAAGAGAGACAACACAAGCCCTCGCCAGAGGCAAAAATACTCACAAAGCCCTCCCAGAGAAAATTTTCTTTCTTCTTACAGATCAGAAGCCCTCCCAAAGAGGCATAGTGGAGCAATGGTAGTTCTCCCACCTGAGGCGCAAAGTGGAGCAATGGTAGTCCTCCCACCTAAGGCGAAGCCCTCCCAGAGAGGCACAGTGGAGCAATGGTAGTCCTCCCACCTGAGGCGAGAAGATCAAAAGCCCCCCCCAGAGAGGCACAGTGGAGCAATGGTAGTCCTCCCACCTAAGGCAAGAAGATCAAAAGCCCTCCCAGAGAGGCACAGTGTAGTAATGGCAGTCCTCCCACCTGAGGCGAGAAGATCAAAAGCCCTCCCAGAGAGGCACAGTGAAGCAATGGTAGTCCTCCCACCTGAGGCGCAAAGTGGAACAAAAGGTAGTCCTCCCATCTGAGGCTAATGGAGCAATGGTGGTCCTCCCATCAGAGGCAAATGGAGCAAATAAAAGCCCTCGAAAGAGGCAAGGAGGTAACAAAAGCCCTCTCCGGAGGCAAAACCAAACACAAAGCCCTCTCCAGAGGCACTCACGAACACTTTTTCGCATACGCACACTTCCTTAGAGTTCTTACGGGAGCCATGAATCATGGTCTCTTCCAGTCACCTCAATTCCTTGCAAGCAAGGAGCTTGAGTCGAGAGGGTCTGTAGACACCCCGATCCATGACCCCCGCAAGAACCCTAACGACCTTCGAGAACTACTATTTTCGGAGTCCGGGACCCACCCGAGCACCCGAAACTATCCCGAAAGGGTTTTGTCGGCCAAACAAACCTAATTTTAACAGGATTGTCGCACGACATATCAGTGTGTCGCGCGACAATCACTGGTATGTCGCACAACAAACTCCTCTGACACCAGACCATCCACTCTCTGACACATCAGTCTGTCAGAAATATCACTTCAGCCGTTTGTCGTGCGACATTGTACACTATGTCGCGCGACACTTGCCCCTTTTGGGAAAATGTCGCGCGATAATCCTTCCCGAGCAGTATAAATAGGCCAACACCCCCAAGGGTTAGGGACAAAACTTGGGATCTGAGAATTCTAAGCTTTAAATCTGATTTTCTAGTCTTTCGTCAAGTTTTTTCTGTTATAATCTTATTTATAAGGAGTTATCGAATCTATTCTCGACACTCGACGTGTCCCGTTTCTGGAATCAAATTCTCAGAAATATCTGAAGAAGGAAAAGATCATTATCGCTGGAGATCTCTCCGCTGCATTATATTTTCTTTCTTATTTATTATTCTCGTCGGGAAGGTAAAGAAAATCTCTGCTAGTATTTAAATTATATACCTGTGTATTTGTTTTACTTATGTTGTTCAATCCACGTTTTAAAAGACCCTAATAAAACTATTTCCAAAATCAGAAGAATAACTACATCATCATCCTGATAACATTCTGTTTTCAAAACCCGGATTGATAAGACTTATCTAGGAATTAAAATCAACATATCCTGTCTTTTCTATAGACTGCGACGTGTCTGATGAAACTCCCCTCAAAGAGTTCTAGTTCCATATTAAAGTAGTCCCGACACAAAATTCGAACTTTTACAAAAGTAATCACAACACGAGAAAACCATCATTATCTGAGGAAATAATGCAGGACACTCTTTTAAAATAAAAGATTTTGTCATTTGTATTTACATCTTTCAATAATAAAAACATCGAATCTCGGAACACAAAGGTTTTTATCCCTTTCTCCGCTTTTTCCCAGAAATTACGGTTTTTCACTTGGAAAGTAGTAGACTGTCAGTAAAAGCATTCAAGTTTTTCAACATAGAATAAACGTATAAGACCATTAGAGACCGAAAGGGCGGAATGAGTGCTTAACACCTTGCCAAACCATAATATAGTTTTCGAACCCTACAAAATCCTGGTTTCGTAGACAAACGTCTAAAGAAAGGCTTATCTGTAGCCTTTCCCGTTACACAACTATTTTGTCCGTTTTCTCGTAAAACGTACTAGCGACTCTGAATGAACCCTCTTGCATCTAAAAATAGGATAGAGGGACACCCGATATGAATTATCAACAAACATAGAAGTAAATGGAACAACAGAATTCTTTTCGATGTTTCAGACTCCCAAGGACGGGAACGAGACCCGGGGGTCGCATTTGCGAATTCTCACACCAACCGAATATAACCAAACCCGAGGCCCAGGAAATCCACCTAATATTCTCCAAGAAATTCGCCCAATTCATGCCAACATTAACCCCCCACCTCATGTGGCCCCTGCCAACATCGATGTAACATTGGTGCAAAATCCCAAGGCTGCCTGGTTGAACCCCGAGCATAACTAACCGCTTCAATACCATAATCCCTAAGCCATCCTCGATGGAGAATCAAACAAAGGTCAATACCCCGAGACTGTAATTAATCAGACCAAAGAGAATGAGGCCATTACCACACTTAAAGACCAGATGAAAGCTCTAAACCAAAGGGCGGCCAAAAAGGCCGACGACATTGTCAATCTCTAAAACCCATTTTTCTACCCAGATGCCCGTTTACTGATTGGTTTCAAACTCCCTCATATTGAAAAGTTCTCTGGGAACACTCCACCCCACTTGCACCTCAGAACCTATGTCCGAACCATGCAATTGTATGGATTGATAGAGGATCAGTTGTCCCAAGGTTTCCACCAGACTTTCACCGGACTAGCCAACAGTTAATTTTTGAGTTTAAAAAAGCACTGGGTAGCTGACTAGAAAAGTATAGTGAAGGAGCTTATGGAACATTATAAGTCCAATGAGGAGCGCAAAGTTACTCGTAAGAATCTCGAGGTGATGAAATAAAGAAAATATGAGAATCTCAATGACTTCATCACTTGTTAGAGGGAGTTAGCATCTCAACTGGTCAACAGAATTTTCAAGGAAGAGTAGTTGGGGATAATTGTCAAGAATTTCAAGCCTGAGATCTGAAGCGGCATGGGTCACCAATACTTCAACCGATACAAGGCCTTGATTCATGTAGCTAATAAGACTGAGGAAGAACTGCCCAAGCTGCTGAGGCTGAGAAAGCCTCTTCTTAATACGAAAATATCACCTCGGCCAACAATCAAGTCTGGTCTTACCAAAGCTCAAGTCCTCGTCGGCAAACCAGATTCTATTATCCACAAGAGTAAGGGCCGAAAAAGCAGAACAGTAGAAAGAAGGATTGCCCCTTTTCATGCATGTCAACTTCACTTAGTTAGACTTTAGCCACGCTATAAGCTGAGGGTATTTTACAGCTGCTAGCTCCTTGTGCCCCCCCCCAACCCAGCTCCCCCTAGCTGGAATACCAATGAACACTGCACTTACCACCAAGGATTTGGACATAAGACTAATAATTACTTCTCCTTGTATGAACACCCCAATCCACGACTCTCGTATGAATATGGTTTTCATACAAAACAAGCATTCCGCATCAAGTCTTGAGTCGTCATGCATATAGAAAACTGTTAAGAAAAACCCTGATTTTCGAGCGCGTTAGGAATCTATCAAAACCATATGTCGCCACTTCGCTTACTAGCCAACCTCGGTTATGCCAGCAAGGAAAAGCTTCGAAGGATAAGAGAAAATATGGACAAATATACTTAAGAACACGTCTTGAATTATATGATGTGACATAAAGTTGATGGAATAATATGATTCTAAAGAAGACCCTATTGAAGAAGTTAGTCCTAACCCTAGACTGTGACAGCAAGACGGTGCGACAGGTGCCCACCCCGCCGCTCTTAGCAGTCTTAACATCACCTATTTTGACTGCGTCAGCAAGTACACAGTCTTATCATGAAGACCTCTCGCTCTTGGCAGTCACTAACATGTCATACCTTCTAAGGGTGGCCACACTAAGAGTGACAGCTGTGCCAAAAAGGTAGAGGGCTACGTCTTAGGTGAGTAAGCCTCCTGTCTGAAGAAGAAAAAAATTTCGAAAGCCAAAATAATGGGCAGGATATTCTAAACAACAATGAGAATGAGGGAGCAATAAGGGCATCAAAAAACAGAAAATGATGCGGACTAGCACCTTCCTCTGATAAGCCAGAGGGTAACTTGAGAAGGAACTGACATTTTCAAAAGAGCCTTATCCCCATGTTCAAAGAAATAAAGCCAGAGGGTAGAGTTAAGAACTGAGTCCACCACTACGCACGAAAGTCTGAGATTCAAAGAGAACCAACCCAATCTCTTAATGACACAAGAAGAGTCAAACTGAGAGTACGAACAAGTTTTGAAAAAGGCAACACTTGAATTTTCCAAAGTCTCTCTAGCATAACTTTCTTGCCATAAGATGAGTAGGCATATAAGATCAAGGGCCAAGAGTAGAGACAACGCAAGGAAAAGCGTCAAAGGATAAAAGAAAATGTGGACAAATATCCTCAAGAACACGTCTCGATTTATATGATGTGACATAAAGTTGATGGAATAATATGATTCTGAAGAAGACCATATTGATGAAGTCAATCCCAACCCTAGACTGTGACCGCAAGACGGTGCGATGGTGACGACCCCATCGCTCTTGGCAGTCTTAACATCACCTATTTTGACTGTGTCAGCAAGTACGAAGTCTTATCATGAAGACCTCTCGCTCTTGGCAGTCACTAACATGTCATACCTTTTGAGGGTGGCCACACTAAGAGTGACAGCTGTGCCCAAAAGGCAGAGGGCTACATCTTAGGGGAGTAAGGCTCTTGTTTGGAAAAAAAATTCTGAAAGCCAAAACAATTGGCCAGATATTCTAAACAACAATGAGAATGAGGGAGCAATAAGGGCATCAAAAAACAAAAACTGATGCGGACCAACACCTTCCTCTGATAAGCCAGAGGGTAACTTGAGAAGGAACTGAGATTTTCAAAAGAGCCTTATCCCCATGTTCAAAGAAGTAAAGCCAGAGGGTAGAGTTAAGAACTGAGTCCATCACTACACACGAAAGTCTGAAATTCAAAGAGAACCAACCCAATCTCTTAATGACACAAGAAGAGTCAAACTGAGAGTAAGAACAGGTTTTGAAAAAGGCAACACTTGAATTTTCCAAAGTCTCTCTCGCATAACTTTCTTGCCACAAGATAAGTAGGCATATATCATCAACGGCCAAGAGCAGAGACAACACAAGGAGAATTGTCAAAGGATAAGAGAAAATACGGACAAATATCCTCAAGAACACGTCTCGAATTATATGATGTGACATAAAGTTGACGGAATAATATGATTCTGAAGAAGACCATATTGAAGAAGTCAATTCGAACCCTAGATTGTGACAGCAAGACGGTGCGACAGGTGCTGACCCTGCCGCTCTTGGCAGTCTTAACATCACCTATTTTGACTGTGTTAGCAAGTACGGAGTTTTATCATGAAGACCTCTCGCTCTTGGCAGTAACTAACATGTCATACCTTTTGAGGGTGGCCACACTAAGAGTGACAACTGTGCCAAAAAGGCAGAGGGCTACGTCTTAGGTGAGTAAGGCTCCTGTCTGAAAAAAAAATTTCGAAAGCCAAAGCAATGGGCCGGATATTCTAAACAACAATGAGAATGAGGGAGCAATAAGGGCATTAAAATAAAAAAATGATGCGGACCAGCACCTTCCTTTGATAAACCAGAGGGTAACTTGAGAAGGAACTGAGATTTTCAAAAGAGCCTTATCCCCATGTTCAAAGAAGTAAAGCCAGAGGGTAGAGTTGAGAACTGAGTCCACCACTACGCACGAAAGTCTAAGATTCAAAGAGAACCAACCCAATCTCTTAATGACACAAGAAGAGTCAAACTGAGAGTAAGAACAGGTTTTGAAAGAGGCAACACTTGAATTTTCCAAAGTCTCTCTCGCATAACTTTCTTGCCACAAGATAAGTAGGCATATATCATCAACGGCCAAGAGCAGAGACAACACAAGGAGAATTGTCAAAGGATAAGAGAAAATACGGACAAATATCCTCAAGAACACGTCTCGAATTATATGATGTGACATAAAGTTGACGGAATAATATGATTCTGAAGAAGACCATATTGAAGAAGTCAATTCGAACCCTAGATTGTGACAGCAAGACGGTGCGACAGATGCTGACCCTGCCGCTCTTGGCAGTCTTAACATCACCTATTTTGACTGTGTTAGCAAGTACGGAGTTTTATCATGAAGACCTCTCGCTCTTAGCAGTCACTAACATGTCATACCTTCTGAGGGTGGCCACACTAAGAGTGATAGCTGTGAAAAAAAGGCAGAGGGCTACGTCTTAGGTGAGTAAGGCTCCTGTCTGAAAAAAAATAATTTCGAAAGCCAAAATAATGGGCCGGGTATTCTAAACAACAATGAGAATAAGGGAGCAATAAGGGCATCAAAAAACAAAAAATGATGTGGACCAGCACCTTCCTCTGATAAGCCAAAGGGTAACTTGAGAAGGAACTGGGATTTTCAAAAGTTCCTTATCCCTATGTTCAAAGAAGTAAAAGCTAGAGGGTAGAGTTTAAAACTGAGTCCACCACTACGCACGAAAGTCTGAGATTCAAAGAGAACCAACCCAATTTCTTGATGAGAGAAAAAGAGTCAAACTGAGAGTAAGAGCAGGTTTTGAAAAAGGAAACACTTGAATTTTCCAAATTCTCTCTAGCATAACTTTCTTGCCACAAGATAAGTAGGCATATATCATCAACGGCCAAGAGCAGAGACAACACAAGGAGAATTGTCAAAGGATAAGAGAAAATACGGACAAATATCCTCAAGAACACGTCTCGAATTATATGATGTGACATAAAGTTGACGGAATAATATGATTCTGAAGAAGACCATATTGAAGAAGTCAATTCGAACCCTAGATTGTGACAGCAAGACGGTTCGGCAGGTGCTGACCCTGCCGCTCTTGGCAGTCTTAACATCACCTATTTTGACTGTGTTAGCAAGTACGGAGTTTTATCATGAAGACCTCTCGCTCTTGGCAGTAACTAACATGTCATACCTTTTGAGGGTGGCCACACTAAGAGTGACAACTGTGCCAAAAAGGCAGAGGGCTACGTCTTAGGTGAGTAAGGCTCCTGTCAGAAAAAAAAATTTCGAAAGCCAAAGCAATGGGCCGGATATTCTAAACAACAATGAGAATGAGGGAGCAATAAGGGCATTAAAATAAAAAAATGATGCGGACCAGCACCTTCCTTTGATAAACCAGAGGGTAACTTGAGAAGGAACTGAGATTTTCAAAAGAGCCTTATCCCCATGTTCAAAGAAGTAAAGCCAGAGGGTAGAGTTGAGAACTGAGTCCACCACTACGCACGAAAGTCTAAGATTCAAAGAGAACCAACCCAATCTCTTAATGACACAAGAAGAGTCAAACTGAGAGTAAGAACAGGTTTTGAAAGAGGCAACACTTGAATTTTCCAAAGTCTCTCTCGCATAACTTTCTTGCCACAAGATAAGTAGGCATATATCATCAACGGCCAAGAGCAGAGACAACACAAGGAGAATTGTCAAAGGATAAGAGAAAATACGGACAAATATCCTCAAGAACACGTCTCGAATTATATGATGTGACATAAAGTTGACGGAATAATATGATTCTGAAGAAGACCATATTGAAGAAGTCAATTCGAACCCTAGATTGTGACAGCAAGACGGTGCGACAGATGCTGACCCTGCCGCTCTTGGCAGTCTTAACATCACCTATTTTGACTGTGTTAGCAAGTACGGAGTTTTATCATGAAGACCTCTCGCTCTTAGCAGTCACTAACATGTCATACCTTCTGAGGGTGGCCACACTAAGAGTGATAGCTGTGAAAAAAAGGCAGAGGGCTACGTCTTAGGTGAGTAAGGCTCCTGTCTGAAAAAAAATAATTTCGAAAGCCAAAATAATGGGCCGGGTATTCTAAACAACAATGAGAATAAGGGAGCAATAAGGGCATCAAAAAACAAAAAATGATGTGGACCAGCACCTTCCTCTGATAAGCCAAAGGGTAACTTGAGAAGGAACTGGGATTTTCAAAAGTTCCTTATCCCTATGTTCAAAGAAGTAAAAGCTAGAGGGTAGAGTTTAAAACTGAGTCCAGCACTACGCACGAAAGTCTGAGATTCAAAGAGAACCAACCCAATTTCTTGATGAGAGAAAAAGAGTCAAACTGAGAGTAAGAGCAGGTTTTGAAAAAGGAAACACTTGAATTTTCCAAATTCTCTCTAGCATAACTTTCTTGCCACAAGATAAGTAGGCATATATGATCAACGGCCAAAAGCAGAGACAACGCAAGGAGAAGCGTCAAAGGATAAGAGAAAATATGGACAAATATCCTCAAGAACACGTCTCGAATTATATGATGTGACATAAAGTTAATGGAATAATATGATTCTGAAGAAGACCATATTGAAGAAGTCAAATTTAACCCTAGACTGTGATAGCAAGATAGTGCGACAGGTGCCGACCCCACCGCTCTTGGCAGTCTTAACATCACCTATTTTGACTGTGTCAGCAAGTACGAAGTCTTATCATGAAGACCTCTCGCTCTTGGCAGTCACTAACATGTCATACATTCTGAAGGTGGCCACACTAAGAGTGACAGCTGTGCAAAAAAGGCAGAGGGCTACGTCTTAGGCGAGTAAGGCTCCTGTCTGAAAACAAAATAATTCTGAAAGCCAAAAGAATAGGCCGGATATTCTAAACAACAATGAGATTGAGGGACCAATAACGGCTTCAAACAACAGAAAATGACGTGGACCAGCACCTTCCTCTGATAAGCTAGAGGGTAACTTGAGAAGGAACTGAGATTTTCAAAAGAGCCTTATCCCCATGTTCAAAGAAGTAAAGCCAGAGGGTAGAGTAGAGAACTGAGTCCACCACTACGCACGAAAGTCTGAGATTCAAAGAGAACCAACCCAATCTCTTAATGACACAAGAAGAGTCAAACTGAGAGTACGAACAAGTTTTGAAAAAGGCAACACTTGAATTTTCCAAAGTCTCTCTAGCATAACTTTCTTGCCATAAGATGAGTAGGCATATAAGATCAAGGGCCAAGAGTAGAGACAACGCAAGGAAAAGTGTCAAAGGATAAAAGAAAATGTGGACAAATATCCTCAAGAACACGTCTCGATTTATATGATGTGACATAAAGTTGATGGAATAATATGATTCTGAAGAAGACCATATTGATGAAGTCAATCCTAACCCTAGACTGTGACCGCAAGACGGTGCGATGGTGACGACCCCATCGCTCTTGACAGTCTTAACATATCCCTATTTTGACTGTGTCAGCAAGTACGAAGTCTTATCATGAAGACCTCTCGCTCTTGGCAGTCACTAACATGTCATACCTTTTGAGGGTGGCCACACTAAGAGTGACAACTGTGCCAAAAAGGCAGAGGGCTACGTCTTAGGTGAGTAAGGCTCCTGTCTGAAAAAAAAATTTCGAAAGCCAAAGCAATGGGCCGGATATTCTAAACAACAATGAGAATGAGGGAGCAATAAGGGCATTAAAATAAAAAAATGATGCGGACCAGCACCTTCCTTTGATAAACCAGAGGGTAACTTGAGAAGGAACTGAGATTTTCAAAAGAGCCTTATCCCCATGTTCAAAGAAGTAAAGCCAGAGGGTAGAGTTGAGAACTGAGTCCACCACTACGCACGAAAGTCTAAGATTCAAAGAGAACCAACCCAATCTCTTAATGACACAAGAAGAGTCAAACTGAGAGTAAGAACAGGTTTTGAAAGAGGCAACACTTGAATTTTCCAAAGTCTCTCTCGCATAACTTTCTTGCCACAAGATAAGTAGGCATATATCATCAACGGCCAAGAGCAGAGACAACACAAGGAGAATTGTCAAAGGATAAGAGAAAATACGGACAAATATCCTCAAGAACACGTCTCGAATTATATGATGTGACATAAAGTTGACGGAATAATATGATTCTGAAGAAGACCATATTGAAGAAGTCAATTCGAACCCTAGATTGTGACAGCAAGACGGTGCGACAGATGCTGACCCTGCCGCTCTTGGCAGTCTTAACATCACCTATTTTGACTGTGTTAGCAAGTACGGAGTTTTATCATGAAGACCTCTCGCTCTTAGCAGTCACTAACATGTCATACCTTCTGAGGGTGGCCACACTAAGAGTGATAGCTGTGAAAAAAAGGCAGAGGGCTACGTCTTAGGTGAGTAAGGCTCCTGTCTGAAAAAAAATAATTTCGAAAGCCAAAATAATGGGCCAGGTATTCTAAACAACAATGAGAATAAGGGAGCAATAAGGGCATCAAAAAACAAAAAATGATGTGGACCAGCACCTTCCTCTGATAAGCCAAAGGGTAACTTGAGAAGGAACTGGGATTTTCAAAAGTTCCTTATCCCTATGTTCAAAGAAGTAAAAGCTAGAGGGTAGAGTTTAAAACTGAGTCCAGCACTACGCACGAAAGTCTGAGATTCAAAGAGAACCAACCCAATTTCTTGATGAGAGAAAAAGAGTCAAACTGAGAGTAAGAGCAGGTTTTGAAAAAGGAAACACTTGAATTTTCCAAATTCTCTCTAGCATAACTTTCTTGCCACAAGATAAGTAGGCATATATGATCAACGGCCAAAAGCAGAGACAACGCAAGGAGAAGCGTCAAAGGATAAGAGAAAATATGGACAAATATCCTCAAGAACACGTCTCGAATTATATGATGTGACATAAAGTTAATGGAATAATATGATTCTGAAGAAGACCATATTGAAGAAGTCAAATTTAACCCTAGACTGTGATAGCAAGATAGTGCGACAGGTGCCGACCCCACCGCTCTTGGCAGTCTTAACATCACCTATTTTGACTGTGTCAGCAAGTACGAAGTCTTATCATGAAGACCTCTCGCTCTTGGCAGTCACTAACATGTCATACATTCTGAAGGTGGCCACACTAAGAGTGACAGCTGTGCAAAAAAGGCAGAGGGCTACGTCTTAGGCGAGTAAGGCTCCTGTCTGAAAACAAAATAATTCTGAAAGCCAAAAGAATAGGCCGGATATTCTAAACAACAATGAGATTGAGGGACCAATAAGGGCTTCAAACAACAGAAAATGACGTGGACCAGCACCTTCCTCTGATAAGCTAGAGGGTAACTTGAGAAGGAACTGAGATTTTCAAAAGAGCCTTATCCCCATGTTCAAAGAAGTAAAGCCAGAGGGTAGAGTAGAGAACTGAGTCCACCACTACGCACGAAAGTCTGAGATTCAAAGAGAACCAACCCAATCTCTTAATGACACAAGAAGAGTCAAACTGAGAGTACGAACAAGTTTTGAAAAAGGCAACACTTGAATTTTCCAAAGTCTCTCTAGCATAACTTTCTTGCCATAAGATGAGTAGGCATATAAGATCAAGGGCCAAGAGTAGAGACAACGCAAGGAAAAGTGTCAAAGGATAAAAGAAAATGTGGACAAATATCCTCAAGAACACGTCTCGATTTATATGATGTGACATAAAGTTGATGGAATAATATGATTCTGAAGAAGACCATATTGATGAAGTCAATCCTAACCCTAGACTGTGACCGCAAGACGGTGCGATGGTGACGACCCCATCGCTCTTGGCAGTCTTAACATCCCCTATTTTGACTGTGTCAGCAAGTACGAAGTCTTATCATGAAGACCTCTCGCTCTTGGCAGTCACTAACATGTCATACCTTTTGAGGGTGGCCACACTAAGAGTGACAACTGTGCCAAAAAGGCAGAGGGCTACGTCTTAGGTGAGTAAGGCTCCTGTCTGAAAAAAAAATTTTGAAAGCCAAAGCAATGGGCCGGATATTCTAAACAACAATGAGAATGAGGGAGCAATAAGGGCATTAAAATAAAAAAATGATGCGGACCAGCACCTTCCTTTGATAAACCAGAGGGTAACTTGAGAAGGAACTGAGATTTTCAAAAGAGCCTTATCCCCATGTTCAAAGAAGTAAAGCCAGAGGGTAGAGTTGAGAACTGAGTCCACCACTACGCACGAAAGTCTAAGATTCAAAGAGAACCAACCCAATCTCTTAATGACACAAGAAGAGTCAAACTGAGAGTAAGAACAGGTTTTGAAAGAGGCAACACTTGAATTTTCCAAAGTCTCTCTCGCATAACTTTCTTGCCACAAGATAAGTAGGCATATATCATCAACGGCCAAGAGCAGAGACAACACAAGGAGAATTGTCAAAGGATAAGAGAAAATACGGACAAATATCCTCAAGAACACGTCTCGAATTATATGATGTGACATAAAGTTGACGGAATAATATGATTCTGAAGAAGACCATATTGAAGAAGTCAATTCGAACCCTAGATTGTGACAGCAAGACGGTGCGACAGATGCTGACCCTGCCGCTCTTGGCAGTCTTAACATCACCTATTTTGACTGTGTTAGCAAGTACGGAGTTTTATCATGAAGACCTCTCGCTCTTAGCAGTCACTAACATGTCATACCTTCTGAGGGTGGCCACACTAAGAGTGATAGCTGTGAAAAAAAGGCAGAGGGCTACGTCTTAGGTGAGTAAGGCTCCTGTCTGAAAAAAAATAATTTCGAAAGCCAAAATAATGGGCCGGGTATTCTAAACAACAATGAGAATAAGGGAGCAATAAGGGCATCAAAAAACAAAAAATGATGTGGACCAGCACCTTCCTCTGATAAGCCAAAGGGTAACTTGAGAAGGAACTGGGATTTTCAAAAGTTCCTTATCCCTATGTTCAAAGAAGTAAAAGCTAAAGGGTAGAGTTTAAAACTGAGTCCACCACTACGCACGAAAGTCTGAGATTCAAAGAGAACCAACCCATTTTCTTGATGAGAGAAAAAGAGTCAAACTGAGAGTAAGAGCAGGCTTTGAAAAAGGAAACACTTGAATTTTCCAAATTCTCTCTAGCATAACTTTCTTGCCACAAGATAAGTAGGCATATATGATCAACGGCCAAAAGCAGAGACAACGCAAGGAGAAGCGTCAAAGGATAAGAGAAAATATGGACAAATATCCTCAAGAACACGTCTCGAATTATATGATGTGACATAAAGTTAATGGAATAATATGATTCTGAAGAAGACCATATTGAAGAAGTCAAATTTAACCCTTGACTGTGATAGCAAGATGGTGCGACAGGTGCCGACCCCACCGCTCTTGGCAGTCTTAACATCACCTATTTTGACTGTGTCAGCAAGTACGAAGTCTTATCATGAAGACCTCTCGCTCTTGGCAGTCACTAACATGTCATACATTCTGAAGGTGGCCACACTAAGAGTGACAGCTGTGCAAAAAAGGCAGAGGGCTACGTCTTAGGCGAGTAAGGCTCCTGTCTGAAAACAAAATAATTCTGAAAGCCAAAAGAATAGGCCGGATATTCTAAACAACAATGAGATTGAGGGACCAATAAGGGCTTCAAACAACAGAAAATGACGTGGACCAGCACCTTCCTCTGATAAGCTAGAGGGTAACTTGAGAAGGAACTGAGATTTTCAAAAGAGCCTTATCCCCATGTTCAAAGAAGTAAAGCCAGAGGGTAGAGTAGAGAACTGAGTCCACCACTACGCACGAAAGTCTGAGATTCAAAGAGAACCAACCCAATCTCTTAATGACACAAGAAGAGTCAAACTGAGAGTACGAACAAGTTTTGAAAAAGGCAACACTTGAATTTTCCAAAGTCTCTCTAGCATAACTTTCTTGCCATAAGATGAGTAGGCATATAAGATCAAGGGCCAAGAGTAGAGACAACGCAAGGAAAAGCGTCAAAGGATAAAAGAAAATGTGGACAAATATCCTCAAGAATCCGTCTCGAATTATATGATGTGACATAAAGTTGATGCAATAATATGATTCTGAAGAAGACCTTATTGAAGAAGTCAATCCTAACCCTAGACTGTGACAGCATGACGGCGTGACAAGTGTCGACCCCGTCGCTCTTGACATTCTTAACATCGCCTATTTTGTCTATGTAAGCAAGTACGAAGTCTTATCATGATGACCTCTCACTCTTGGCAGTCACTAACATGTCATACCTTCTAAGGGTGGCCACACTAAGAGTGACAACTGTGCCAAAAAGGCAGAGGGCTACGTCTTAGGTGAGTAAGGCTCCTGTCTGAAAAAAAAATTTCGAAAGCCAAAGCAATGGGCCGGATATTCTAAACAACAATGAGAATGAGGGAGCAATAAGGGCATTAAAATAAAAAAATGATGTAGACCAGCACCTTCCTTTGATAAACTAGAGGGTAACTTGAGAAGGAACTGAGATTTTCAAAAGAGCCTTATCCCCATGTTCAAAGAAGTAAAGCCAGAGGGTAGAGTTGAGAACTGAGTCCACCACTACGCACGAAAGTCTAAGATTCAAAGAGAACCAACCCAATTTCTTGATGACAGAAGAAGAGTCAAACTGAGAGTAGTAATTGGTTTTGAAAAAGGCAACACTTGAATTTTCTAAATTCTCTCTAGCATAACTTTCTTGCCACAAGATGAGTAGGCATATATGATCAACGTCCAAGAGCAGAGACAACGCAAGGAGAAGCGTCGAAGGATAAGAGGAAATATGGACAAATATCCTCAAGAACATGTCTTGAATTATATGATGTGACATAAAGTTAATGGATTAATATGATTCTGAAGAAGACCCTTTTGAAGAAGTCCATCCTAACCGTAGTCTGTAACAGTAAGACGGTGCGACAGGTGCCGACCCCGCCGCTCTTGGCAGTCTTAACATCACCTATTTTGACTGTGTCAACAAGTACAAAGTCTTATCATGAAGACCTCTCACTCTTAGAAGTCACTAATATGTCATACCTTCTGAGGGTGGCAAGGAGCGCCATTTCTTGGAAACCGTCATAAGGGAATATCTCCCGACATTTAGCCTTAGACTATGTCAGCAAGACGGTGCGACAGGTGACGACCCCACCGCTCTTGGTAGTCTCTAACACAACCCCTTAGGCTGTGCCCGCAACATGGTGAGAAAGGTGCAGACCCCCCCCCCCACTCTTGGCAGTCGCTAACATATCATACCTTTCTTTCCCTTTTGGATGCATTCCATGGGAATTTATAAGTCAGCCCAGATTGTGTCAGCAAGATGACGTCCTACCGTGAGGACCAATCACTCTTGGCAATCTTAACTCAACCTTTTTAGACTGTGCCAGCAAGATGGTGCGAAAGGTGCAGACCCCCCACTCTTGGCAGTCGCTAATATGACATTCCTTCTGAGGGTGGCTAGTAGTGCCATTTCTTAGAAAACTATCACGAAGGAATATCTCTTGATAGACAACCTCAGTTATGCCAGCAAGATGGTGCGACAGGTGCTGACCCGACCACTCTTGGTAACCAATAACATCCTCCCAAGAATTAGGGAGTTTTACCACATGGTTATGACAACAAGATAGTGCGATAGGAGCAAACCCCGCAACTCTTGGTAACCATTTCTTCCCCAAAAGAATGGGAAGATTTATCACGACGAAGTCAAGAAGGTGTCATTCTGAAAGAATCTGAACTCCAAGAACTTTTTCAAATACATTTGTAACGAATGAGAAGTGTTCTTGAGAATAGGCCATTCAGAGGGTAAATGGTAAGATTGGTACATCCCACAAGCTGAGGGTAAACATCGATAAGCTCAAAAAATCAGAAGAAGGATTGAGATAGATTCCCTAAGGGTAGAAGGGAGAATAGATTGATGTATCAGAGATAGCTTGGCCGAGAGGAAGGTCAACTGTGGATAACATTGCCCAAAGCACCATAAAATTCCCCTACCATGAGGGTACATTTTGATTCGCAGATTTTCATGAATAAAACAACTAGTTGAGATTCACGCGAAGCCGTGAATTGTTGTCTTCTTATTATCATCCCAGAATCCTTGCTAGCAAGAATCCCGGGACGAGAGGGTCTGTAAACACCCCAATCCACGCTCCCTAACCGCACGGTTGGCTCCCAACCGTTCAGTTGGCTATACCCTAACCGCACAGTTGGCTTCGAACCGCACACCCCAACCACACGCCCTAGCCACACGCCTTAGCCGCATCCCTCCCTAGTCATACAGATGGCTCCTAGGCGGGCGGCTACCAAGGCAATTTTTCTGCATTTTTGACCTATAAATAAGATCATTGGGGTCTCATTTTAGGCATTAACACTTAATAGTATTTTTAGTAAAGGAAAACTCTGTCAAGATTATTAGAGTCTCTTTTAGAGAAATTCTAGAGAGAGAAAGTTAGAGAGAAAATTAGTGAGAGAAAAGGTTAGAGAGAGGAAGTTCTAGAGAGAGAAAGGAGCAATCAAGGCAATGTCTCATTTCTTCTTCATGCGCTTCAGGTACGTCTTTCTACAACTCTTCTAAATTTCAATACTGCATTTTAATATCATTTTTAATATTGAAAGTTAGATAACTTGCAAAGAAGTTCACTGTTTTCTAAACTAATCCTGTTAAAGTTTTACAAGAAATCTAAAATCCGTTTTGACACGTTTTCAAAACAAAAAAAAAATACAAAAATAGTTTCCGAACAAATGGAACTACGAGACTCTAATTTCATTCTATGAATGAATACATAGGCGCTCGCAAAGCTCAAGTCTAATTTCAAAATATAATTTTAAACTAGATCTATCTGGAAAGGACTATTCTAAAAGTAATTCAAACTACTTGCAAGATATCTAAAATACGAATTAAATACATGATCCATTAAGCGACCAAAAGGGCGAATTGGGTGCCTAACACCTTCCCAATTCGTAACGTAGTTCCCGAACCCTAGCAAAGTATATTTTAAACTCTGGTTTCAAACGTATGAAGGATAGTTCGTTTTCAAATTGTCCTTCGTACGATATTTTGTTTGTTTTCTTGTAAAACAAACTAGCGACTCTACAAAACACTTTTTCCTTCAAAACAAAGAAAACCGAGAACGTGACTTCTATTGAGGGTGGTTCCTTTTACCTACATAGCGGTTACTGATGACGGGGCCCATATTCCTACTTTGGCCGTTGAGGACGATATCGGTCGTGGCCCATCTGTAGATAAGGGCAAAGCCAAAGTTTTCATGGCGGAGCCAAGATTATGCTTCCCTGATAGTCTAGTGACTATGGAGGATTTGGCTGTCCACAATCCCGAAGTTGCTCGTGCTATGATTACATATATGCCCCTCCCCAAGGATTAGGAACTGTTACAGCAAGAGGGCCCTGCTAACCTAGGGATTGGAGTTTTTTGATGCCTTGCGAAGGTAAAACACCCTTTTCACCTTTATCTTTCCTCGTCGGTTATGATTTCCTTCAATGTTCATATGATAGTTGTCGTGCTTGTAGGTTGGCGCGCGCTTCTCAGAACTAAAACTTAAGCATATGTAAGAGCTGAGGAACACCAAGGCTATTAAGAAATAGCGGAAGGCCGAGATCAAGATGCAGCGTGCCTTGATCACCGATCTATTGGAGGCCCATATTGCCTAAAGAAACAAACTTGCTGCTCTTAAGGCCTCTTACCAAGATCAGACTTCCAGCCTTGATAAAGTCAATAGTGCTTTGGGGGCCGAGAAGCTAGCTAGAGAGAGTACCGAACTGATGGCCAAGGGTGCCGTTGTTGAGCTGAATCAAGTTAGGGAGGAGCATGCTTCCACCATGGTTCAATTGAAGGAAATGTATGCCTCTGAAATATCCTAATTAAGTTCTTGGCATGAATTTACTATGATCGATGAGAGGAACGATAGTTGTAATGAGGCGTTGAGTGACTGTCCATCTCAGATATCTAAGCTCAAAGATCTTATTTACTAAGGCGGGTACAAACTCCGCCTTGAACGTGTTAGTCTCCCCCTTGATCATGAATTGCTGCCATGTGTCCACCTAATCTTTACAATGCTAATGTTTCTTCCGATTTTGAGGAAGATGAGGATGCAACTCCCACTAGTTCCCCTTATAAGGTTTAACATTTGTGTCATAAAGGCATATTTGTGTATTTTGTCCGGCCTTGGATTCTCTCTTTGTATGCTTTTGCTTTTGATATAATACAATTTTGCTTCGACTCTCAATCTTGTTGAATTTTTTGACGGTATTCTTGTTGATTTCCAAACCGATATTATTATGATGTTGCCCCTCAAGACACGAAGTGTGTGTTGCGACGTGGGGCATACAGTGCTTTATGGATTGATATTGTATGACATTTCTCATTTAATATGTAAAGTAGTTTAAAATAAAGCCCCTTGGGCATAAGTGTGCATCTCGACCTATGACAAATGACACTTGTAGCTTAAATAGCAAATTATTTTTAAATAATACCTCTAGGGCACAAGTTTTCATCGCAGCCTACGGCAGTAACACTTATGGCTTAAACAGCCAAATTTTTTTAAATAATGCCCCTATGGCACAAGTGTTCATTTTGGCTTTTGTCAGATGACACTTGTGGCTTAAACAGCCAAAATTTTTAAATAATGCCCCTTGAGCACAAGTGTTCATCTCGACCTATGGAAGATAACACTTATGGCTTAAGCAGCCAATAGTTTTAAATAATACCCCTTGGGCACAAGTGTTCATCTCGGCTTATGGCAAATGACACTTGTGGCTTAAACAGCCAACAATTTTTAAATAATGCCTTTTGGGCACAAGTGTTCTTCTCGGCCGATGGAAGATGACACTTGTGGCTTAAACAGCCAAAAGTTTAAAATAATGCCCCTTGTGCAGAAGTGTTCATCTCGGCCTGTGGTAGTGACACTTGTGGCTTAAATAGCCAATAGTTTTAAATAATGCCCCTTGGGCAAAAGTGTTCATCTCCACCTATGGCAGATAACACTTGTGGCTTAAACAGCCAATAGTTTTAAATAATGCCCCTTGGGCACAAGTGTTCATCTCGGCCTATGGCTGATGACAATTGTGACTTAAACAGCCAAAAACTTAAAAAAAAATGCCCATATGGTACAAGCGTACATCTCGGCCTATGTCCAATGACACTTGTTGGTTAAATAGCCAATAGTTTTAAATAATACCCCTAGGGCACAAGTGTTCATCTCGACCTATAGTAGATGACAATTGCGGCTTAAACAGCCAATAGTTTTAAATAATGCACCTTGGGCGCGAGTGTTCATCTCGACCTATGGAAAATAACACTTGTGGCTTTAATAGCCGATAGTTTTAAATAATGCCTCTTGGACGCAAATATTCATCTCGGCCTATAGCAGATGACACTTGTGGCTTAAACAGCCAATAGTTTTAAATAATGACCCTTGGACGTAAGTGTTTATGTCAGCAGCCTATGGAAGATGACCCTTGTAACTTAAACAGCCAATAGTTTTAAATAAGGCCGCAAGTGTTCATCTCGTCTTATGGCAGATGACATTTGTGGCTTAAATAGCCAATAAGTTTAAATAATGCCCTTAGGGTACAAGTGTTTATCTTAGCCTATGGCAGATGACACTTGTGGCTTAAACAACCAATAGTTTTAAATAATGCCCCTTAGGCACAAGTGGTCATCTCAGCCTATAGTTGATGACACTTGTGGCTTAAACAACCAATAGTTTTAAATAATTCCCCTTGGGCACCAGTGTCCATCTCGTCATACGGCAGATGACACTTGTGGCATAAACAGCCAAAAATTTTAAATAATGCCGCTTGGGCTCAACTGTTGTAACTCCCCCACCTTAATCTATAGGATAACACCTATAATTAAGACCTGAAGTGTTACCGACCCACCTTACTAGGACTAAGATAGGTGTAAAAGAATTATATAAATCAACGACAATATGAATAGTAAGCCACGATAAGCATGGGGTAGGCTTCTAGACTCACAGAATCTTGCACCACTCCTCCTATTCAGGATCATGATGTTTTGCAATGGAAAATTTATGAAAAATACAAAAAGAAGAGGGATGATGAAGCTGCTGCGGCTTAAAGCACCACAACAGAATTGATGAAGTTGTTATAACTTCTACCCTTGACAAGGAAGTGCAATCAGCTTCTGACATTCCACATGTGAGAAAGTGTTGGAAAGTCACAATTCACCCTCAAAATTTGCAGAAAATGTGACAGCAAAAGTAGTAATGGAGGTTGCTGATTCTACTAACTGCATTGATGGAAATGGCTAATTTGCTGCCTCATTCTTGCTTCAGCTCTGGCCCGCTCCAGTTCTGCACAGCTGGGTGCTTGTTCAGTTTCTCCTTGGCTGCTTCTTTGACTTGTTCTTGCTTTGCCTTGTATTGGTTGTTATGTTCTTATTGCAGCTTCTTTTGGCCAGTTTTCTGGTGCATATGTTGCTCTTTTCGGTTGCATTTTTGGTGGATTGTTCAGCTCAATTTCCTGCAGTTTTTATTACTGCAACATCTTGTTCTTTTTGGTTGCTGGCAGTTTTTTCATTATTTTGGCTGCTTGTTTTTCTTTTATTTTTGGCCACTTGTTTAGACCATGTTTTTGGCTTTATTTGCTTTCATTTTCCAGCCCTTTGTTTAGGAATTTCTTTGTATTTTGGAATTGCTTGGTGGACTTTTTGGTTATTTCCTTTAGTCCATCAATCAATTTAGGTTCATTTTTTTGTGTTTTCTAAAGGTCATTGGGGAAGGCCTTTGTTTCCCCCTCTTTTTTTCTTTATTTTATGCCATTACTCTATAGCCCTAACTTGGGCTTAAAGGACTTAAAAAAAAAGACATGGGGTATAAAACAATACTATAAGTGATAAGTATGCAACATAGATATACATGACCAAAATATATGAACAACAAAAATATATAAACAGTCCTCGGGCTAGTTGTGGCTTTCCGGACAAACATATCTATTGCAAAAAAAACTGTAGTATTAGACGCTTCTTCGTCCCCGAACTAGTCATCTCTTTGTCCCCATGGGACTCGTGAGTACCTATAATATTTTAAAGAAACGGGGTGAGCTATACGCTCAATAGGGGTAAGCAATAACAAAAGTAACACATTTAAAACACAATTCAGTTCAAGATTATACATTTAATAATTGTGCATGCATATGCCAATGCAGGTTACCTCCCTTGTGTCAATCTTAGAGCCACGTATCCAGAATACATTCATACTAATCCAGAGTATAGCATGGGCATGACCGCCCGAGAGAATAATCCGACAGTGATCATAAATTTGCCCATCGGCCCTAGAGAATATCGATAGATCATAATCAAGTTGGATCACAAGTTCACAAATAATATCGTAACAATAGAATTATCAGTGTCATACCGTTATCTAAATTTTTGGGCTACACACCGTTAGCTCTAGACAGCCGATGCGTTGCTGCCCTCCGGAGCTTTAGGGATTTTCAAACCCAAGGGCACCAGGCTGTACTTATTTTTATCCCAGTAGGCACGAATTAATACATAATCCCTTCACAATCGAATGGCCACAATAAAATCATATCTGGATTCATATCAGGATCATATCACATCCTAAATAGTATCATGATCATAATGAGCTTTCATCATCATCATCATCATTAATAAGAGGTATACGCCCCATATGTCGGGTCGTAAGAATAATCTGAATATGCCAAAAGATCTCCATGCATGTGGTTAACACGATGATGATATGTATAGTATGCAAACATGCTATTTCATGAATATACCAAGCAATCTATAACATATCCACTCAAACAAATCGAAGTCCGTATCCCTTGGTGTGTATAAATCATCAACAACGCATTTTGTCAACAAACAACATTCCACACAACCAATAGATACCTTATTTATTTCAAATAACACTTTGCAGCAAGTGTATATGGCATATCTTGCCGCAAATCATGTAGTCATAGCTTTATAAATCATAAGAACAACATGAGCCCATTTTATATTCAAGTTTTTCAAACAAATAAGAATCAAGCACAATAATTCTTACATAATAAAATCATATTATCAAGAATTGAAAGCCAGAGAGCCCCTACCTCAAGTCATTAGCAAAGAAGAGTAAGGAAAGTCGATGGTTCAAGCCCCCTTCCAAAGCAATCTCAAGGAAGAAGAAGATGAATAATGAAATAGAGAAGGATTTGGGTGGAAGAGTTTGGGTCGAAATAGGTAGAAACATAGACAAAAACACTTAAAAATGAGCTAAGTCAGTGGACTGTTTCGTAAGGCGAACTGATATGCCAAAAACAAAGTACCGGTCTGTAGTGTAAAATTTTCCCAATTTTTATACGCCAGACCGGTATGGCAAAAACTACATACCGGTCCGCAGCCAAAGTTCCCCTAAAAATTCATGCGCCATAGTGGTACGCCAATTTTTCCACACCGGTCCGCAGGCAAAATTCATGCCTTGCTACCCTATTTTTATTTTGGCCATAAGTTCTCACTCGGAACTTCGATTGAGACGATCTTTATATGCCTGAAAAGGTAATCCGGAGGGCTACAATTTACAACTGTGGCTTATATAGCCAAAACAGCGTCGCGCTTATAACTTAATCAGTTCATGAGAGTTAACGCATTAGATGCATGTGCACATATAAATGTGATTATCCTTTGATCAAATTGCTTGGCGCGTTTAATGAGCGGTTGTGCATTTTGTCATGTGGAGGTCTAAGAAAGGCGTGTGTCATTTTCTGAAGCGCATGTCTACTTTGAATTAATTATATCCCTCATAAACTGTCGTCTGCTCCAGTTATAAATAGCCCCTTCTATCCCATCAGTTATCATTCTTCAATTTCCATAACTTCTCACATCACATATTAAAATATGGACAAAAATCCAGACGAGGCAAGTAGTTCCTATCGTCTGCCGGTGACCCGTAATGTTGCAGACACCCTTTCTCATATGATAGAAGTTCTTGAACAAGAGGTTGGGAGAATGGAGAGAAATATCCCTCTGATGGTCAGAATCATCCAGGATCTGGAGAGGTGTTTGGCCACCGTGACCGTAGAAAGAAAAAAGAGGTGAAATGTGACAAGAGGATTTTTGGGTACGATAAATTCCTCCGACAGCATTTATGTTGATCCAGTAGTACGTCCTGCATTTGTGTGTGTGGTTAGTGTATTGAGCTCTTAAGGCGGTATCAATGGTGTTACAAGCTTTCTCTCTCTAAAACAGATTAAGTAAACTAGCAACTATTCGCTCAAATACTAAACAACCAACCCCTTTTTGGAGCCTCCCTTATTCTATTTATACGTATAGAATTAGGGTTACACTTGCTCGTTAAGGTTGATGGTAAAATGACTAAAAAGGGTAAGACTTGGATAATACTCCAGCCTTCATTCCCTTATCCACTACTAACAACTTTTGAATTTGTACGTTGGTGGTGGAGCAATGGAGATTTGTACGATCCTGTACAGACTCGTACGATTTAGTATGATCCTTTCTAAGCATTTCTCACACATTCCACAGGTGCTATGGTACGTGTGCCCTTCCCTGGGGGTATCGGCCCTGATTGCCCGTCTCGGCGTGCTTAGACGCCCTCATTTCGGCATATCCTCCGGCTATTCCCCTTCATTTGGGCATGGCCCATCAGTTAGGCCCAGGGTATGGGCCTCTGAGCAGGTTGGACCGACCCAGTTTACCTTAACCAAATTTTATGCTCACACAATTGTAGATAAATGCAAATTATAATAATTTAATATAATTCCGAAACAATATACTATGGAGAAGGACATTAAACTAATAAAAATGTATTATAAACTTATATCAAGAAGCATATATAGATAGTTATTTGATATAAACAAATGACACTTAAATAGTAATATGAAATATTTCAAAACATATACGTAAAATTTTAATGAACTATAAAAATGAATTATAAACAGATGCAAATTAATGATTGGAACATATTATAATATGTTTTCTGGACCGGTTAAAATGTAATCTATACTTCATATTTTTTAGAAATGTAATGAAGATTTTAATATATTTGTACGATACACATGAATATATTATGATAATTATAAGAACAAAAGACTACTCTCGCAACATACAATTTTAAAAATTAAATAAAAATGTATTTTTTTTAAGAGTTTTTTATATATTTGTAAATTGTTTGATTATTCCCAAAAAAAACATCTATATTATAAAACAAGGATTTTTTGCAATAAAATAATAAATCAATCCAACGTCTCATATTAATTTGTAATGGTGTTAACACTTTTAAACCCTTAGATCATTTTTATATCTCACAACAAGATGTCAAATCAACTTAACATTTACTCACACACTAAACATATACACAAATATAACTCTTACATCTCTCTACTTTTATACAACATTTCTCTCTCATCAAATTTTTAAAAAACTTTTAAATGTCATAACTTTAAATTTACAAATTCAACTTTAATAAAATTTATATATTTGAAATATGTTCATCAACATCTACAAAACAAGATCCATTGTGACTATTAAATTTTGTATAAAAAAAATTCAAGAAAAAGTTATAAAACATTACAAATACAATGGCATATAAAACTTATAAAACATTACAAGTATAATAGTTATTGAAAATATACATTTCTCTCTCATCAAATTTACAAATCCATTAGTTATTGAAAATATTACACAATGAATATGGAGTGAATTTTTTTTATATTAGTGTCCAACTTACCTCAAATATAATATATTTTTTTAAATATACTAATAACACCATCACAATATGAAAGGATCGAAGCAATTTTAGGGCGATATGCCTCGAATATAATATTTTTTTTCTCTTTTAAATACACTCATAATATCATTACATTATAAAACGGTCGATGCGATTTCAGGTCTAATTGGACAAGTAAGACAATCATACACATCTTCAATCATAAGTAATATACAATCATACACATCTTCAATCTTCACATTTTTCACGTAATTATATTTTATCTAATTATTATTTTTTATTCTTTTTATCGTGCCGGACGGCACGGGTATACCCTAGTTCAAAAATATAGCAAGAAAAATCCCATAATTTCTCAATCAAAAATTTTTCAATCAAAATTGTTTTTAAAAAGAAAAAAATTGTTTTTGCTTTAAAAATATATGCAATTTTGCGCGTAATTTTAATTTTAATTTAATAATATCACTTGATGGGGGAGATGATTTAGAGCGTAGCAATCTTTTGATCTCGTGTTATGTGTGAACTATTAAATTTTATTTAAGATTTGTGCTGCAAAAATTTGATATGTTGTGCTAATAATAATGTCCTTATTAAATATCATTATTTTTTGCGCATAATTAGATGGCTTCTAAGAGCATTGTTGCTGACTTGAACAAATGAGAGAATTTGGATGGTGACAATTATGATATTTGGCACCGTAAGATCCAATATCTCCTTGATGAGCAAGAGGTTTTGGAAACCTAGACCCAAACCTTGACTCCACCACCGAAGGATGGCAATGGTGCCCAACATCGGTGCGATGATGGCCTACACTCAGTGGGTCAAAAAGGATCGTTGTGCGTGCTTTGTTATGCTTAGCAGCATGCACAATGACTTGATCAGCGCGATCGAGGACTGTAAGACTGCTCGAGAAATGTGGAATGCCCTGAAAGCTAAGTATGGTTCCACTTCGGCTATTAGGTTGCGCGCGTTGACTTTGAAGTTTGACTCATATAAGATGCGCTCTAACACCCCGATGAAGCAGCATCTTAGACATATGTCGACTATGATTCACGAGATCAAGGCAGCTGGGAAAAACTTGATCGATGAGCAGTAGGTTCAAGCTAAGATTCGTTCTCTACCAGATTCGTGGGAACATATGAGAGTCAATATGACGCACAATAAAAATATCAAAACTTTTGATGATCTAGCACGTCATTTGGAGTTAGAGGCTGAGCGCTTGGAAGCTGCTAAAGTTAATAATTCCTTTCTTATGGTTCATTCTGGTTCGGGTAAGGCATCTGGGTCTAAGCATAAGAATCAGAGCAATGGGAAGAGGAACGACGATGAACTTGCGCCTAAGAAGGCAAACTTGACCAAACGCAAGCGGGGCAAGCATGGTGGTAAGAAGGGCAACGCCGAAAAAGCATGCTTTAACTGTGGCAAGGAAAGTCACTTCGCTCGTGACTGCACTAAGCTGAAGAAGGTACTGTTAAGTTATAATTCTCCTTTTATTTATGTAACAAGTCATGTTATGGTAGCTCATCCTTCCTATGATTGGATTGTGGATTCATGAGCGTCCGAACATGTCGTGAGGGATAGAGTTGGATATGTGGAGTACCGCCGAATACCAATAGGAAGTAAATTACTTTACGTGGGCAATGGAGAAGTTGTTCAGGTTATAGGTATTGGTACCTACAAGCTGTGCATGCGTGGTGGACGCGACCTATTGATCCATGATGTATTGTTTGCTCCTGATATTCGACAGAACCTTTTATCAGTCTGCGTTGCTTAGGCTAGAATTTCAAGCAATTTTCGAGAACAATAATGTTCGCATTTTTAATGGAACAATTTTTTATGGTAGTGGTTTTATTTCGGATGGATTATTTGTTTTGGATATTTGTTATTCCAGTAATAATAATTCTATTTCTTTTTTGACTTTTGCTAATAATTCTACAATTTGGCATGCTAGACTTGATCATATAGACTAGGACAGAATGAATCGATTAGCTAGAGAGGGCTTATTAGGTCAACTCACTAAAGTTAGTTTGCCCAATTGTGAGTATTGCTTAGTAGGAAAGTCAACTAAAAAACTGTTTGAAAAAGCCACTAAAGTATCTTTTCATTTGCAATTAGTACATTCAGACATCTGTGGCCCACTTAGTGTGAGGGCAAGGCATGGTGCTAGCTATTTCATCACATTTACAGATGATTGTACACGTTACAGTTTTGTACATTTGATCTCCCAAAAGTCTGAAGCATTGGATTGCTTTAAACATTTTACGAGGCTGGTTGAGAATGAAAGTGGGAGAACCATTAAGGCTCTCCGTACTGATCGTAAACGTGAGTATTTATCTGAGCTATTTAAACAACTATGTGATGGAAAAGGTATTCAGAGGCAGTTAATTACTCCATATACTCCGCAACAAAATGGTGTAACGGAGAGAAGGAATAGAACCCTTTTGGATATGGTTAGATCGATGATGGCACAAGCTAACCTCCCAATATCTTTCTAGGGGGGATGCTATATTAGCTGTTACTTACATCCTCAATCGTGTGCCTTCTAAATCTATTTCATCAATGCGTTATGAACTTTGGCCGAACAGGAAGCCTGACTTAAGCCATTTTCACCCATGGGGCGCCGCGGGATATGTTCACACTAGTTCTTATTCGCATGGAAAACTAGGCCCTAGGGTGCATAAATGCATATTCATTAGGTATTCTGAGAAATTTAAAGGATATGTGATGCTTGGTGAACAAGAAGATGGAACTGTTTCTGAGATTGAGTCACGAGATATGGATTTCCTACGGAAGGAATTCCCCAAGAGAGAGGATGTGGATAGAAATATTAAGTTGTTTGAAATGGTCGAATTGAACGAAGGCGTTTCAAATTTGAATGAGGATGTTAAGAGCGACTCGCTTCCTAGTGGGAGTGTCCCTCCATTAGAGACTGATTCCCAAAGTCCACACTTGCGTAGGAGCAATCGTGAGAGTATCCCACGTCGTTGTTTTAAGATTGAGGGGGCAGCTTTTATGCGTACTCCACAAGAAGTAGATGAGCCTAGAAATTATCAGGAGTCTATGAGGAAGAACAATGTCTGGGACTTGATAGATCTTCCGCCGGGGCTAAAGATTATTTATAACAAATGGGTTCTAAAAGTCAAACGCAAGGCAGATAGTTCCATTGATAAGTATAAAGCTCTCATTTTGGCAAAAGGCTATACTCAAAGAAAGGGCGCTGACTATAAGGAAACCTTCTCACCGGTAGTGAGGTTTGCCTCAGTCCACCTCATTCTAGCTATTGTTGCTCAAATGAATTTAGAACTTTTTCAGATGGATGTTAAAACTGCATTTCTCAGTGGAGAACTAGATGAGGAAATCTATATGGATCAACCCGTTGGTTTTATAGCTAACGGGAAAGAGCGCAAAGTTTGCAAGTTTAAACGATCCAATTATGGGTTGAAGCAGTTATTTAGACAATGTTACCTAAGATTCCATCGAGCCATTTCTTCAACGATGATTGAGGAGGACCACTGTGTGTACGTTAAACGTTCTGGGAATAGTTTCTTGATTCTCTCTTTGTATGTAGACAACATACTATTAGCTGGAAACAACAAGGAATGGTTGTCGCCACACAAACGTGGTTGTCTTCAAATTTTGAAATGAAAGACATGGGAGAGGCAAGCTATATGTGCTCGGAGTTAAGATCCTAAGAGATCGATTAAGGAAACTTCTTGGTTTGTCTCAAGAGACTTACATAAGAAATGTACTTGAGCGTTTTGAAATGCAATTTTGCAAACCCATTGACACTCATGTTAAGAAGGGTAATACATTAAGTCTGGATATGTGTCCTAAGACTCCTGATGAGAAGAAGAAGATGGCTCGTGTTCCGTATGCTAGCGCTGTTGGTGGCCTGATGTATACGATAATGTGTACACGGCCCGACATTTGCTATGCAGTTGGTCTTGTTAGTAGATTCCAAGGGAATCCTGGCGTTGCTCATTGGAAAGTAGTGAAGAGAATACTCCGATATCTGAAAGGGACAGCTGATTATATGCTTTGCTATCAAGCATTGGATTTGCGTGTGATTGGATACGCCGATGCTGACTGGCTATGCTTTCTTGCTCAACAATGAAGCAATATCATGGTACAGCAAGAAGCAGACTTGCATTACACTATCTACGATGGAGGCGGAGTACGTTGCTTTTTCAGCTGTTGTTCAATAAGGTGTTTGGTTGAGAAGATTTCTTCGAGAGTTTAGCATTGTTAAAAGCGCTTCGGAGCCGGTTACAATATATTATGATAGCTCGGCAGCTCTTGCACACTCCAAGGATCCCAAGTATCATGGGAAAACCAAACACATAGACATTAGATACCATTTCATTCGTGACATGATTGCGCAAAAGGTAGTGGTCCTTAAGCATATCTCTACTAGTTACATGGTTGCGGACCCCTTGACTGAGCCTATAGTTAGAGACGTTTACCAGGCTCATGCTAGGAGTGTAGGGTTACATAGGTTGTGATTATTTGCTTCCCGACCATAGAGGATATTTGATGTCGTTAATATTATTATTAATAAATTTTTGGAATTTATTGCTCTTATGTTATTGTTTTAATATAATTGCTAGCACACACTTTACCCATGGTTGGGATATCATGGTATGAGTATATCAACAGGTATAGATCGACTCTCTCACACAAGTGATCGAGTCTTTCGAAAATTGAATATGGATACCTCACTATCCATATATAACCTATGTATGTGTGTTCAATACAGGGTGTAAAAAATCCTAAACAAACTGAAAAACTAATAATATTCAAATAAATGTATGTGTGTTCAATACAGGGTGTAAAAATAATATTCAAATATACTCATCCTAACCTTAGTATAAATTTACGTTAGCATGAATAAATAGATAATAAATAATAAAGATAAAAAAAAACTTATTTAGCATAGAATTAATTAAATTAATAAATAAACCTTCAATTTTTACAGTGTTGGCACTATATAAGAGGAAAAAAGAATAGTGCTTGGCACTAATAATATTATTTTTTCCTTTAATTGCATGTTGCTCTCCTTTTATAATCATGAATAATCTCCTTTTTCAAATAGGAATAAGGCTTGATTTGGCTGCATAGGCTAAAGTGGCTTTTGGCTCCATGAGATTTGTATAAATGGGCTTGGAATAGACTCAGTTGATTAATAGACTTCACTTTAAGTGTGCTGGTTGCAATATAATGGGCTTGGGTGGGTCCTTTTACTTGAGCACAATTTGAATTTTCACCATTTTAAGTTGCTAAATTTTGCATCGCAATTTCGAACATTGAGATGGCTGAATTTGGAAAAGTGCTGAACCAGAAAGTTGACAAGCCACCTAGCTTTCGCTGCGTTAAACGTATCTTTGAACCAAGAATGTGAATTTCTAATATTTCATGCTTTTGTAAGTGATAATTATGATCTTTACGCAAGTATGAGTGTATTAAGTACATGTTTGAAATAAAGATAAGTTTTCATTACTTCTATTCTTGTTGGCTAGTTGATGGGTTCGAGATGAACCTTATTATCAGTTATCCGGCACAATTACTCACCTGTGGGCTTTTTACTTGAGTGATTTGATTTGTACACATACATGGTTGAGCTAGTTTATGGTAGGTCCCAGGTTTGGTCTCTAAAGGTTGGGGCGTAAGTTGGGACTGAGTGCCCTTGGGTGAAAGACCTGAAACCGTGCACGAAAATCAACGGAAGGCCTGTTGCTGCTTGGGTGAAAGGCCACGAAATGCAGACTTGGTAGTATGCTTGACTAGTTACGAGTTATTGAAATGATTGCCAAGAGCGAGATGCTTTTAGACGATACGATTGTGGTGCCGCACTGTATAAATTAGCCAACGGTCTCTTATATATGTTTCTTACTAAAGGCTATTTGTATCTAAACGATACTTCTTTTACTGTACATATAAAATTATAATTATTTTATGTTATTAGTTAGCTTTCAATTGTATTTTCAATTGAACATATATCTTATGATATTTCGGGGATGGGAAAGCATTGGCAAGCATGTCGTAATATGATTTTTATTACAAAAATGAAATTACTTTCATTACTACACCTCACATGCATTCTTTCCACAACGTATATTTTTTTATATACAACCTATATAGTTTCCACTGAACCCGTGTTTGGCTCACTCCCATTTTCTAACCCAGTTTTGCAGATACATCTCGGGGGATGGCATGATCGTGAAGTCTATGACCTCTGATTACCTTAGACATTTATAGTCGTCTGTAAACGACTTATCTTTTACTAGTTTCAAATATCGTTTGTATAATTGAAATTTTAAGTTGATTATATGTATAATTATTGGAAATAGTGTATAGTATTTTAACTTGGATTGGGACCTCATTGGAGGATTTGTGATTGGAATTTTCGTTTGTATAAAAATGGTTTCAAATTTTACAAGGCGGATTGTTGTTCAAACGAACTCCTCATGTCGAAATTTTATAAAACGGGTTTTTCAAATAAATGAAGTTTTATCCAAGAAAAAGTCTTTTAAAGGTTGTGATTTTTATATTTTTAACCCGCCGTCGCGTACGGCATCCGTGATTAACCGGGTCCCGGAGGTGAAAATCTTGGAACGGGATTCGAAGCGTCACATTGTGCTTAGCTTTCATCACCAGTGGGGAGACCAAATTTTTTTTGGCACCGACACCATATAAACCATAAATCTTTGGATTTGGTTAAGACTCCAATTTTTGTGACTTTCCTATCTTACCCCTATTGATGATCTTAATTACTTAACTACCTCCCTTTTTGTTTATTGTTTTTATTCTAACATAGATTTATCAAGCGTGCACACACATTGCATGTGTTTTGTGTAAATTGTAAATAAATGATATCCAAGTTATCCAAACACAACAAAACATATATAAATGCAAATTTTACATGATCAAACGGAATTCAAATAAGTTTTCATTTAAAAAGTCCATTTTATTTTCAAATACAATTCACCATCTAGAGTTTCCAATGCCAACCATCTTCGAACTAACTTATTGGTTGAATTACACTAATAAAATCTACGGTAAGTGTATTTGTGGTATATATATGATATTTTCTTACACGGACCACAAACTTTTAAGAAAGAAAATACTTGGATTGCATTAAAAAAATCACGAACTAAGGGAGAAGATTCTATTATTTTCATGAATTTTTTGAGTAATTCTACATGCAAATAAATATGTGACATAAAAAACTAATATACCAATGTGTCTACCATGTATTGGTTAAAAGAATCATATCACATTTCATTTGAACTAATGAGTGACTGACGCATTAGTATGTCAATTTTTTATGTCCATGTAGAATTACTCAAATTTTTTATTCCAAATCAAAGTAATTCTACATAGACATAAAAAACTGACATACCAATGTGTCCACTATGTATTGGTTAAAAGAATCATATCACATTGTATTCTAACCAATGAGTGTTTGACACGTTAATATGTCAGCTTTTTACGTTAGATTTTTTTGTCAATATAGAATTACTCTTCCAAATCAAAGTTCTAACATGAATTAAATTGTGTAACAAAAGAAAAATTGGAATATGATTTGTAGAAAGTTAGTAAATATATATCTTATTCATGGGAGCTTCTTTGTAAAGAGGCCTAGTTCTTTTGCGAAATTAGGAATTAACCTAAATTGAGCAATTGCAGGAATCAGCCCAATGTGCATTTATACTATTAATTATACGTGAGGAAGATGTTTGGGAAAGAGAAAAAGAGGAAAAGAGAATGAGAGTGGGGTTGCCATTGTTGTACCCACAAAATTTCGGATCTATGTTGGTCATTCCCAATCTAAAATGCTGTCATTAGATGCCAAAGAGTTGATACAATCATATTCATAAATTGACAGAATTCAAACCGTGTGAAAGCTAACAAGAACAGCTGTGCAAATTATTTGGTTTAAAATAAGCGTGATATACTTTCTTAAAGCAATATTATTTTCTTGTAAAGAGAATATTATTTTGATATTATAGTCACCCTCAAACAATATCGAACCATAATATTAAAGGTGGGTGCTATTGACACACACTAAAATACTCACTAATACTCCGTCATATTTACTCGGTCCTTGAGGACCGAGTATATGTGTACATACTCGGTGTCTAGAGACCGAACCATTTTTGGGTAAAAAAAATTACACTGACTCGGCTCCTAATAACCGAGTATGTGTACATATACTCGGTCCTTAAGGGCCGAGCCAATGTACACATATTCGGTCCTTAAGGGCCGAACCAATTTGGAGTTTTAGAGAGTGTTTAGATGTGTGCCAATAGTATCACCCATATTAAATAGAATCAACCTAACCCGTGGTTCTATGTACAGTTGGTTCAGTTCGGTTCGGTTCAACTCTCCATCTCGTTTATCATCCTAAAAACCGCTTTGGACCTTTTATTTTCCTTTCTGCCAAATGTTCTATTTTTTTTTTTTTTTGAAATAACTGCATTAAATTAAATAAAATCATTCGCAAGTACATCAGAAATAATCAAAGGAGGATCATCTATCCACCCTATTTGACCAGACACAGAACATGACGCCCTTGCCATGACATGGGCAACACTATTCGCTGATCGCGGAACATGAGAGAAAAGACAATGGCTGAATTCTCTTCGAAGAACTTTACAGTCTTTAATAATGACGCCAAATTCCGAGTCATCCTGACTATCATTGTTAATCGCGTTAATCACCTTGAGAGCATCAGATTCCAAAACCACCTGGTCCACATTAGAATTCTTTAACCAGCTAAGAGCTTCCCTAACACCAATTGCTTCAGTGACTGAAGGAGGAAATAGACCTGGCATCGAACCTTGGAGACCCGCTAGAAAGTTCCCGTTCTCATTACGAATCACACAGCCATAACCTACTTTGCCTTCTTGGGGGAACAAGCCTGCGTCGACATTGCATTTCTTAAAATCGCGTTGCACTTTTTTTCATTTATTTTTAAAGATGTTTTAAAGACACTTAAAACTACGATTTTAGAATATAAAATTATGACACTTTAAAGTTTTTTTTTTTTTAAATAAAAATTAAATGTGTTGATGAGAGAAAAAGTCGATAAAATTATATATTTCCGTATACATGTTGAATGTTAACAATATATTATTGACTTTTTAAGAGTAATATTGTATTGATGTGACATCTAAATTTGAGGAGAAAATAGATAAGCTAGGATTGATTAAATATATACCACCGTCAGTCTTTGGATCAAGGATTTTAAAAAATAAATAATTTATATTGGTCGTAGTATTTTGTAAAATATATAGATATATTAAACAAGTGTATATCCTAGATCTAATGACGTGCGTGGATATGACTATTTTTTTAATTTTTTCCCTTTTTTCGAGAAAGTGGATGTAAAAGTACTAGTAAATGCTTTGAAATGAACAAGACACATGGTGCATGATTTAAAAAAATAAGAGAAGACAACTAAGCCAAGTTCATGCATAAGTAATTAAATGTCAATTTCTTTAATTAGGATTTATTTTTGTTAACAAAAATAAATCCTAATTAAAGAAATTGACATTTAATTACTTATGCATGAACTTGGCTTAGTTGTCTTCTCTTATTTTTTTAAATCATGCACCATGTGTCTTGTTCATTTCAAAGCATTTACTAGTACTTTTACATCCACACAAGAACTCTGAGCAAAATTCAATCGCTTCTTCAGCTATATAACATTGTGCAATGCACCCTTCTGGACGATTTCGATTTCGCACATAACCTTTTAGGACTTTCATATACCTGAAAAAGAGAAAAAAGGTTAAAACTATTATGCATATTTTTCTTAATTACTCCATAATTAAATAATGTCTTGACTAAACTCACCTCTCAATTGGGTACATCCATCGATACAAAACCGGACCACAAAGTTGCACCTCTCTCACAAGATGAACCATCAAATGCACCATAATGTCAAAGAATGATGGAGGGAAGAACTTTTCCAACAAGCACAATGTGAGCACAATCTCCTTTTGGATTTCTTGTAATCCTTGTACATCCACCACTTTGGCACAGATGGCATTAAAGAAAAAACATACTCTAATAATAGCATATCTCACATGCTTTGGTAAAATAGCTCTTATTGCAATGGGGAGTAATTGTTGCATTAACATGTGACAATCATGAGACTTGAGACCATACAATTTCAAATCTTCCATTGACACGCAACTTTTGAAATATGAGGAGTAGCCATCTGGAACCTTAAGTTCAAACAACGTTTGACACAACATTCGTTTCTCTTCTCTTGATAATGTATAACATGCCGGTGGTAAGTAAATCCTTTTTTCATTAATTTGTGGTGCCAACTCAACCCTTATGCCCATCTTTTCAAGGTCACGCCGAGAAGCCACTCCATCTTTTGTTTTCCCCGGAATGTTAAGTAATGTCCCAATAATACTATCACATACATTTTTTTCTATATGCATCACATCCAAATTGTGTCGAACGGGTAAATGCTTCCAATACTCAAGCTCAAAGAATATCGACTTCTTCCTCCAAGAATTTACAACACCATTACCACCAAGATCACCCTCACCCTCACCCTCACCACCATTATCATAATCATTGTCCTCATCCTCCTTATCATCACATGTATTATCCCTCTTTCTCTTATTCATATTCCTTCTCCTTTCCCTCTTCTTTTTTGATTTTGATGGTTTTTTTCCCCATGCAACCTTAACTCCCCCAACCTTTACTAATATTTCTTCACCAGTCAAAGGTTCTGGATACGACGCAAATTCTTGCTCACCATTAAAGGCCTTTCTTTGGCTTCGATATGGGTGGTTTTCTGGAAGATATCGTCTATGCCCCATATAAATGCACTTATGACAATATTTCAATCTACGAGAATATGTTTTTTCACTACATATAGGACAAGCATAGTAGCCTTTAACAACACAACCTGATAAATTGCCATAAGCTGGAAAGTCATTTATCGTCCACAATAAGACAGCCCTTAATGTAAAATATTCCTTAAGGTGGGCATCGTAGGTCTCAACTCCATCCTCCCATAAGATTTTCAAGTCATCAATTAAGGGTGCTAAGTAAACATCAATATCATTTCCAGGTTGTTTTGGACCTGATATCAACATTGTCAACATCATAAACTTTCTCTTCATACATAACCATGGTGGAAGGTTATATGTGTTCAAGATGATTGGCCAACAGCTATGCCTACTTCGGAGAGATCCATGGGGATTAATCCCATCTGCTGAAACTGCTAATCGAAGATTTCTCGACTCTGATGCAAATTCGGGCCACTTGGTATCTATTAGCTTCCAAGTTGGTGAGTCTGCTGGGTGACGTAACTGACCATCAACTTCTCTTCCATTTGCATGCCATGTTAACTCTTTTGCTGTATATACGGATTGAAACCACCTTTGAAATCTAGGAATGGGTGGAAAGTACCACATTACTTTTGTAGGCACACCCTTTTTACCCACATCATTTCCTAATTTTGACACATCTTTCTTTACCTTGTACCTTGGTGTTCGACAAGTAGGACATGTTGTTGCATTTTCATATTCATTTCTATAAAGTATGCAGTCGTTGGGGCATGCATGAAATTTCTTATATCCCATGCCAAATGCAGACAAGCAACGCTTAGCCTCACTCAGAGATGATGGCAATTCATTACCTTCTGGAAACATGTCAACTAACAATGTCAATAAATCTGAGAAGCTTTTATCTGACCAACCATTTTTAGCTTTAATATTGAAAAGCTTCACAATTGCAGAAAGCTTTGTATGTTTCTTACAACTTCTATACAAAGGCTTTTCTGCGTCTTCAATTAATTCATGAAACCTATCTACATCTCCTTTAAATCCCTCATTTACTGCTTGAGCCATCTCTATAGTGCTTGCAACATCATTTAGTGTATCCATGTCATAATCTTCTTCAACAGGTTCAGGTGTACTAGCACTTTGCGATCCTTCACTAGTATCATCTTCCCCATGCCATATCCATGTAGTATAGCTTGGATTAAAACCAAATCTAAATAGGTGTTCTTTTATATCCATTAGGCTCGACCTAAAGATATTCTCACATTGATTGCATGGGCATCGAATAGAAGAATGATCACTTGAACTATCTTCAGCAACTCTAAGAAATTGTTCAATCCCTTCTCTATATTCTCGTGAAAGCCTATTCTTAGTTATCCATGACCTATCCATCCTACAATAAAACATGCTCACCGAACAATGATAGATGGAATTAGTACATTATTCAAGAAAGGGAAAAAAAGCAATTAATAAAAAATGTAACAAATCAATGAAAGTACGTATAGTTAAATTAAAAAAACTCATGTGATGTTTGGTTGATGTTTTGAGTGGAGTTTTTAAGTTGAGTTTGTAGTCCCCTGTATAAATGTAATTACTAATGTTTGTAGTGTAAGCATGGTCATTTACAACATGGATTGTGCATAGACAAGTGATTCTCAACCCATATGGTCTGCATCAGATTGAAGGAGCAGTGAACTTGCACCATAAAATTCAATCCAAAAGCAACACATATGCGCAACCCACAAAGCACTCACCCACAAATCTATACAGAGTAATTTGAATTTTGCCAATATAATGACATTCCAGGAAAAAAAAAAAAAACTGGCATTCATGCAAGAAAGTGGAGTCTGTTTTTTGCTTTTCTTCTGAACTTTAAACCATGGAATAAGGCAAAGGAAAATGAGATGACGATGAAGGCCATCAATGTATTTTACCTTTTTCTTTTTCAGTGAAAATTTCCACTTTTCGGTAAACTCATTAACAACAGCACCAAAAGAAGCTTCATCATGTCTACCATAACCTCAACTTTTGCTTTCATTTTATAACTACTAAACCTTGACTAACAGTATCCATTACATCTCCGCTTCTTTTTTCAAGTACAACAGAAAAATGAGTCTGTCGTATGATTAGTTTGATCATCTTTAGCATATAAACAATTCCCTAATTTTCATTTTCTTCTACAAAATGTACAGTATGTTCAATAATATCACTAAGCCACCTGATAATAATATGCTGTTGGAGAAGAGTGATTTCAACCTGGAAATCAAACAAGAAGAAGTTAATTATTACTAAACTAATTGAATCATTGCTAATTGTTCTTCTACAATTTGCTCTTCAAGTTCTCTATGGTCTGCATCAGATTGAAGGAGCAGTGAACTTGTGCTCAGCAAGTCTCTGAAGTTTTTGTGGATTTTCCTAATTATGTATAAATGTAATTACTAATGTAGGAAGCATGCTTATACCTAATGCTGTTGGGGCTTTCGGGAAGTCGTCCCACTTGGCTCAACAAAATAACCTCAACCCATATGATGAAGATGACATTTGTCTGCCATCATGACAGATAAGTCATTATAAGGATATACACACAGTACCTATATGGATGTTCAATTTTTCATCACTTCAGAGTAGAGTTGGAAATTCTGAATCGTTGTATTAATGTTTGACAATTCACAATCTAACTCCCCGCTAGAGTCTAGAAGAATATATTATTTTAAGAGTGCTTGCTCGGCTATCTTATCGATATAGGTGGATCAAACAGTGCTAATATACAGCAAAAAAAAAACTGTAAAAATAAGCCAGTGACCATAAAATAAGCTTGTGTTCAACTGTAAAAATAAGCCAGTGACCATAAAACTGGAAAATACTCTATTCCCCAGTCAATGAAATACAATATAGGTAATTACTCCATTTAGGTGTTCAAATCTATTAGCTATACAAGAAATCCAAACTCTTCTCATCATATCCCAAAACTTCAGAGCTATTTCCACAGCAAAAGCTTCACAAATGAGAACAAAAGGAAGTAAAATTCTGAAAACCATCTCAACTAGAAGATATTTAATCATTTAGCTAAGCTTCACCCTATCCGGTAGAACTCAATTACAGGAAAACTATATGTCTAGTAAAGTATCAGCAGAAAACAAATGAAATTCAATTTCAAAGGAATTTAACACAATCTCGTTAACTTGATAGGGCCAGTAACTTTAAGTGCTCGTTAGGCAAAATGTTGGAGTGCAAAATATTGGAGATGACAGGTGCTCGTTGTTACTAAATTGAGTAAAAAACACAAACAATTGGAGTGCAAAATGTTGAAGGCTCATACCAAGTAGAAATTACTGAAAATTATATCCCAAATTAGGCAATTCAAACTTAAGAGTGTAGTTGAAAGGTAAATGTATGTGAATTAATGAAACTAAAGCCTCATATGAACATCATATCTATATGTATGCGAGCTAATTGATGACAATTTACAAAAATTGAAGCCATCGAACTATGAATGTGTCAACATACCAAATCAACTAATAATCAATAAATTAGGGTTTGAGAAATGATCGAAGTACCTTTGACGAGAATTGGAGACCTAGAAACACCTTAGAGAGGCGGAATATGGCCTGAATCTGAGTTGGCTGGCAGATTTACAAAAAATCTTAGATCTACTAGATGAGTGACTAGGAAGGGACGATTGTATACTGAAAAGGGAGTGGGTGACGAGGAAGATGAGGATTGGCTGGCCGGCAACACTGAGAATTGACTCCGGCGACGGTGAAGAATAGCGGCAATGGTGAGAAGATCCACACAGGGACGATGGTGAGGAATAAGGTTGTTCTTTTTTCTTTTGAAGAAACTGTGGAGGAATTAGAAACTAAAGAGCCCGATAGTGTTAACTTTTTCCTTAGTTTTATTAATTTAGTAAGTCACTTTTAAAAAACTGTGGCTTATTAGTATAAGGTTTATAAAAGTGACCTAAAGTTTATTATTTATAATTATTTAAGTTACAAACTTAATAAGTGACATATTGTCTAATTTAAAAGTGACTTATTTAATAAAATTTCTTGTAGTGTAAATGTGGTATTATTATATAATACAACTTATAAAAATAATAATGTTTTTTGTCGAAAAGAATTTTGCTTCGACAATATGACCATCATTCTAAAGATTGGCAATTTGTTTTTCTTTTGTGAACAAGTTGATGTATAACAGTACTAATAAAAACTTTCAAATGAATATTCCTGATTCCCATCCCTATAATTACAATGGAGCAAGGAGTGTGAAGGGGGCGAGCGCAAGTTTGAGTCTGTGCATAATTAAATGGAGCAATTCATATTTTAGGTGGGTCACTTTTACGTTTGACCAAATTCGACTCAAACCTAATCAATTTTCATTCCAATGAATAGGGCGGTATTATGATAAGGTAAAGAAAATATTATGTTACATTAAATAAACTATGTTATTTGAGGTGATAGGAAAAAAATTAGATGACATTGTGTGGGTGCTTTCAATTTATGGTACAAGAAGTTTTGTGAATGTTTGAAAAATAAAAATAAAAAATAAATTAAATTGGGCGATTTTATGCGTCAGTCAAAATGCTCAATTATAAAACGTTTTATTTACTTGGACAAGGCCATAAGTGTTTTAGTAATAAAAAAAAATATGAATAAAATTAAATAATTTATTTTAGTAGTGCAAGCATGGGCAATACTAATACTATTATAAAAGCCAAGTAGATATTGGCAGTTATGATGCTAAATTTGGTGTTTCTGTTTTTAATTATAATAAAATGATATGCAATTAATTGTTTTGATTTGAACCCATGATTTTTAATTAATAAGAGTAATTTTTACCACTAAGACAACAATATTATTTTTCTAATTTAAATTTGATTATGCGCATGGATGTACAAAAAAAAAGGTGCACACATCGTGTATGTGCTGAATCCAGTTTTTTAAATGTCAATCTGTCATATTGGTATAATATTCGGCCTTGTTAAAAGAACTATATAAAATAAAAAAATGAGGCGACGAATTCCATCCTAATTAATGAGTCACATTTCAAGTTATGTTTAGAAAAAATAAAGTTCCCGTTGAGGTGATCACATTTTAAGTTATGTCAATCTGTCCCTTGCGTTCAGTTCTCTTTACATATTCTCTCTACCTCCCTTTTAATATTTTTCTTAAAATAAATACAATATTTATTTTATTTCTTTCTTTATTTATAATATTATTACGACAACAATACTTTTGCAACATTCAAATAAATAGATTAAAATTATATTACTTACTATATACTTAAATTTATCATTGGTGATGCTATTATAGAATTGAGTTGAAGTGCATAGAAAGAAACACGGGAGAGAGAGATTACTGAACAGTCTTTTTTTTTCTTTGATGAGAGTAGAGAAACGCTTTCAAATCATAGACTTTCGGATGTGTTTAATAACAATATGGAAAAAAAAAACAACTGATTTTTGGAAGAAGTTAAAAAATAAGTTGAAATGTATGCTGAGATGTCTTCTTATTTTGTGGTTTTTTCCTTGAAAAAAATTTCTTTGGTAGTTGAATAAGAAAAAAATTTCAAAAAAAATTATGATGAATGGATGGCATATACTCATAAAATGAGCATAAATTGAGAGCATTTTATCAAATACCGCAATTTATTTTCCAACTTATTACCAAATAAAGTGGTTTTATTTTCCTTTTACACGTTGTTATCAAACATGGCTTTCAATTTTTAAATTTTCTACATGTTAAAAAGATTTATTATATAATAACTGATAAATTTAATATATATAGGCTTCATAGTGCAGTGGCCCGTGCATCATGCAAGCTTTTCTGTTTTCCGTGGTAATTTAAAAAAAGTCAAATTTAAGGGTGTGTTTGATTGCAAGTAAAATGTTTATATTTTAGGTAATTTTTATTCTCGGCAATTTAATTGTAGGAAAAAGTATTTAAAGGTGTTTGATTGCATTTATTTTATAGGTGGAAAATCTATATTTTTTTCTCGCAATGATGACATGTTTTTCAACTTTTGGTCTTTGATTACTTCGCATTCCACATAGAATTAGACTTTTTGGTCTTTGAGCCGTTTTTCATCTTACCTTATTTTCTTTAAGGTGGGTTAAAAAAACAAGTTCCTTGTTTTGTGCACCATCTACTTGTACCAAGTAACTAGGTGGAACTTATATTGCCTACAAAATTAGGCAATCAAATACCAACAAAAGATGAAAAAAATACACATTCACCCCTTACCGCAACTTAGATCAAGATTCTTCAAATATTATATATATATATATATATATATTATTAATAATAACAATAAAAATAAATATAATAAAAGATATTGGGGTGGGTATCCCATTCCTAGTATTCGCCACCATTGGATTGGGAACCAGCAAGGACCCGAACTTACAGGGTTTTTTTCCCATCGCTGTTCCATCATAGTAGGTAACATAATCCATACTCATGGATGAGTTGATTTTAAGGGTGCCTTTGGTTTTTTTTTTTTTTTTCTTGGTTCTATTTATTTGTAGTGTAATTTTTTTTGTAATAAATATTTTTTTACACATATATATAATATTTGATATTGTAAATTACCTACTAAAATATTAATTTTCTTTTTTAGTATATGTGTTAAAATAATATAGAGAAAAAGAAGAAAATCAAGATCTTACTCACCTAATACAAAAGGGTAATTTTATTTCTATCCGCAGATTTTTCAATTAATCCGCCCTTGATTTATATTAACTTTGAAATAAATTTCTCCAAACTTCTATATAAAAATTGAGAAGTATATCCACCAATTAATAATCCTTTAAATATATTTACTTTTAAAATTAGTTTCCTAATTAGAATATACTTTCTTAATAATATTTTTTCTTAATTTATTAAAAGGTATATTTATACAAGTACTATAGATTCATTATCCATAAAAAATATACAATACTACAAAACTGGGTGGAATTAATTTATATTATTACATCATAACACTAATGAATAATATTTTTCAACGAATGAGTTTACTATTCTCTTTTTCTTTTTTTCTATACAATGAGGGCTCTAAAAAAATAAAAATAAAGCAGTATTGGAACTTAAGAAACTAATTAAGAATTAGTGGAAGTAACAAATATCGTTTCCTTCAATCTCAATCCTTTCAAGTCAAAGGAAGAATATTCAATTATGGTATATGTTTATTCTTCAATCTAAATCCTTTCAAGTCAAAGGAAGAACATTTAATTATAGTATATGTTTATTTTCTTGTTTGCCATCATGAATATGTAACTAAAGTTATAATTTTAATTTGCATCTGGGTAGGAACTAAATTTTGTAGACATATTACAAATGTTTCAAACTATACTTATTGTTTAATTACTATTCCAAGATTAATGTGAATTATTGTATAATAATCTCCATTCTAGAAACAAATGTAAATTATAGACTATAATCTAATCTTATAGTCTAATCTTAAGTCCGGAAAGTGGATATAATTAACAGTAAATTATATATATTAGAAATATCATTTTATTATACAATTTATGTTTACTTTTTGATATATGATATGACGGTGGATAGAAGTAAAAATTTGATGGATAATTTACAATTGAATTAAAAAGAATCGTTATTTTATAAAAATTATACGAATATTGATTTTTGTAAGTTTATCCAACAACATGGTTAAACTAGTGGGCAATATAAATTATCTTAGTTAAACCCCAAAAAAGGGATAGAGTGACGAATTTTGCTGATAGAAATAAAATTACCCTTGTTAATTACTAATCAAATTGATTAGGTTGTTTAATTTTTTTGATTGTTGAAATTTAAATTTTGAATTATTTGATTTTCTATATTTTAGTAATTGATTAGTTGTTAGACGTTATTTGATTGTTTAAATTTAAATTTTGAATTTGATTTTATCGATATTAGTTTATAACTAGATTTTAGAAGTTTATATTAGTTTAATAATAAATTAGATGATAGTGACATTAATTATAGGAATAACAATAATATAAATTAGTTTTGTAGTTATATTAATTTAATTTTAATTCTTTATTTGTAAAAGTTTATACTTTAAACAAAACTTTAGACCTTAAATTATTGGTATAAAGGTTGTGTCCTTAAATAGATAGAGAAAGGAATATTTGTCCTTAAAACTAATTGCCCCTATTTTTATTTATTTAATTAAAGTGGATGTACTATTAATATAGTGGATTTTTTAATATTAAATCATTAATAAAATAATCTTTATAAAATTACATCAATAATATGTTTTGTCAGTCTATCCACATTCGTAGATTAATTTAGTAGGCAATGCGGATTAACTTATTAACGCGGATTAACTGCAAGATATCGTAGATAGAAATAAAATCACCCATACAAAATGAGTATAGGTAAGCTCTATTTATAGTAAGAGTTAACCTCCTTACTTCTATACAAAATTAATGTGAAACAAGTTACATTATATATAATATGAAGTAATCTCCTCATACATACGACAAGACCGATGTGGGACAAACTATGTCACATTACATATAGACATCCACATATCAATATTGTATTGCCTTGGTTGTCCTATATGCCACACCATTTAATGACAGTTGCTTAATTAAATCCTTCCTCAGGAAAAAATCAATGGGAAAAAACCAAAGCAAAGGGAAGAGAGTACAACATTTTTCTGGATCATTGGACTGGCATCCAATGCAAAATATTATGCCTCGTGCGTTAAAACCTTTACTAGAAAAATTCAGTGGGACAAAACCTAGTTAAAGAAAAAAGAGTACAGCATGCAAATCTTGAATAGCATACTTTAGGATTCTCCCCCTAATATTTACTCCCCCTAATGACAATATTTATATAGTTTGATGATAAAGTCGATACATGTCAATGTCATAACTAACTTATCGAATATCGGTTTTGGCAATGACTTCTTGAACAGATCAACTAAGTTTTCACTAGAATGGATTTGCTTCATTTCAATCTCTTTATTCTTTTAAAGCTCTCATGTAAAGAAGGATTTAGGTGAAACTTGTCTAGTTTTGTTACCTTTGATGAAACTTTATTGAATATGTGTTAAACACGATGCATTGTTCTCATAGATAACAATCGGAACATCTGTAATAGAAGATAACTAACAAGAACTAAAAATATATTGGATTAAATATCTCAATAATACACATTCTAGAGTAGCGTTATAAAAAGCAAAAATTATGTGTGGTTAGAATAAATGGCCATTAAAATTTGTATATTATATCGTCAAGGGATAACAAAATTACGATTAACAAATACTTAAATTAATTAAGATCATAATTTATGGTAATAAGACAAATATCTTGGATTTGCGTAACCTATCAACATAGAACCATAAAAGTTATATGAATAAAATCAGATCAGTGGTTTCTACGGTATATCTAAAAAATATTTTTGATACAATTCGAGTGTCATTTAGTTGGTGCTGAGCTATCTATATTGAGTGAGTTAACAGACAATGAAATGTTCGGTGTAGTGCATTGCGATAAGTACCAATTGCTCTTAAGTTTGGTACTTAAGCATCAATACTTCATCATCTTCTTCTTTAGGATGGTATGGATATTTATTTATGTATAAAGACCATACAACCATGGAGCATTCGAAAGTTCATAATTTTTCAATTTTTTAAGATTTTGACATAATTCCAAAATTATTTGAAAAAATAGGTGATGATTTAGATGTGATTTTTTTAATGAACTACATTGCAATAATCTACCATCACAAAAACAAACATAAACAACACACTACTATCATTGTTAGAAGTTTAATATATAATAAAACACTAAGCACTAGTTAGTATTCTTCCATGCATTATTATTAAATATATGAGTTTAACCAATCTACTAAATCTCACGAACAAAAAATAAGTTGTATAATTGTCCTAAGTTGAAATTAATATCTTTTATTAGAAAGTATTAAAAGTTCAAGCGTTATCTTAAGTTGAGATAGATTGTGAATTGAAAGAATGTTAAAAACATATAAACACAAAAATAAAAACATTATATAAATATATCATTAAATTTAGAAATAATATAAATATTATACACCAAATAATGTATTTTCAAAGATTCAAAATTTCAAAAGTTTGAATATTGTTTCCAATTCTATTCCAATTTTCTTCGAATCGAAAGCCAGAAAATTAGAAAATTCAAAAATCCATAATGCTATATTCCTTACCAAATTCGAAAATAAAAATTAATCGGATTTTGAAAATTTCGGAAAGTTTAAACACCCCTAGTCAATCACATATAAACAGTAACTGTAAAACCCCCATATTTTTACAACCCTTTCGTTTTTGCCCAAAACTATTTACTTGATGCATCAAATTTGTAAAATGAATAATGCATACTTCAAATTGCTTGGCGCATTCATAATTTGAATTTTTGATTGAGATTTTAATTCTTTTATATAATGATGTGATACACAGGTTTACTTGTGAATTTTATAATCTTTATTTTTTGGTTAATTTAAGTTGAATTTTTAGATACTACATGACTAAAATTTCGATATGAAATTTATTTAAGGGGTATAGATTGTAAAACCTTGTTTTTTTCAAAAGCTTTATTTATCTATTGCTATATTTATAAAAGAAGAAAATAAATATGAAAAGGAAAGTTAAGGAAATTGGGATTTGAATTTTAATAGTAGTAAAGAGTGGTTGAGTATTTCTTAATTTTCTTCTTTTTCCATTAATTTATTTATTTTATTCAAAATATATATATGTATGGGTAAAACCTAATTTAGAATCTAGAATATTCTTCTTTTATTATATATACATACATATATATATATATATATATGTATGTATGGTTTGTGGTTACCTATCATGGGAAGTAAATAAAAGAAAGAGAGTTAGAAGAACGGCAAAAAAAAAAAAAAAAAAAGAAAGGCAATCCACTATAAGAAGAAAAGGATTGCACACGCTTGATGTCTCATTTCCGGTTTGAGGTAGGGGGAAATATTTTATTGGGTGTCTATTTAATCTCATTCATGTTCCAATTATATCTATGTGCATATTTGTTTATAATTAGTTTATGCTTGGTAACTTTGCATTGAAGTATGATATTATGTGATGACTTGTCCATCATTTGTTATACTTTGATATTTATATTTATTTACTTTTATGTACCCATTGTGAATGGATTGAGTAGAACTCATGTATTACGATGAACCTATCGGGCTTCGTAACTCACCCCTCGCTAGATTTATTTTGTAGGTTTTATGACGATTGAAATCGGTACTTGTGATGAAGGATATGTAGGGATCTAAATTATTATATACGAATTTTTTTGTATATTAATATTTATATAAGTTGTTTGATTATATTCGGGGATAGGGTCGAGTAGATCCTCTGGCCATAATTTTGAAAGCTTTTTGTATATTTTATCTTTGCTTTGTAAAAGAATTCTTATTATTGTGGATTTGAATTTCAATAATTAAATAGTTATTATCCTTTTATATATATATATATATATAAAATCACTATTTTACTTAAATTATATTGCTCGTCGTGATAGTAAGTTTACTAGTACTTCCATAAATAATCTAGCCTTTAAACTATTTTTGATGACTACATTTTTTTTTGATGTTTCTGATGTATTGGGTGTGACACTTTGAATCCCGTTAAGATGATTTCACCTCCAAAAGCCAGTTAATCACGGTGTTGTACGCGACGGCAGGTTTAAATTTACAAAACTAGAACTTTCAACAAAACTTTTCTTCACATATCATCACTAAATCATGTACTTTCATAAAATTCCAGCATGTGAAGTCCATTTGTTTAATAAATCAACTTGTTATAAGAAAAGCTATTTCACACAAAACTTTCCACATCAAGTCTTGAAATAGAAATCACTCCACATATATAAAATCTTTTATACAACTCCATTTGAATCATCGAATACATCAATTCCAAAGCCTATTTCGTAACTTAAAGAGTTTACATATAAATATATATATATATATATATATGTCCAAATATGTATACAACTTAGTCCTTAACATAAGGACTAGAAAATCGGTTCATTGACATCAGAGGTTACTAGACTTCATGTATGTGCTGTCCCCGAAGATATACCTGCAAAACTGGTTTGGAAAATATGAGTGAGCCAAACACGGTTTCAATAGGAACTATAAGGTTTTGTATATAAAAATAAGTTTTTTTAAACGATGCATTGTGCCATACCAAAATAAGGTTTGCTACAACGTAATTCATTAGTTTATATGTCAGTCATATATAATAAGCTTAAAACTAATGCCATGCACACCATGTGATTCCGATCCCCAAATATCAAATCTGAAACCATCTATAGCGAAAAATACATAATCATTAATCGAAAATATAATGTGTCAGCAATTATAACAAGCTCCAATTATTATAAGCTAGGTTTCATCTTAAAGGCAACCGAAAAGGGTTACAACCCTTTTATATGCAATGGGCTCCAACCCATTGCGTTGGCAGCTACACCCATTAACAAGAAGCTACAACCTCATCTCATCAAGAAGGGTACAACCCTCGTCTAGTACCGGTACTTCAGGCTCCAACCCAATAATCTAAGCGGCTACAACCGCAAATGGGCTCCAACCCTAAGCAAGGCTAGCTACAACCCTCCAAGTAAGGTTACAACCTTACAATTATCACCTACATAGATAATGGAGCCGAAACATTGAAACCACGAAATAATGATAAAACATAAAAGAGCCAACACACTAAGTAATACCAATTCAACGCATCTTGTTCATACCTCTCAAACATTGAAATCTCATATATGAATATATTGTCTACCCATAAAATTGTGTATATTACATTGATCAGGTTTTATATACATAACACATATACATATATCGTATGTATCTCAATTTGTATATTCTTTGTCTTCTTGTATAATAATATCATTGATGTACATGAAAATAGATTCACAAAGTCCATAAATTAGTACCTCGTTTAAAAATTCAATTTACAATTTTTTACCGATAGGGGGACTTCTTGATATATCAGTAAACCGCAAACCATAATTTATAATTCTTTTACTTGCTAAAAACTTCCCTATGCCGTTTTCACATTATTCCTCAACCAATGGCATATTCAAGTATTGCCTGGCATAATTAGGGACTGGCTCGTATTTAATAACTTTTCTCTTAAAATGTAATCCATAACTTATGTATCATGATAATATTATATACTTATGAAATAAATACTAATTCATACTTCAAACCCATTTATATATCATTATATGTGCACACAACATTTTACTATTTACTATCATAACAATATGTGCAGGGTCCACACTAATCTTTAATAAAACTAACATACAATTAGGGGTTCTTGTAAAATCAATGTCTTGAAGTCTTATATAATGCAATTAAACCAAAGAATCACAAGAAATCAAGCCCAACCCCTATGAACATGCAATTTATGATAAAAACCTTAGGTTTGTTTGATTCAAAGTGTATAAAGTGTAATTACTTTAAAAAGAGTTATGGTACTAGCGCTCCCACCTTGAATGATGATATCCCACAAGCTTTAGAGTGTTGGAAGAAGCTAGACACCATGACTCTTGAAATCCTAACTCACCCTTATGCTCCAATGGAAGAGATAAATGTAAGAGATGATAAATAGTGAAGAAATGGAGGATTTAGGGCTTGAATCTTAAATATTGGCGTAAAGATCACATGAAGACTCAAGGAACTCCTCTCCTTCTCTCTTAAGAACCCTCTCGATATGTATGGGATGTATGGGTTGAAGTTGTAGAAAAAATGGGGTTAAATGGGAGAAAAGTCGGGTTGAAACTAGTCAAAATTTGACTCCAGGGCACCCAGATCGATCTTGGGAGCTCTCAGCAAAAAATTTTCCTTCCAACATAGCCCAACATCGATCTTGGAACTACTGCACAAAGTTCATCTGATTTTTGGCCTCCTGGCCCCCGAGATGCTGGAATCTCGTTTTGGGCCAAACACGGAAGTTGTAGAGGGGAACGAGACAAAAATTTGGGCTCTAATGGAGACTCATTCAGATACCGAACGAAGAAGTTATAACCTTCCAAAGTTGGCCAAAGACTTAGAAATAGCATAAAATTAAAACTTGCGATTTTTGCCTCGATTTCGATTCAGGCCATCCGAATATTGAATCGATTGACCCCTCAATCTTCTTATGCCTAATATGACATGTTAAAAGTGTTGGGTCCACCACGAAGAGTTCAAAACGAAGATTTCACACTGTAACGATAATTAATGAGGCTTAAGACAAGAATGAACTTGTAAAATAAAACACGGGTATTACATTGGGAAAAAAAAATTAAGTGTTAATTTTGTTTAGGTGAGTTTTTCACCTATGTAGAAGAGGGAATTAATAATAATAATTAAATTATTATTATTATTATTATTATAAAAAAAATTGAGAATCAAGTATATATGTTCTTCTATGTTGACAGGCCAGTAGATATATTTTATGTATATCAAATTTTCAATATATAGTTATATAAAGTATTAATGATTATGTAATTAATTAACTAGCACGACATTTAGTATTCTAATTTATAATGGATAGTGCTTTCTTTCACAAGAATTGTTTGTGGGAGGATAATTATGCGAACAACATAACATAAAACCTTTGAGATTTATTTTGTGCATGGAATTGGCATTGTAGTTCAATATTTTATAGCTAATTGAGGGATATGTTGGCCTACATAGCTTTTTCCAATTATATAGACTTCCCGATTTTTGTATCATGAAAATCGTTCTATCCATTGGATTAGGAACCATAGCAAATCATTTGTTGAATTATGCAGTGTCGCCATATATTACATATACAAAAATGAGTCGCAAGAAACAAATTAATAATAATAATAATAATAATAATAATAATAATAATAATAATAATAATAATAATAATAATAATAATAATAATTAAGAAGAGGAATGACAATAATGCTAACAAGTAATTTCTATGTCAATTCTTATTCAAGGAGTTTTAGCTTTTGCTAAAAGTTATGCTAAAACAGGTTGTACCACATATATGGTCCCTTTCCTTCACTCGTTATATATTGTTTGGGCAAAAGGGATTATGATGTTGGCAACAGAAAATATGTAATATGTTTTGTTTTTAATATCTATAGCCCTCCTTCTAACAATGAAAGAGAAAGTAATAATATTCCTCTTTTGCATAGGTGAAATTTTGATCAAACGTTGATTAACGTACGATTACATTATAGTTTGTGAGAGTATTTGGAGTGAGTGAGAGGGAAGAGGGAGGAGACAGCTTTTGGTGAGGGAGGAGGGAAGAATGAGTATAACAAATTGAGGGAAGAAGAAGAAAACGGTAAAAATATTGAAATTAAAGGGAGTGAGAGGTTGATTTTTGTTTTTATTATTTTACTTAAAACTTAATTAGGATTTTCCCATTGGTTAATAATGAAATGTAAAATTTTTATTTATTTAATCAAAGTGGTTTACTTATTAATCTAGTGGATTTTTTAATATTATATCATTAATAAAATAATATTTATGAAATTAAATTAATAATATTTTTTTGTTAGTCTGTCCACACTCACAGATTAATTTAGTAGTTAACTCAGACCCATTTTTTTTTTATAACTCTTTTGTGAAATTATTGGGACAATTTTGTCTATTGAAAATAGCATACGTAGGCTTTCAAGTTGCACGTGTTTAGGATTTTCTTTTTTTGATGTATATAAACTTTTGGAATGTATAATCTATTTGATTTTTATTGCATCATCATTTCTGTTATTAAATTTCCCTTCCACTTCAACGAAGAGTCCTGCTTTAACTTAAATTTTTTTAGTAATTAAAACTCTAATTCAATGTAGTGATGATGAATAAAAAAATAAAAATTACAGCATCAACATGTGATGAATCTTGATCCAACCTTACATAATGGAGGCAAGATATTTTAGTAAATATGTTGCACTTTCTTGATATACCTCTCCTTTATTAAAGGTAATTTTATTTCCATCCGCGGATTTTTGCAGTTAATCCACCCTTGATTTATGTTAATATTGAAATAAACTTCTCAAAACTTCCTTATAAAAATTGAGAAGTATATCCACCAATTAATAATTCTTTTAAATGTATTTACTTTTAAAATTAGTTTCCTAATTAGAATAAACTTCCTTACTTTTAAAATTAGTTTCCTATTAGAATATACTTCCTTACTTTTAAAATTAGTTTCCAAATTAGAATATACTTCCTTAATAATATATTTTCTTAATTTGTTAAAAGGTATATTGATACAAGGACTATAGATTCATTATTGATCAAAAATATACAATACTATTAAACTGGGCGGAATTAAGTTATATTATTACATCATAATACTAACGAATAATTTTTTTCAACAAATGAGTTTACTATTTTCTTTTTATTTTTTCCATACAATGAAGGTTCTAAATAAATAAAAATAAAGCAAAATTAGAACTTAAGAAACTAATTAAGAATTACTGGCTGGAGGCAACAAACATCGTTTCCTTCTATCTCAATCCTTTCAAGTCAAAGGAAGAATATTCAACTATAATATATGTTTCTTTTCTTATTTGCCATGATAAATCTGTAATTAAAGTTATAATTTTAATTTACTTCTAGGTAGAAACTAAATTTTGTAGATGTATTACAAATGTTTCAAACTATACTTACTGTTTAATTACTATTTCAAGATTAATGTGAATTATTGTATAATCTCAATTCTGAAAACAAATGTGAATCATAACTATAGTCTAATACTCTAATCTTATAGTCTAAGCTCGAGTCTGGAAAGTGGATATAATTAAGAATAGCTAGAAATTAGGTAGAAGGGCTTATTATATATTGATTTTTACCAAAAATCCAATGAATAATATTTTTTTGAATGAAGGGCCTATTTTTAATTGGTAATTAGTGTAAGAGGCCTATTTTGTTTTATATTTTAAATGAATGTATTTGAATAAATTTAAATATCATTTAATTAATAAAAACATGTTATGTATTACCTAAATTACCCCTTTTTATGAAATTTGCACAAAAAATATGAATATTGCAGTGAAATATGGACTGCAATATGAACTTTACACTAAAAATATGGACTGCAAAGTTCACATTGCAGTAAAATATGGACTGCAATATGAACTTTGCACTAAAAATATCGACTGCAAAGTTCACATTGGAGTGAAACATGGACTGCAAAGTTCATATTGCAGTGAAATATGGACTGCAAAGTTCATATTGCAGTCCATATTTTAATGCATATTGGTATTTTTTTAGTTTATTTTAAGAGTTGGGATGTCATTTTATAATGGAAAAAAAAAGACACATGTCATATTATCAATAAAATAAAAAATAGGCCCTTTATTTTAAAAAAAATTATTCCTTAGCTTTAGTGTGAAATTCTTTCTCTAATAAGCCCTTTTTTTTAATTGCCCTAAGAATAAATTATATATATTAGAAATATCATTTTATTATACAATTTATGTTTACTTTTTGATATATTAGATAATAGTGGATAGAAGTAAAAATTTAGTGGATAATTTACAATTGAATTAAAAAGAATCATTATTTTATAAAAATTATGCCAATATTGATTTTTGTAAATTTATCCAACAACGTGGTTAAACTTAGTGGGTAATACAGATTATCTCAGTAAAAACCCAAAAGGATGGATAGATTGACAAATTTCACTGATAGAAATAAAATCACCCTTATTAATTACTAATCAAATTGATTATGTTGTTTAATTTTTTTTGATTGTTGAAATTTAAATTTTGAATTATTTGATTTTCTATCTTTTAGTAATTGATTAAGTTGTTAGAAGTTATTTGATTGTTTAAATTTAAATTTTGAATTTGATTTTATAGATATTAGTTTCTAGCAAGATTTTAAAAGTTTAGATTAATTTAATAATTAATTAGATGATAGTGACATTATAGGAATAAGAATAATATAAATTAGTTTTGTAGCTATATTAATTTAATTTTAATTATTTATCCATAAAAATTTGTATTTTAAACAAAACTTTGGACCTTAAAGTATTGATATAAAAGTTGTATCCTTAAATAGATAGAGAAATGAATATTGGTCCTTAAAAGTAATTGCCCCTATTTTTATTTATTTAATTAAAGTGGATGTACTTATTAATCTAGTGGATTTTTCAATATTAAATCATTAATAAAATAATATTTATAAAATTAAATCAATAATATTTTTTGTCAGTCTATCTACATTCGTGGATTAATTTAGTAAGCAACGCGGATTAACTTAATAACGCAGATTAACGGCAAGATATCGTGGATAGAAATAAAATCACCCTTATTAAAGTGATGGACAATATTATAACAGTATCATTGTAGTGTAAAAAATTAACACTGGTAAGTGAATGCGTTCACCTAAATTTGAGAAATTCCAGGTTTAAATCTCATCCAATTTTGGGATCGGTGTTTTTTGTTGTTGTTATGTGTACTAAACAAAATAAATTAATAATTCTATTTGTGGCCTATTTCTAGAAATTAAATGACGTACCATAATTAAAGAAAGTAAGTTTACTTATATGATGATAGGGAAAAAAGTAAATTCATAGATATCACAAAAAGTAGCAGAAGGTATCTAAGATATTTTTAATAATTTTATAGGTAAGGCGAGAAACTCAACGTTGAATTAATTTAATTATAGAGTTAAATTGTAAAAAAAAATTCCCTCACTTTAATAGAAAAAAAAAAAGGATTCTCACTTGTTGTAATAAAAAGATGAATATTTTTACGGAAATTTTTAGAGATATTCTATGTAGCTAGTAGATCAGTTCCACCAAATTTTGTAAAAAGATTCAACCTAGAAGTGGGTGTATTAATATATATACGTATTTTCGGCCGTTGAAATTATTGATGATCATGTCTATGCACTTCTACGTTGGTCTTTCTTCATTTTTTATTTTTTATAAAATTTGCTGAAGATGATCTATTTCATGACATATACATTCACTATAACTACAAAAAAATTAGTTTTTTATGATGTTTTTCAATTTAACTGTCAGTTTTAGCAAAAAGATCGTAAAAGATAAAAATATTTGATTAAAATAATCACACTTGTTTATTTTTCACGATGCTTTTGATTAACCATCATATTTACTTTTTTAATTTTATGTCCACTTTGAGAAAAAAAGGTCATAAAAGACAAAATATTTTGATAACAGTTTTTAAGCATAACTTTACGTTATTTTCAATAAAAGAGTAAATAAAATAAAATTTTAATTACTTCAGTTTTATAGCATTTTTTTAATTTTTTTAATTTTTTTTAAAAGAAAGTCATTCCCCCTTTGGTTAAATATATGTGTTTGCGATACATAACAACGGATGGGTACTGGCACGTACCTTGCAGAATGGCAAAGGGGTTGGATGCAAAATTCACCGTTGGCGAGTGCGGGAGTTTGATTCCTATATCTTTTGCAATTTTGTGTTTTGACTGAAAAAGATGGGTATTATTTATGACTTTTTTTTGGAGGGAGGGGGGGAGTACATTTTTTTGTAACTCTTAAACCTATAACATTTTTTTATCACATAAAAAACAGTCACATTTCTATTTTGTAACTGTTTTAAAATGTTATAAAAGCGTCAAATTCTTGTAGTGCATATAGATCATCTTTACAAATATTCATAAAAAAATCCATCTATTTACCCTTCTAAATGGGCGTCCCTTCTTTTTGTTGAAGTAAAGGAATTTCTCTTTATAGTCTACCTCATTAATTATATATCTCCTTGTGGATAAAAATATTTAATACAACAGTTACAACGACACTTGTTATCGCATATTTCAATATTTTCTCACCCTCGTGCCAAAAGTAAAGAATAGTAGAGAAATAAAGTCAGACCATTCACAGATCCAATTTTAATACAACTCATGATACCCCACAATTTCAGGGTGATTTCATTTAACATCTCAATATATTATCATTAAAATCAGCATCCTATTAGAAGTTGAAAGAAAGAAATGGTAATTTTGGCTTTGCTAATTTATTAGATAAACTATTAGAAATATAAGATATGTATGACTTAGAGTATTTCCAATATAAATATTAATTAAAAAAATGTGCCACGTAAAGAAACATAGACGTGATTAAAAAAATTTCATTTTTCTTAATTTAATATTTTTATTTGCATTATTAGTATACCAAATTTATTTTAAAAGATCACCGATAATGCAAAATGACCATCGCGGCGCATCGCCTAGCTAACAACCATATTGGAGATAGATTTCTTTTAAACTTATCCATCAAAAAAACAAAAAATAATTTGTCACAAGAAAATATGATTACGGACAAGCTTACATGTTCATAGTTAAAAAATTCCTAATTTATATTTGTTTTGGAGATACTCTTAACACGAGAAATTGTTATACACAAAGAAGTAATTATTGCTTTCTATAAATTGTGAAATATAACCACAGAAATAATAGTCCTTCCATGTTTAGAGTCTCAATCTTAAAGTAAATCATTCTATGAATTATATTGAACTTTCATGACTAACTCTTATTAATTATAACCTCGATCAAGATTAGTAGGTCAGTTCATTGACAGGATTGTTGCATAGTAATAAAAGATTAATATCTTCATGTCCAATAGTTGTAATCACTATTACAATTTGCGGCACACTCGATACATGTGCAATACTATATCTAGCAGGCTTTTAAATTTAAAACATGTGTGCTATTGTATGCACTTAACTAGCAATAGCATGATATCTTCGTGCCTAAATTTGTGCGTTTCAAAGCCATACTATCAATGTTTTTTTAACAAAGTAACAGGCAATTTATAAAATTACTCTTTAAGGAACATGTATGAAGAGCACTTAAGTAATTAAATAAAGATACCAAAAGAATAATTGACGCTTATATAGAGTACTATAGATATAGTATAAATATTTTGTAATGTATTTTTATAGACAACACTGAGAATTTGCGGCATGTCATGTAGGAACTATCTGCTCCAAGGTGTCCTGAGCGCAAAACAACGAAGGGTGCATTCTTCCTAAACACAGGGGAAACAAATGCAGGCGTGACCCGTGACCTTGTGGAACTAAGCTTTTATACCAGGTTATGAACTCTCTACCTCAAAATTTCAACTATTAAATAGTGAACCAACTCTTCAACAGTATCTCTCAATTGAGAAAGAAGAAGCATTCCATATATAGTTATCTCATGAAGTAGTAAAAGCTGTCTCATTGTTCTTCCTTGGTTTAAGGATTTTACTAATTTCATAGGTCATTGTATTCAATGCTGGGTGTATTATAAGTTGGGATTTAATTTTATTGTCGGCTAAAGTGAAATAAATTGCAAACGGCAGGTTCCATGTATGCATTTTTCGAGAGTAGGGAAGAAAATGAAAGTTGACCAAAACTTTACGGGGCAAAAGTGTAATTTAATGAAAGAACAAGTTGGAAGCAGCCCCCTAATTAAACCATCTCTTTACCTCAATCCCAAAGCACTGATCTCTCTCTCTCTCTCTCTCTAAATATGGCTCATATGTTACTTTCTCATCAGGGTAATCTTGTAAATCTCCCACAACATAAAATCAGGACTAGAAAATATCTATCAGGTGAGTTAAATATGTAAATAGTTGCAATGTTCAATCGTTTGAGGCAGAATCTACATATATTATAATTTATCATTTTTTTTCTCTGACATTTTTCTTATACAATTTCTCCAGCAAACCTGTGTTTGAATAAGAGACGAATAATCGCAGCGAGCCAGCTCGACGTTGATCTGGTACATTAATTTCCCTCATGAGCATGCTAGTGAAAATTTAAATAGAAGAAACGGTTAGAAAGATGTTCGAAAAACCAAATACTTCCTTAATATCAAATTAGGGGTATTTATTTTGTTTTCACACTATTTACAAGAAACGCATTATGCATTTTATTCAACGTAGTTAAATGATTAATGAACATTTTTTTTTAGTATTTTTTTTATAATCGAGAAATTAAAGAAATAAGCTCTCCATTTATCACATTCTGGAAAAGAAAGTAAGAAGCTTAGTTCGACATGAAAGAAGTATCTAATCATTATCAATACTAAAAAGTATTTAGTTAAAACTAATTAATGTACATACACAGGACAAGAACGCTGAAGCGTCGATTGAAAGAATAAGAGAGAGATTTGGTAAGGTGGATTTATCAATATCTTCATATGACACTGCATGGGTGGCCATGGTCCCTTCCAACAGGAGCTCTCAAAATCATCATCATCATCAGCCTAGTTTTCCTGATTGTCTGGAATGGGTAATGGAGAATCAGAAAGCAGATGGATCTTGGGGATTAGATGTCAGCCATCCGTCACTTGTTAGAGACTGCTCTCTCCACACTTGCTTGTGTACTTGCACTCCAAAAATGGAAGGTGGGGGAAAATCTTGTTCAAAAAGGTACTTTATTTAACTAATGCATTTTGGCAAGGCTCTTATTTAATTGGGATCTTTATCATTGAAAAGCTAATTAAATAATTAATGATTTACTGATCTTGAATTCTTAAAAACTTTTTTTTTATTATTCAAAATGGGATCGAGATTGTACTGATTCCTTTTTCCATATTTAGGACTTGACTTTATTGGGTCAAAGAAGTATGCTGTTATGGACAAGTATCAGAAATCTCCAATGGGGTTCGATATTATATTTCCGGGCATGATTAATTATGCCAACAACTTGGGTTTGAATCTGCCCCTTGATTCAGCTTTCATTGATTTAATGCTCCGTAATCGAGACCTTAAACTTCAAAGGTACTATGGATTATGCATATGCAATGCAAGTATGATATTTCTCTTTTCATTTTTTATATGAAGTTTGGACCCTGAGATATATTTCTTAAAGGGGAAAAAAAAATTAAAGTATGCATTAACTACATATATTACACATGCATAATGTTCTAAATGCGAAAGCGCGCATTCACAGTTGCAAGGGAAGCCGTCTAGCCTATTTTGCTGAAGGAGTAATGGGAGAATATGATTGGAAAGAGATGATTAAGAACGAACAAAGAAGTAATGGTTCTCTTTTTAATTCACCTGCGACTACAGCTGCTGCTTTGATTTCCCTTCACGACGATAAATGTTTTTGACTACTTGGACTCCCTTTTGAAAATTCAGGGAAAAGCTGGTAAGCACATATTTTCTTAATTTTTTTTCTCTCCTCACATTTCCATTAGTTAAAACATTCTTCTGAAATCAGTTTTAATAAACCTGCAACAAAACATGTCTTTATCCCTTGTCAACCAGAATCGATGAATTTGTCCATATAACCAAGGACCTCTATAACCCTAGTGACAAAAACGTGAATTGATTACATCTTCAAGAGTTTCGATTATCTTAAGATATAGCTTGAAAATTTCACATTCTTAGAATCATTTATTATTTAGTTTAATCATTCCTTGTTTGTGTGTCAAATTAATTGAATAATTGGATTGAGAAGGATCACCCCTAATTTTAGTGCATTTAAGAACTCCCTTTCAAATTCATTATTTATATATATACAGTCATATGGCACAATTACTATCGTTTTATAATGACATTTGTTTTCTTATTTGCCAGTTCCTACAATTTATCCCTTCGACATATTTACCCGTCTATGCATGGTGGATACTATCGACAGATTGGGAATAAATATATATTTTGGACATGAGATCAAAGTTGTTCTTGATGAAGCATACAGGTAGTTCCTAACAATATTACACCTTTTCTCTTGCTCTTTCTAAATCTGCTAGACACGAAGAACAATGTTGATTTCCATCATGTTGACCGAGGGGGACTGATCGATCACAATATATTTAAATCTATTGGTTGATAATGATTATAATAATATATAGGTGCTGGGAGATGAGGGATGAAGAAATATTTTCGGACGTTGTCTGCTGCGTCATGGCATTTCGGCTGCTAAGAATGAATGGATATCAGGTTTCATCAGGTAGAAATGAATCTATCTAACTATCTATAGACACAAACACACATATTATCATCAGTTTAAGAATGTTACATTAGTTTTGAAATTAATGCATCAAATTTCACCATAAATAAATAAGAATTATTCTAATTAATTCGATAGCTGCATCAAAACACATGCAATGCTTTTCTACTACGAAAATTGTTTTTACAAAACGAGACCCGCAATAATTAATTTGATATTCATCGTGATGAAAAAACTCAATTAAGTAAATACATGGTGCAGATGCGTTGGAAGAATTTGTTGATCAAGAGCATTTCTTCAATAAAGTAAGTCCGCAATTTACAAACACAAAACAATCGTGCAGCTATACAGGGCCTCACAGATCCCATTATTTCAAAAAGAAGCTATTCTTGACAAAATAAATGGCTGGACAACCTCTTTCTTGAGGCACCAGTTGTTGAATCAAGATATTTATGAGGAGAAATTACACAAAGAGGTAATAATTACATTAATATTTATATAAAAGTTTGCTTCATTTTGTCTCAATCCAGGACGATCTTTTTCCAAGTCAATTAGGTTCTGGTTAATTAATATATATACCACAATTTGAACCAAAATCTAGGTGGAATATGCTTTCAACTATCCGATTGATAATCTAACTCGGCTTACGAAAAGGAGAGGCATAGAGCTATACGACATAGATAATTTTCGAATGCTCAAAACATCTTACAGGTAATTAACTAAAATAATCAATATATATGTGTGTATATATGTTGGTACATTAATTCTTGTAGTATATATAGATATGACCATGTGCAAAGCGTTATCAAAGTAGCAGTTTCACACTTCTCACGTAGTCTAGTGGATAGTTACATGTTTCATTATGTTGAGGAGAATGCCATGCTTATGTGGTATATTAGATCCAATATAGTAACATGTTAGTTACACTTACTTAGCTGCCCTTGCATATAAGCATGGGAAATTCATGCGAAGATCCATCATGCATTGGCTCTAACACATAGACCACGTACGTGTATTGGATATCTTCTAAATTAATACTTACAAACATATCTCCAAAGTAACTATGTTTTCCAAATTAATTAAAGTACATCTTATATATTTTATTTTATAGGGAATTAATTTAGTTTAAATTAATACATAACAAAATTTTGATTTGTGTATGTTTGCCTTTTCCATCTTCAGGTGTTCCAGTATTGATAACAAAGACTTCCTTATACTTTCCCAACAAGATTTTAACAAGATTCAAGACATACACCTTGAGGAATTTAAGCAAGTAGAAAAGTAAGTATACACCGCTCTTACATGTTTATTATTGGATCATATACATCATTCTATGAAAAACTATTAGAGGTCAGCACCAATTAAATTAAATTAAAAGCTTAATTTGTCCTCTAATAAAAACTACATATACAATAATATTCCTTCGTCTCCCTAGCCATGCACTGCTACTTTGGTCCGCCCCTAAACCCCCATGCATGATGAACACTTACTCTGCTTCTAGTGACAAAAGTGTTATTGCCCTTAGTGTATTTCCACCTCTGTCGTTTGGGAACAAACACATAACCTAGGTTGGGCGCTAGTGCTTCAGACTAATATAATCTTAATTATGAGTGAATTGTATATTCTTTATGTTAGTTGACCTAACCCACACCCTTACTCTTGATCTCCATCTCGCTGTTCTTCGGCTCCGATAAACCGCAAGGCGTCTACTTAAAAGGACCCTCCCTGCGCGCCAGTTTCCTTGAATTATTCGGTCATGTAATACTTACTGAATACAAACCGTCATTCTTGTCAAAAATGTCATGAAAATCACAAATAACAAGCCGCAAATAGTAGTAGGTGCTTTAGTCAAATATAATGAGTATCTTAGAGAGAGAGAGTTGAGAGAATGAATTGTGTTATTATTCTTCTCACCTTAGCAGGAATTTATATAAGAAAAGTATACATGATAATTAAGGTAATTACTCTAAGTCAACTAAGCAATTAATACAATAAATATTTCAACGATATTTACTCTCAAAGATCGACTAACGCTAACACTCCCCCTCAAGTTGGTGCATACACATCAACCACACCCAACTTGCTCAATGAATGGCAAAACACTTTTCTGGAATCCACTTTCGTGACAATATCTACAAGTTGCTTTTCAGTGGAGACGAAAGGAAGCTAATAACACTCCCTAATACGATAAATATTACAACAATATGTACTCCCTAATATCGACTAACGCTAACACTCCCCCTCAAGTTGGTGCACACACATCAACCACGCCCAACTTGCTCAATGAGTGGTAAAACACTTTTCTGGAAACATCTTTCGTGATGATATCTACAAGTTTCTCTTCAGTGGAGATGAAAGGAAAGATAATAGGGTTGGCATCTAGATTTTCCTTTATAAAATGACGATCAACCTCCACATGCTTAGTACGAACATGCTGGACTGGAGGACTATGCAAGATATCAATAGCTGCCTGGTTGTCATATTACAACTGCATAGCATTTTTAGCTTCGAAATCCAAATCACACATCAAACCTCTCAACCACTTTAGTTCACACACTCCATGAGCCATCCTTCTATACTCAGCCTCAACACTTGATCATGCCACTACTTTTTATTTCTTGTCTTCCATGTAACAAGATTACCTCCTACGAAGGTAAAGTACCTTGACGTTAACCTTCTATCAATAATACTCCTTGCCCAATCTACATCTATGAAACCGCAAACTTCGAGACACTCGATGTGTTTAGAATACATCACTCATCTTCCTCAAGACGACTTCAAGTATCTTAAAATTCTAACTTCAACGTCCTTGTGACTCTCACTCAGATTGTACATGAATTGACTTACCACACTTACGTCATATGTTACATCTGGCCTGATATGGACCAAATAAATTAACCTCCCAATCATTCTTTAATAGTGAGCTCAATCAATATGTATCTAATCCAGATACTCTACTAAACAATGATTCTATTCAATAGGAGTGTTAACGGGTTAGTAATCCAACATACCAGTCTCTGACAACAAGTCAAGAATGTACTTCCTCTGGCACAGGTAGATCCCTTCACTCCCCTTTGCTATCTCGATCCATAAGAAATACTTGAGTTCACCCAAGTCCTTCATCTCAAACTTATAGGCCAACTGCCTCTGCAATCTCTCAATCTCAACAGTATCATTATTAGTGATCACCATATCATCAACATAAATAATCAAAGCTGTTACCTTTCCTTGTTAGTGCTTGATGAACAAAGTATGGTCTGAGTTACTTTGTCTATGACCCACATTCTTCATGAACTATGAAAACCTTCCAAACCACACATGAGGTGACTGTTTGAGTCCATATAGGGATTTCTCCAATATACAAACAAAATTACAAGGAAAGGCTGCCACATACCCTGGTGGAAGAGCCATGTAAACCTCCTTAGCAAGCTCTCCATGGAGAAATGTGTTCTTGACATTAAACTGTCGAAGAGGCCAGTTTAAACTCACCGCAAATGATAATAGGATCCGAATAATGTTCATTTTTACGAGAGTAGCAAATGTCTCATCATAGTTTATCCTAAATGTTTAAGTAAACCCCTGGGCCATAAGTCGAGAACCATCTATATTATGCTTTACAGTAAACATCCAATGACAACCTAAGGCTTTCCTTGTGGCGGGGCACAAGTTACCAAGTATTATTTTTCTGTAATGCCTCCATCTCTATTGGAAATGCCTCCATATGCTCTTTCTTCCATTGCACTCCTCCACTTAGGATCATCTAAGGTGATCTCGCACTTTGTTATGAACTATACAGCAGATATTTGGTTACAAATGACATATAATGACTTAGACAATCTACTAATGGAGATGAATTTGCAACTGGATATTTATTTTGCATTAAGGGCAAGTTCACATCTTTTGCGTAGCTGACCCGGGTTTGACCGACTAGGTAACATATTTTGTCAACATTAGACTCGTTACAATTAGTACTAATGAGTAAACATTCCTTAGATGAGTGACCTTCAGCACCAGGGAGTTATGGATCGAGGGTATGAGCAATAGTAGAGGGAGCAGATATGGCTTGAACTTCTGGTGTCTGAACCTAGATGTCGTATGAAATTTTTGTTTCCGAGTGGGCTTAAGGATTTGATCGATTTAGCATCTCAACTAGAACCTCAACTATGTCTACATATATATCCTCTTCCACCTGCAGATTTTTCTTCTCACTACGAGTTAACTCTTCAAAATATGAATTCTCCCCTCTGAAAAGTAGAGTCGGGTGAGGATAAATAACTCATGTCTTCGAAGAAAGTAGCATCCATACTGACATAATACTTTCGATTAGGTGGATGATAACACTTGTATCGTTCATGAGATTCCCATAACCGACAAACACACACTCTCAGGCATCTAACTTGAACCTTTTATTTTTAGGAACATGGACAAAGACAACACAGCCAAAAACACGAGCTAGAAGGTTATGAACTGAAGGTGACGACACATAAGATGCAAGCACCTCAAAAGGAATTTTTCATTGAAGGACATTGGACAAAAGATGAATAATGAGGTATGAGGAAGTTGTTACAGCATCACCCCAAAGGTACTTAGGCATATAAGAAAAAAAAAGGAGGTCATGAGCCATATCAAGTCAGTGACAATTTTTTCTTTTAGATACTCCATTTTGTTTTCTTGTGTGTGGACACGTAGTTTGATGAATAATGCCATGCGTTTGAAGAAATTTGCTGAAAGCATTATTGACATACTCCTCCATGATCAGACCAAAGGATTTTAATGGTGCTATTGTACTGTGTTTGAATTATATTACAAAAAGCTTGAAAAGTTGGAAAAACTTCATATTTGGTTTTAAGAATAAATAACCATGACAGTCTCGTCCAATCATCAATGAATAAGACAAAGTACCGCATACCAGATATAGTGGACTCTCTTGAGAGTCCCTAAACATCAGAATGAATCAACTTAAGAGGGAGAATAATTTTATTAGAAATACTGGGAGAATAAATAGCGCGCTAACTCTTGTCCAAGACCTAAGTTTCACAACGTAAAATAAACTCATTAACATTAATAGATAAAGTAGGTGACGCGCCGAAAATACTTCCGTGCTTAGGTACCCAAGTGCAGATTGTCAAGTTATAATACTTGGTAAGTCCAAGTGTCGAACCACAAGGGTAGTCGAAAAGACGATGTGGTGATTACGAATCCAAGGTTTTGTTAAGAGAATTTAATTGGTTGATTTTAACGGTTGATTTTAAAGTCTTGCAATAAAAATTAAAATGATGTAACAATAGATGAGAAAAGGCTAAGGCATTATAGAATTCATTTGTTTTGCAAAGTTAAGTAAAATCAACCCCATTCAAAGTTCTCAATGCAATTCCTAAGTGTTGAATATTTTACCCATTTCTAAGCAAAAGGGTGTGAAGCAAAAGCAACCCATTCCCATATAAATGCCATTTAAAGAAAGGGTGTAAGCAAATATAAATACAAGTGTATCTCTCATTTTTATCTTGTGACAAAGGGTGTGAAGCAAGTGCAACCCATTCCCATATAATATCAACCAAGATTCAAACTTAAAATACACAAAAAGAAAAGGCATAAATTTAAACTAGGCATTTAAGAACTCATTGTTAGTTTCCCCTAGGCAAATGACTTGATTATGAAAATGGCCAATTACAAGGAGTTTAGCTCGATATATCATAATATTTCATTTGTCTAAGATTGGGAGGTCTAGGTGGAGGTCAAACCGTCCTATATATACTTATTTGATAAATACAAATTGAATCCTTAAAATGATTAATGAAGTTTTTTATGACATAAATTTAAAAGATCCTCTTTGGCAACATTTTAACTAAGAAGATGATGAGTCTTAAAATCACACAAAGTGTAGAAAGCACTCAACATATCATTAAAGTATTTAAAGATTAAAATCTCAAATTTATGGTGTTTCCATGAATATTCAAAGGCTAATCATGCTTGGCAATAAAAAGTATCTCATTCAAAGAAAGAATGGACATAGGCTAGTAAGAAATACACAATGTATCATTTTCTCATTAATGCTTGAGATCTATGTATACAAAGCATACAAAGTCAAATCATCATATGAAAATTATCTTACTAGCTTATGAATGGTTGAAAAAATGGAGAAGATGAAGGATTCAAAAAGTATTTAACAATACTAACAAAGGAATGAGAATTGAACTTACATAATTAATGCATTGCAAATTTCATCTTTTAGCCTTAGTAAAGAAATTTACTCCATAATAAATGTAGAGACAAGAATTATAAAAGTGAACTCCATTTCTCTCTCTAGAAAATACTATTACAAGCTCTCTACAAATTTAGAAATGAGAAGTAAAAAATGTACCTCTCCAAAGCAACAATGAAGACTATAAATAGGAGAGTTGTGTTGGATGCTAAAAAATAAACAATACTTATTTTATTTTTGGTGGATAAATCCACCATCTTGGATGCTCTTTAATCACATGGAGAATCTCTACATTTTTTCTTTAATCACATGGACATAGAGACTTCCACTCTCTTTGATTCCTTTTGGTCCCATGGAAAATTCCACCATGTATTACAAAACAGACATTTCTTGAAATCTAAAGACACCACACAAAATGGAGATTTCA